>CAVMJV010000085.1:0-600000 GCA_963681835.1 Meloidogyne enterolobii | reverse complement strand
AATTTTAAATATAAAACAATGAATTATTGTACTTTTCTAAATCCAACGGAAACATTTTATTTCTTATCGAGTGGGCGAAGCTTCAAAACTTCTTCAATACCTAATAATTTTTTATTTTATTTAAAATTAGATTAACTAAAAATACCTTTAATAAAAGCTACTTCAATTACTTCTTGAGTTGATTTTGTAATCTTTGTTGTTAATGACAATTCAGGATATGTAGGAGTGAAAATGGTCATTGACTTTTGTTGATTTATTTGCCCATTTTGGTTTTTGATTAAGAAAATAGGGTATTGCCAATTCCTTAAAATGTGGGTGATATGTTTTTTATGTTCTCGACTCGAAATCTGTTTATTAGAGTCATAATATTATTAACTATATCTCTTCCCGTTATCGTAATTTCACAGTCTTTCTGCTCCTAACAAGGGAACATTGCTTACTGAAGTGCGAATTTGATATATTTTTTGGTACCACTCGGTAGTGGACCGTCGATTTACTATTGTTGTTTGCGGGTTTTTAGCGAAAATACCCCTCCAAGGACTGAAACTTTGAACTGGCATACCTCGGCCCAAACTAATTTTGCAGGAAAACCCTCAAACAACAATAGTAAATCGAGGGTCCTCTATCGAATGGTACCAAAAAATATATTAAATTCGCACTTACATTAAACATTGTTCCCTTGTAAGCTTCTCGGAATTTCATACCTTAATGTTATTATCGCGATACCCCCAACTTAATATTTAATTTATTTCTTTAAAAATACCATGTAGAATATGTAAAGAAAAATCTTTCCAACAATTCAAATAAATTAGCTCCAGGATATAACAAAATTACTTTTGTCAACATTAAAGAAATAGAATTTCCATCGAGAAATCCCTCTTGACTATTATAAATATTATTTTCTAAAATTTTAAAATTAAAATTTAATTTTAATTTTCCAAATTTACAAAAACAACCTTTTGCCCAATTTTTTAAATAAATAAATGACTGATTAAAAATATTTTTTTCTTTTTCATTTTTATTTTTTAATAAATTCTCCAAAAATTCAAAAGTTTTAAATAAAGAAAGGTTATAAAGAATTGAGGAATTTTGTTGTTTGTCAACAACCCCTTCTTTATTTAAATTTTTGTAAATTTTCCTCATTAAAGTTTCTATCCATTTTGTATCATTTGAGGGGACTTTTTGTTCTTCTTTATAAACAAAAAATATTTCAAATTCTGTCCCACTAATTTCTAAATAAATTTTATCGTCAGAAGAAGAAGAACGATGTACATTGTTGATTGATCCGTGGAGGCTTTTCTGGAAATAAATAGATTTAAATGTTGGTGACTAAATAATTTGTCTTATTCAGCCTGCTCATGGATACGGATATGGATACAGATAAGATCAAAATGCCCGTGGATATCCGCCTGTATCCGTCGTATATATGCTGATACAGATACCAAAATCAGTATCCGTGAGCAGGTCTGGTCTTATTAAAGAAATTAAACCTATGAAAGAGTTTTTTATAATTAAAACAAAATCATGCAATTTATTTTTTTAAGGAATATGTTATGCTGTGTTATGTATGTTATTTGCAACTATTCAAATTTTGGCTCCAGCTCCGGGCTGGCGATTTTCGGAGCCGTCTATGCTAGTTCCGGTCGCCTGACTTATAAACAATTTCCAGTCAATAGAAAAGTAATTTAAAGGGACAATAACCAGCAAGGTTGTCGGATCCGGACATCGAAAATTTCTGCTCGGATAGCGCTTTAACTATCCGACAACCTTGACTAATAATTATTGTGATTGCTAATCATTTTCCTTTTTTCTATAATATTTTTCTCATAAAACTCCTGTTTTTACCTTGCAAATAAAACAGAATAACGAATTTTCTGGACAATTATACACAAATGGAGGTTCACAAAACGTTGATGGTTCTCCATTGAATATTTGTTTAGCCTTTACTTTTTCCTCTCCTTCTCCTTCACCTTTTCCTGTCCCACCAGCAACAACAATTGCTTGGATATGTCCTCCCAATTTATTGAATGGACTGGCCATTAATAATCCAAAATTGAAATTTTTTGTTAAATTAATCCATTTATCAAATAAAGTCTGAAAGAATTCCATTGGATTTTTAATATTTTTTCTATTTGGAAAAAATCTTTGGTTAATTAATGAATTTAAATTAAATTCCTCGTTTAATAATTCCATTGGGTCTTTAATTTTCATATTTATTTTATTTTGTAATTCTTCATCATTATTTTCAAAGGAATCTTCCTTTAAAGATAAAGGTTGAAAGCCATTCGGATTCATGAATTCTTTGTTGGTATTGTCTTAAAAGAAAGTTTTTAATAAAGTGGCATATCAATGAGGAAAGAAAAGCTTGTTTCGTGAATTAGAATTTTAACTGTGTATGCATATGATGTGCAACATTATTATGTAGAGTTGTACCCCGAACCCCGACCGAAAATTGAAATTTTTTGTAAAATCAATCCATTTATCAAATAAAATTGCCATAACACGAACCCCGGTCCAAAACAATGTGAAAACCCCATCCCCCGACATGTTCGCCCCCGAACGTTCGGGGCAAACCTTATTATTAAGAAAACTCTTGATCCCAATTCTCTTACGATTATCTCACTTCTTTTCATTAAAATTAGTCTAGATAAAAATCAACAAGATTAAAACAAAAAATATTCCAACTGTGTCAACCAAATATTTTCAATTTTAATTTCAAAAAAGTCCAAACCTAATTCAATTAATTCCTTCATTTGTTTAATTTCTTCAACTCGTTTCTGTACATTTAATATCAACAACTCCTTTTCATCATCTTCCTCCAAATTAAACATTTTATAGACAAAATGTCTCTGATTTAAGCCGAACATTCCCTCCCAAATTATTTGGGTTTCTTTTACAAAATAATTACAAATTTTTTGAAATTTTAATTTTTCTTTAATTTTTTCAATTATTTTAAAATTTCCAAAAATTTCTTTTTTATTCATTTCTTCAAAAATAATTTTTCCTTCAATTTCTATTAATATTTGAATTAATAAATATTCCAATTCTTTTTCTATTTTTTTATTTTCTTTATTTTTTAAAATTAATTTATTTTTTATTTTTTTCCATTTTTCTTCCAATTTATTAAAAATATTTATTTTTTCTTTTTCAAAATAAATATCAAAAATATTTTTATAAAAATTCTTTAATTTCTCCAAAAATTCAAAACGCTTTCCAATTTCATTTACATAAATTCCAACATCAACAAAACTTTGTGAGATTGCCTGTTTTCCTTTTTTAAATTCATTAAAAATTAAAAACAAATTTTTATCTTCCGTAAAATACTCCAATTTGATGGTTTCTTCATGATTTTCATTTTTTTCTATTTTTGTTTCTTCCTTTTTAATTTCTGATATTATATCATTCTCTACTGTTATTACTTTTTTCTTCTCCTTAAAATAAAATATAGGCAATTTTTTGGATATATCATAATTAATTTAAACCTTTATGTCCGTATTTATTTGTGGAATTATTTCAAGTTCTTTATCTGTTTGATTCGTATTCGTTCCAATCACCTTAATTTAATTTTAATTATACCTGAACGGCCCTTATTTTCTATTTAAGATAGAATTTTAAATATACTATTACATATTAATTAGCTCGATTAGGAACTTTTTGTCTAGAAGATAGATTATAATTATTTTTAAAAAATTGAATTTTGTAATCTTTTTAAAATATGCACATGATATCGCCAGGTTTTCTTCGCATCATCAAATTATTTCGCAGAGATATGATCAGCATTTTTTCATAACCTTATTTAGTTATGCCAGATTTCATTGAAATTAGATTATGAAAGAAATCAAATGATATATAATATTTGTGTCTTTTTATAAGTACATAAAAAATTCTTTAAGATTAATCACCTGAATTTTCCTATCTGATTTTGTCTTCTCATTTTTTCGTTTATTATCGGGTTTAGCTGTTGCTTTTACATTCTTTTTTGTTTTCTTCATTTTTATCTCTTTATTTACTGCTTGATTCTTTTCAAGTTTTATTTTATGATTATTCAATATCCTTATTAATTTATTAGTACTTTTTTGATCAAAAAAACTTTGAAGATTTTGAGTTAATCTTTCCTGCCCCTTTTCTTCTTCAATTGCTATAATTTATATTTTAAACTTTAGAGCCAAGATATTGGTGAAAATTTATTTTAAAACTAATGGTATGTCAGGTTACTTTTCCTGCTCTGACTATATTTTTTCATCCTTTCGTACACGATACACCTATATCGCTCAAATATCAATTAAGAACCTCTAGTAATCTAACCCCTAGTAATCAACCAAAGAAGGAAAAATTCCCGAAAATCGAGAATTCACGACGATTTCCCGATTCACGAAAATCGTGAATTCGAAAATTTCGGAAATTCACGAATCACGGAAATCGGGAATTTGATTTTCTGTTGGCGCGATCCCTGATGTGCAATATTAGAAATTTAGATCAGGATTCACAGCTTTAGCGGCAATTTCAAAGTTTTTGGATTTGAAGAGGGTCAAAAGGACATACATAAATCCTTTTTTATCGCTGAAGAATAGGGGTATTTTGGTGCAAAAATCAAGCAATTATTAAAAACTCTAAACTTTTTGAGAGGTTTAAAAGCAGTTTGGAATCCTCTTCAGTTAATAATTTATTTATTGTAATCCAATGCATCTCAATTAGCCAATTTTTAAAATCTTGAGAAGTTTTGTTGCTATACTCTTTATTTCCTAATTCAATCCATTTTGCAACAAATTCCTCTAATTCATTTGGTTCCTAAATAAAATTTAAATATTGTGAGATTGTATCGCGAAAAAATTTGCTCGATATCTCGCTTTTCTATTCCTTAATTCATAGTAAATGACTATGATCTTTGAAAATTATTTATCTAAGGAAATGCATTCAAGAGACTAAATGATAAAACCTCTAGAGGGGAGCTATTTTAGAAGGGGGGGGGGTTATTTTAGAGGTAGGGATTATTTTTTTCGATGTCCAAATTTTTTAAAAAGCTAAAATCTATCACCAAATTTTGAATAAATTTTTCTAAAATTTAATAGAATTCATTACTAACTAAATCCCTTAATCCTTCAGTATCTAGTTATATCCCTCCAATCCCCGATATCCCCCATAATCATTTCTAATCTTATTGAAATAAGAGACCCAACATTGATTTGCTTTGAAAAAAACAATGCAAGAACAATTAAATATTTTAGGGGGGGGCTATTTTAGAGAGGGGGTTATTTTAGAGAGAAGGGGTGGTAGTATTTTTCTATCTACCTCTAGGGGGGGGGGCTATTTTAGAGGGGGGTATCTTATTCGATCCACCTCTAGGGGTGGGGCTATTTTAGGAGGGGGGAGGGGTTATTTTAGAGGGGGGGGGATGTGTTATTTTAGTGAAAATACTGTATATAGATTACCACTATATTTCCATTGTGACTTAATTGATCAATTAACATATTTATATCTTCCATTTTACCTAATATTTTAATATTTTCTTCTTGAAAATGAGTTTCCTCTGTAATAAATAATCTTTCATAGTATAAATATAAAATAACATTTTGTTCTTCCCATTTAACTGTAAATAATCTCCTTCTGTAATCATTTTTCCATTTTCTTATATTTAAACAAAAATCTATCCATCTATACCAAATAAGATAATTTGCCATAATATGATTTATAAATCTTTTATTTTCATTTTGTGATGTCAACGACTTTGTGTAGTGAATGGATAGTTGATGATCGCCGATAAGCACTAAATTTTTGATTATGATTTACTTTTATTTGCTATGTATTTTAGGTCAGGTAACAACCCGACCCCGACCTCGACGGATTTTTTGGCAAAATCCCCGACCCGAATCCCGACATACTTTCCGCGGCAAACCCCGATCCCCGGCACACCCTTCCCCGAAGGGTTTTTTAGTGTTTTTAAATTCTCATTCCTCGAAGTGACAGCCGCGAAAATACCAAGGGATAATTTTAACTGATCTGCATATACCAAGGGAGTGAACTGGCTCGTAGAGATCGAGAATATCCCAACAAGTCTATGGATTTATAGAAGGGTTCCTCCAATAATTCTGTTTAGTTTAGCCGGAACTTTTATGTTTTTGATATTTTTAATTATCAAATTAAGTGACATTATATTCGATAAGATTTACTATTTTAATTTAATATTACATACATTCATTGTCGAGTATTTTCCATTTTTTCAAATAATTATTAAAATTTTCACCAACAAATATAGTTAAAAGAAAATAAATTGTTCCTCTTTTTGACTTAATCTCTTCCAAGATGCTTTTATCTTGATCAAATTTTTTATCAAAAAATTTTGCGTGGGTTGAGGCGAGAAATTTTCTAGTTGTAATATAACAATTCTCGTAGTAGTTTACATCGTTTTTTTCATCATTTAAGATAACATTAATGGCATTTAATCGAAGTGAAATTTCTTTAATTATATATCCAGCTTCTCCTTCTTTGGCTTTTTCAATTAATTCAGCCTTTTTATCTTGAAGCATTTCTACAATTGAGAATAAAATTAAAACTGAATATTCACTAGAATAAGTCAAATGAGTATAAGCATCATCCTTTACTTCACTAAAAATATTTTTAATTTCAATAAACTTTTGATTTTCTTCATTAATTTCATCATTTTTTAAATAATGAAGCAAAATATCTTCAAATATCTCTAATTTTGAGAGTAAAATTGAAGTGTTTATTCGATGCTCGGCTTGACTATAATATTTTTCTTCATCAAAGTCATGCATATTTTCTTCGGGAATATCCATTCTTAAAGCTTTCCTATACAAATTCCATCGATGTGTTGGATCCATTACAGCTGGAATTAAAAAATTAAATTTTGTATAATTTCTATTCTTGTACATATTATCAGTTTATAAACTTTTTAATAATTTTTTCTTCTCCATATTTCGCATTTTTATTATAATTTTAATCGCAACATTGTGACTTAATATATTCGCTTAACTTTTTGTTATACGAAGAATTGTTCAAAACATAAAAAGTCTGTAACTAACTTTGACTTTGAATGTTTTGGAGAACCTTAGTTGAATATAATTTTTTTGTCCAGCGATATTTGCCAAGGCTGACCAAATAAGATTAACAGTTTATTCAACTGTAGGCGAAGGTCGAATGTGATAATTCAAAGGAAACGACGGGCTTGTTAGTTAAGTATGCTCCGTATATTTTCATAAGCCGAATGCTTATATTGTAATAACACTACACAACAATAGATTTTGATAGTTCCCAAATATTTCTTTTAAAATTAGCTTACATAAATGCATAATCGTTGGATATTGATTCTCCAATTGTTCTAATAACGAATAATCAACCAATTTTAACAAAGCCGTTTTTGTAGAAATTTTTTTGAAAATAGACTCATCAAAATCTTCTATTATATTAAATAGAGATTCATAATGTGAGATGTTCATTTCTTCCATAAATGAATCTGAAGCAAAGCAGGTTTCGATCACCTCTTTTATTTGTTCTTCATTCTCACATTTAATCTCATCTTCAAAAAGATCTATATCCTAAAATTATTTTATAATTACAAAAATTCAAATTGCCAATAAGGAATGCTAATTTCATTAACTTAAACATAAGCCAGCTTCAATTCTGTTACTGTAGAGTGATCCGTTCGAATATGGCCGGATCCAAAAATGGCCAGTTAGGTTTTAAACAACAGAACTCAAAATGAAAGTGGCTTATAGCTTGTTTTCATTTTAGTTGTAAATGTCGAAATTTTATTTACCGCTAAGAATAATATTTTTTTGCTAAGGATTATCAAGAAAATTTAAATATTATATTGATATTTTTGATACTTATTTAAAAATTACATATTTTGGAAGATATTTCCGTTGATCTAGTATGTCTATCCAAAATTTGTTTTTTAACAACTTTTCATTTTTAATCCAAAAATAAACAAATTTATAAACTTCACAAAATTTCTTCTCAGTATTCCAAAAATCAAAATTTTCTAAAAATCTCTTAGCCATTTCTAACGAATTTTCATTGAATTTTATAAATTCTTTTTTAAATTCTTCTGTCCAACTATAGTCACTCTCCTCGTTTTCGTAGTCTTGAAAACTGGAAAAAATTTTATATGCCCTTATATTTTCATCATCTTCCTTTTCGAAATCACAATTTTTGCCTGCACTTTCTTCTATAAACATTTTCAAATTTCTAATGTGGGAGAATAAGGAAAGCTTCCTCAAGTAATCTTCATCAGTATTTTCTGTTAAAAATTTATTGTATAATTCAAAATATTCTAATTCTTCTATTTCTAGATTTGTTTTATATTCAGCACTTTTAAATAAATCATTTGGCATTGCAATTGTTGCAATAAAACAATAAAAAATTATAATTGTAAACATTGCCTCGAAATTTACTGTTTAATTCAATTTCTGATTAAAATAAAGGGCAATCAACAATTCAAAATATTTGTATTTTAAGAAGATTTAAAAAAATATTTAATAATGTCTGTGAATTAAAAGGGCTTTAATGTAAATTAAGAAATAAATAAATGAAAGAAAGGCCCGACAGACATATGATTGCACTTTTAAGCATGATGCAATATTATTTATTTTCATCATGCTTATTGAGAAATTAACGTTTAGACGTAGTCTGTATTTTCAAAATACAATTTAAGAAAAAAATTAAAATAAAAGGAGGATAAAGTTTTATTATAGACGCAGTCTAGGGAGTTACTTTTCCCCGATTATTCCTTTCAAAACATGTAAGTGGACAGTATTTTTTGTAAGTCCATAAAATTTCACAAATTTTCCCATTAAATTAAATTGTAAAAAAGCATTGTTTTAAGTTAATAATATTGAGGTTTTTATTAAAACTATACTGAAACCCAAGATAGACTTAAGACAAAGTGGTTGAGCTTTTATAAATGCACACCCCTATGTCATTGAATTTTTTGGATTTCCATTTTTATACATCGAAATGTAAGAAATCTGGCCTCATGGCTTTCACGGATCTCAAAATTTTCGCCTTCGGTCTAGCACTTTCAGCGCCAAAATACCAAATAAAATTCAAAATCCCAATTTCCAATGAATTCTTCGAAATTATAGGTGTAGTGCGAAGGTAAGAATATTAAACCAAAAATTTTCCTTATGGGCAAAAAATTTTTTTTAGTCTTTTTAATATTTAGTCTTGAGTCTTGGTTTTAGCCGCTTGGGGTGCATTTTTGGTGATTCTGTATTGTTCCCGCAAAAGCTTGTGAATTTATAATTAAGTAAGCGACATTAGAGATTATAAATTTTTTGACTAAGAAGTAAAATTAACTATCTTTACATATATGAAAAGATAGAGCAGATTCAGGGCTACAAAATAGCATAAAAATAGCCCATATTTAGCCTTATTTTATTAATTAATACATATATTACTTATAACTAGAGTTGGACAAAACGATACTGGTATCGGCCAACCCGAGACCGAGATTGACCGATACTCAAGAACCCGATACCGAGACCGATACCATCATTTTGAGCCGAGACCGATACCGAGAAACGATACTGACCGAGACTAACAGAAATTTTTATTTTACGTCAAAAAATACGTGTAAAAATAATTTATTCATTATTTTCATCATCCAAATCATCAGATAAATACTCTTCATCATCTGGATCCGATTCGATTGATGGTCTACTTAATCCGTCATTGGCTTTCCAAATATAACGATATCCGCCTTACATTCGATATCTCTCCAAATCCATTGATATCCCCTTAAACACCATAATCCCTCCAAATAACCCAGTATTGTATTTAAGCCTTTTAATTTTTAAATTACTGGGACTCAATTTAGCTAGATAAAGGGCAACCCAGTCGTGCGAACTCAATCGTGAGGGCTTAGTGAAACGCTCGGATTTTGCAAGGCAAATAAAGAAGGATTCACTCTTTTCGGCGCCGCAGGCGAAAATTTTTTGAAATTCAGAAGGCCAAAGGTCAAAAATCCTCAGTTTTATTAGAAAATAAAAGAAAATTGGGGTCTCTGAGTCAGTATCGTTTCTCGCCGAGAAATGGACCGAGAATATCGGTATCGGTTTCGAGAACGAGAATGAAAAAACCGAGACCGATATTGGAAAAAAGCCGAGAATCTCGGTATCGGTCTCGGTATCGGTCTCGTCTTGTCCAACTCTACTTATAACAGAAAAAATGACTTTATCAAAAATATATTTTTTAATATTATTATTTTCATTATCAACAATTATTTCAACAACAGATATAATTTATTCACCAGAGTATGATCAGTATAATAAAATCGAAACAAATTACCTTGTATTTATGTACAGAATATATTTAAATGGATCTACTAGTGAGGCATTTGTTAAGGAATTATCTATTAGATCATTCACTTGGAATTGGAAAAATTTTCTCGAGGCAATTATCATTAAGAAAGGAACAATATTGGAAAGCAATAGAAATTCTGAATTTGCTAGAGCTTTTTATCAATTATTAGAAGATTCAACGAAATTATTAAAGGAGATTTTAATTAGTACAACAAAAAATAATTCACCAAAACTTTTGTTGAATAAAAAGGAATTCTGTTTATTGTATCGTTTTCTAAATTTAATGGCAAAAAACAAAATACTTTTAGAAAATAAAAATTGGAAAACTTTTGTTAAAAATTGTTTAATTATTCAGGATATTGTAAGTGTCATAAGAATTTCGTCTAAAATCTTAATTTGGGTTTAAATATGTTAAAGCTCCTCAAGATCCTCTTAATCCGTTTATTTCCTCCTAATCAGCACAAGCCTTCAGTAAATCGTTTATTTCCTCTTAATCCCTTTAATAACCCGACATCTTCTTGACTATTGAAAATTGCTTTATTGAGAAGTATTATTCAATTTTTAAGCTAATTATCAAATAATTTAGGGAATATAGATGGGATAAGAGGAACTTAATCCTTATATATCTTTCATAATCCTTCTAGATTAGTCTTAATTCCTCCTAACCTCCAATATCTTCGTAATACCTCCACTTTCTTCTTAATCCTTTTAATAACGCGACATATCCTTAGCTATTAGAAATAGCTTTATTGAAAATTATTATTGAATTTTTAAGCTAATTATCGAATAATTTAAGGAAATATAGATGGGCTAAGAGGATATCCCCTTAATCCTTCTACATATATCTTTCTTAATCCTAAAGATTACTTCAATATCTCACTATATCGTCTTAATTCCTCTTACGCTCCAATATCTTCTTAATCCCTCCACTTAGTTAATACCTAGAAATAACCGGCAACCAACTTAATCTCTTTATATTTTCGCTTTAAATGTCAGAAAATATTTAAAACTACTTGTGACAAAACTTATTGTATACGATGTTCTTATGCTGTGGAAAAATTGTGGATGGGAGATGGAATTGAACCATCATGGAATGAGCCCAAACCGAAAGCACAACCGACTGTGCCACCATCCAACCCGATGTTGGGTTATTTATTTTCATTTATGTTCTTTCTGCAAGTGCGGACACAACAAAACTATTTAGAAATTAAATTTTAGGGGATATCTATTTTCAATGACGATATTTTATGTGAAACGACCGAACAATTTGACGATACTATTGATAAATGTTTTGCAAATCCTTCATTTCAATCTAAAATTGGATTATCACATTCTTTATTTTATAATCTATTCGAAGAAAATTTACAGCCTTTGATTTTTAAAAAAATTGAATCAAAAAAGTTTATGAAGAATTTAATTGGAAATGAAAGGTTTAATGTGATAGATAATAAAATACATGATGATATTCGGCAAGAAATGCAGATATGTAAGTTAATTAGAAAATGGAGATTTTTATAACTATCTTTTTATTGAAAAATACTAATATTTAAAAAAATTAAAAGTTCTAAAATTAGATTATGTAGTTTCTTGTTTATTCCTTATTTAATGGATCCGAGTTAAACCAAAAAACTGAGAACATAAAACTCTAAAAAATAAACATCCTAGTCTGGAACGAAACAATTAGTAGTAAACAAACCATTCTAGATGTAAGTATAAGTCGAGCTAGGGGGATAATTAAATATAACTTTAAATATATTCTGAACTCAATTTTATTAAATAAAACTCAGGTTAAGATATTTTTTAATTACTTGGATTCTGAATGTGAGGAATTACCAAATTTATTAATCCCCAAATAATGGATACACTTGATTTAGGTGTTATGCCGAGGGTTGCACGAAGTAGACGTGCAAAAGATTAACAGTTTATGCAATTGAGAAATGTACAATGTGTAGGCGAAGGGATTGAGCTGGAACAGACGAAGGAGATCAGGGACTAGTCGGGCTAGTATGATCCAATTAGACTGACGACTACAGTGGCTTTTATAGTAGTGTTATCACTACACAACATTAGGATAGAATATTTCGGCCCAGGGAGTATTTTAAAGTGAAGTATGATTGTATCTGGATAGTTATTAACAAGAGTCCGATTACGACTATGTATCTTAGTTAAATGATTATTTAATTTTGGGGGTTACTTGAAAAGTATTCAAGCAATTACTTTGATAGACTGTAATTATTCTTTTAGCAATATTGGAGCCTACGAATAGATGGAATTTATACAAAAAAATATTCCAGTACAATGTTCCTGAGGACAGAATGCATGATAATTATGCTTTAAAATATTTAACCAAAGAAGAATTTAAATTAAACAAAGCAATTTTGTTAAATTTAATAGAAAAAGCTGAGAATAAACTTTTAAAAATCTCAAATTATTCAAGTGAATTAGAGGATATATTTAAAATAATTAAATATAGGGCATATGAATCTATGAATAATGAATATAATGGCTCATTAAATATTACATTAACTTATTTAATGTTTTTAAACAAGAGAGTATATAAATTTGAAGATTTGATTAACTCTGGAAAGACAGAAATTGTTTTTAAAGAAATAAATGAATTTATTGAAAATATTCAAATTAAAGTTTATAATGAAGAAGATTATTTGAAACTGAGGGAATTCCTTAACGAGGATCATATGGAATTTTTGGGCAAAAAATTTAAAAATAAAAATATTCTTAAAGAGCTAAAAGAGAAAAAAGAAGCAAATCTTTTTTTCCTATTCCAGCTTTTGTATCAAAATTCAGAAACACATGCATTTTTGGATAAGTATGGACTGCTCGACACTAGTGGTAGGTGAACGTGTGAATTTGGATCTGGATATTTAAAATTCTGATGTCGGATCCGGAGTTTTTGAAGTGATCTATTTTGAAAATATAAAATGCCGAAACAACGAAATTTTCAGTTTAAAAAATAACAATTAATTTTTAAAAGCAAAAAAGCCACCCGATCCCAATAGAGATACCGAGACCGCTGCAGTCTAGTTAAGACACGCGCCTTTTTTCTTAACATTTATTGAATGATTAAATTTTTAGGAGAAAATTAAAATATTCATTTTAATTATTTAATGAGTAAAAGAATTATTTGAAAATAAATATTCTTAACGCTGCATAAAACCTTCTGGGGTAGCTCGGGGAAATTCTCCCAAGGGAGCAGGGGGTAAGGGTAATTTAAAAAGAAGTCACAAATCCCCCTACTTTTGTGGATGTATAGGGCAAAATCCGAATAATCTCTTAGATATAAGTGGATGAAATATTTAATTTTAAGACTAAAATTAAATAATTTAGTGCTTCTTGATAAGAAAAAAATATCATCATTTTATATAAAAGCATTGACAAAAGAACAGGAAATTGAACAAAAAGCTAATAAAATAATAGCTGATTTTCTTGTTTGGTTTAATTGGGGATATTCATTATTAAATGAAAAAGGAAAACGAAAGGATAATGAAAAAAGGACGAATATTTTGGCAGTTTGGAATGCTCAAAGATACAATCATTTAGTTCATTATCTTAAATTGCTTTGGATTGAGGAGTTTAGATTTGAGGAGACAAAAATTGAATTATTATGCAAGCTTGAATTGTTGAAATTAATGATTGAACGTTTAATGAAAGAAAAGGTTATTTATTAAATTTTGTGAATGAGGAGGGTGTTTTAAGAGTGGAGGGAATTATCTTAGAAGGAATGAAATTTTTATAAATTATTTGTAAAATATTTACATAAAATATTTTAGCTAGTTCCTGATATAAATGTAATCCTTGCTGAATGGGGCGTAATCGAGAGAGCAGAATATTACAAAGCAAACAAAAACATAAGCGAGACATTTGAGGAATGGCTAAGAGACAGACATTATGAAATGATAAAAAATTTGGTAGAAGATAATAAAAGTAATTTACTTGCAGTTCTGATAAAATGTTGGTATTTATTTGATTTTATTTTAAGGTGCTGGAGGAGGGTGTAGGTGTTGAAGAGGGGGGGGGGGGTGTTGGAGAATGTGATGGAGAAGGGGTAGGGGCGGTCGGTTAAAGATATCTTTAAATGATAAGAACGCCATAATTATAATCAGAATCAGTAATCAACTACATCCTTACACTTAGGTCATAAACAAGCTTAGGAAGGGGCCATTCAAGCATCTTTATTTTGAAAATATAATTACTGAAATTTTAGTATTTGGAAATAATAGCCAGAAAGTATTAGAGGACAAATTAACAATTTTTATCAATAAGGAAAATATTAAAAAATTACTAATGAATTTGGCAAAAATAATAGAAATACAAAATAAAAATGAAAAAAGCAAGGGAAAGGCGAAAGAGAAGAAAAAAGAAACTGAAAGAAAATTTAAATCTAAAATTTCTGAAAACCCCAAAGATGATAAAGAGGTTTTTTAATGTTTACTAATGGAATTATAATATAAAAATATCATGCAGCCTAAATCTCTGTTTGAAAGTATATGAAATCACAAAAGTTCAGTAATCAGCAAGTCTAGACATTCCTGCCTACGATAATTATAAACTGTCTTCTATGTACATAGAGTTCCTAATCGAGCTAATTTACTATATATGTAGATAGGATATTTGAAATTCTTTTTTAAGTGGAAAATAAGAGCCATTCAGGTATAATTAAAATTAAATTAAGGTAATTGGAACGAATACTGATCAAGCAGATAAAAAAGTTGAAATAATTCCACAAATAAATACAGATTTGAAGGTTTAAATTAATTATAATATATCCAAAAAATTATATTCAGTGCTGGGTATTTGGCATTTGTTGGCTCCGAGTTCCGAGGTTTTAAGTCTTGTGTCCGGATCCGGCTTTTAAAATCTTAGCTGAGCCAGCTCCCGAGCCATACCCAGCACTGATTATATTTTGATTTTAAGGAGAAGAAAAAAACAATAACAAAAGGGGATGATAAAATATCAGAAATTAAAAAGGAAAAAACAAAAAAAGAAAAAGACGAGAATCATGAAGAAAACATCAAATTGGAGTTCTTTACTGAAGATAAAAATTTATTTTTAATTTTTAATGAATTTAAAAAAGAAAAACAGGCAATCTCACAAAGTTTTGTTGATGTTGGAATTTATGTAAATGAGATTGGAAAGCGTTTTGAATTTTTGGAGAAATTAAAGAATTTTTATAAAAATATTTTTGATATTTATTTTGAAAAAGAAAAAATAAATATTTTTAATAAATTGGAAAAAAAATGGAAAAAAATAAAAAATAAATTAATTTTAAAAAATAAAGAAAATAAAAAAATAGAAAAAGAATTGGAATATTTATTAATTCAAATATTAATAGAAATTGAAGGAAAAATTATTTTTGAAGAAATGAATAAAAAAGAAATTTTTGGAAATTTTAAAATAATTGAAAAAATTAAAGAAAAATTAAAATTTCAAAAAATTTGTAATTATTTTGTAAAAGAAACCCAAATAATTTGGGAGGGAATGTTAGGCTTAAATCAGAGACATTTTGTCTATAAAATGTTTAATTTGGAGGAAGATGAGGAAAAAGATTTTTTGATATTAAATGTACAGAAAAGAGTTGAAGAAATTAAACAAATGAAGGAATTAATTGAATTAGGTTTGGAATTTTTGAAAATCGTAAGAGAATTGAGATCGAGAGTTCCTTCATATGTAGTAATTTACGTACTACACTCTTCAGAAAATGATAAGCACACCCAAGTTTTAAGTAAAAAACATGATTAAATTTAAAATATCATAATTTTGTATATTTTTACGAATTACTAATTCATATTCAAAAAGAAAAAACAATCAGATAGAAATTATTTATGGGTAATATGGGATATAACTGTTGTTTCCTTAAAAACGACTGTCAGATAATTATAAGCTTATTATTATAAGCACCCCCTCAATTTCGGCATTAGAGGCCGTTCCAAAAATCTACAAAAATTCCGGTAAGCATATCCAGTTATGTCAATTGAAAATACAAGAGAAACTAAGTTCTGACAGAGTGTATAATGAGAGCCCGCAAATTTTTAAACAAAATTCTAATTAGAGTCTAGAAACACCATTTCCATTCCTCACTGATGTGCAACATTATTAAAAACTTTCTTTTAAGACAATACCAACAAAGAAAACATAAATCCGAATGGCTTTCAACCTTTATCTTTAAAAGAGGATATTTTAATTGAAAATAATGATGAAGAAATACAAAATAAAATAAATATAAAAAGTAACGACCCAATGGAATTATTAAACGAAGAATTTAATTTAAATTCATTAATTAACCAAAGATTTTTTCCAAATAGAAAAAATATTAAAAATCCAATGGAATTTTTTAAAATTTTATTTGATAAATGGATAAATTTAACAAAAAATTTCAATTTTGTATTATTAATGGCCAGTCCATTCAATAAATTAGGAGGACATATCCAAGCAATTGTTGTTGCTGTTGGGAGAGGAAAAGGTGAAGGAGAAGAAGAGGAAAAAGTAAAGGCTAAACAAATATTTAATGGAGAACCATCAACGTTTTGCGAACCTCCATTTGTTTATAATTGTCCAGAAAATTCGTTTTTCTGTTTTATTTGCAAGGTAAAAACAAATGCTTCACGAAAAAATATTATAGAAAAAACGAACAATAACTATCAATCAGTGCTGGTTAATAAGGTTCTCGGATAGATGGATCCGCTATCCGAACAGAAATTTTCGGATATCAGGATTCGACAGCCTTAATAGTTATTCTCCCTTGGAAGTTACTTTTTTACCGACTGAGGATTATTTATAAGTGAGGAGACCGGAGCTAACATAAATAAGCCCCGAAAATCGCCAGCTTCAAAGCAGGAGTCAGGATTTGAAATGATTGGAGCAGGCCCAGTACAGGGGTGTGCTTTCGCCTTTCATGTTTCATCTTTCGTCCTATTTTCAACTTTTTGGGTTCTCATCTTTCATGTTTCATTTTAATATATGTTTCGGCACACCCCTGATCAAGAACTTGTCCAATAGCTATCCCTGTTATTGAGCAGTTACTTGAGCACCTATTTATCTATTTAATTTTCCAGAAAAGCCTTCATGGAACAATCAACAATGTACATCGTTCTACTTCTTCTGACGATAAAATTTATTTAGAAATTAATGGGACAGAATGTGAAATTCTTTTTGTTTATAAAGAAGAACAGAAAGTCCCCTCAAATGATACAAAATGGATAGAAACTTTAATGAGGAAAATTTACAAAAATTTAAATAAAGAAGGGGTTGTTGACAAACAACAAAATTCTTCAATTCTTTATAACCTTTCTTTATTTAAAACTTTTGAATTTTTGGAGAATTTATTAAAAAATAAAAATGAAAAAGAAAAAAATATTTTTAATCAGTCATTTATTTATTTAAAAAATTGGGCAAAAGGTTTTTTTTGTAAATTTGGAAAATTAAATTTTTTTCACATTTCAGAAAATAATATTTATAATAGTCAAGAGGGATTTCTCGATGGAAATTCTATTTCTTTAATGTTGACAAAAGTAATTTTGTTATATCCTGGAGCTAATTTATTGGAATTGTTGGAAAGATTTTTCTTTACATATTCTACTTGGTATTTTAAAAGAAATAAATTAAATATTAAGTTGGGGGTATCGCGACTTTTTTGTCACCCGGTACATAGTATTTTTAAAGAAATAAATTAAATATCAATTTGGGGGTAACGCGATTTTCACATTTAGGTTCGAAAATCCGAACAGAGTAGGAGCAGGAAAACTAAGATATTACGATAATGGGACGAGATAGTTACTGATATTAAGAAATTAATATACAGATTTCGAGTTGAGATCATAAAAAACATATCACTCACATTTTAAGGAATTGGCAATACCCTATTTTCTTAATCAAAAACCAAAATGGGCAAATAAATCAACACAAGTCAATGACCATTTTCACTCCTACATATCCTGAATTGTCATTAACAACAAAGATTACAAAATCAACTCAAGAAGTAATGGAAGTAGCTTTTATTGAAGGTATTTTTAATTATTAAATAAAACAAATAAAAAATTATTAGGTCTTGAAAAGATTCTGAAGCTTCGTCTCAATAAAAAATAAAATGTTTCCGTTGGAATTAGAATAAGAAATTTATTGTTTTATATTTTACATAATGTTACTGAAATTGATTATGAATAAATGTTTTTAATTAAATGCACAAGCAAATGAAATATTTTATTAAGATTTTGAATGGTGGATTAGATATTTTTAACTATTCAAGGTTCGAGTAGCTCAGGAACTTGTCTAGTTTAGGGTACTTCCACCCCCTTCCTCAATTATTCGCAGCTCAAAATGGTTCTTCTTTGTTCTAAGAAATCGACATTTTCCCCGTTTCCTGTTCTAGAACTTTACACGATTTGAACTGTTACTTAAATCGAGAACACACTTTTGAGTAAACACATTTATAAAATTAAAAACATACATTTTTTATAACTCATAAAGATTACAGAAAAATTTTAAAATTAACAAAAAAATTCACATATAACGAGTAAAAACATGTTGTCTATAATGAGCAAAACTTGGTTCATCTTCTACCACATTTTTGGCGTGAGAAAGACTTGGACCGGAACAATTACTTGAAACGAGTTTATAACGTTTTGCTGCTAAAGCATCAAATGCTTGCTCTACAAATTGATGGGTTAAATAGAATCGGCTAGTATAACGTTGACTATCCATATTCCAATCACGAGTTTCGTTTAAAAACCGGCCAAATACTTCACGGCATGCACGAGCTTTTCCACAAACTATAAAAATAGTTATATAAAATTAATTAAATTTAACGTATTGTTAGATCCCGACCATTCAGAGTTGAGTGGTTGCTTATGTCATGGTCGGATTCATGGCAGGGCTGTCCGCAGTTTTTTAACTTGCAGATTGCGGTTGCGGAAAATTTTTTATCAATTGCGGCCAGCCCTGGTTCAGGGTCGGTTTGTATCGGTGTTCGGGGTCGGGTTTGACAATGTTGGAGTACAGCTCCAATTTAACATATATGCTCTAATAGAAGCCGTCTCCAACAGAAACTCAATCATACTCGTTGTAATCAAAAAAAATTTTCTTCAATTTAAATCTAAAGACCAAGTTTGGAATTTTTTGAAATTTGTTAAATTCAGGAGTTTACTTTTTGGTCGAGAATATTCCTGTTAGAGAGTGAGCTTGAGAAAAGAATCTCGAGATCTCTGAAAATTTTTATTTAAAATTATAAATGAGATCTCGTATAGATCCCATCTCTCTAAGTGTCAGAGTAAATGGAAACTCAAATATATCGTGGAAATTATTCGAGTTGAAAAATAATTAGAACTTACTCATAATTCGATCAACTCTTCGAAAATTCACTTCAAATCCACCTCTACCAGCAGCCAATGTACCGTGATATCCAATAGTTATTGTGCTAACCGCTGTAGACGAAGCATTCATTGCATCTCTAATTATTCGTTCAACTACAGATAAACCCCAATAACGAGCTTCAGATAATAAAGATCTCCAATCTGTAAAGTCTTCAGGTGGAATGAATTTTTTCCCGTTTGAAATTCCTCCTGGAGCAACACATTGTCTTAGACAGTTGATTAGTAAACGAAAGATTTTTGGATCACGGTGGGAACAGTCAACAAAATTTTGCTTGGTAGCCCATTCAGCTAAACGTGAATTTTCCTCTCTTAGGAGAACTTCAGCAAAAGATTCAATATTTCGACCATTGGAAAGACGGAATCGAATAATACGTTGTTTTTGGGGGGAATTTGTTGCGTTTGTTATTATTCTTTTTTGTGAATTCATTAAAATTATTACTAATTTAGTATGTATTAAAATCTAGAGAATTTATTAATTTATTTTGAAAAAAAGGTAAAATAAAATGTAATTAAATATAAAATTTGATTTGGTTTATTGGTAATCGGTGCATTTCCTTACCATTTTCAGAGTTGAAATTGGAAATAACATAGAATATGGTGAACAAAAAGTTTGAGAAACTTAGAAGATTGGATACATACCAGTTATTCTTCAAAAACTCAAATTTTTATTCAAATTTCTATGAAGTGAGCAATAAACCCCAGGGCGGTTTAATCTCGGATAATAGAAAAAAACAAAAAAATAATGTTTTAGCCTAAAACCTAAACAAAAAACATGTAAAAGCGTATTAACTAAAAACGAACTTTTGAATTTTTAAATTAAAGTATATTCTACAAAAATATTTTTAAATTTCAGAAAATAGGGAATTAGTGTAAGCACTAGATTTAAATTATTTTTTAAAGACCACACAACTGCATATATAAATATTTAACGGAAATAACCCAAATAATTCTAATTTTTAAATTATTAAATACATAACACTTTATTTTGTCAAAAATAAAATTTTAAAAAAATCTGACAAATTTGTTTTCAAGATTTTATCATAAGTGATGAAGTATGTATATAAAAAGGGGGAGGATTTTTGAAAGAAGAAAAATAAATAAATAATGGTCTGACTGGAAAAAGTGGAAGAATGTCCTTTTCACAATCCTTTCTTCCTTTATTTTTTACTGAATAATAAAAAAAGAAGGGGAAGTAAAACGGCAAAAAAGAATAAAAGGAGAGAATTGCATGAACATTAAGGCGCAAAACACTCTCGACACGAAATATTAATTTGTCAACTTAAATGGAAAAGAAAATTCTAGAGTTCGGCCAGAAGTGGTGGTTGGCATTTTTCATTAAAAATTGAATCAAATCGAGTATGCCAGGCATCTTAATCGAGGGAGCAGGCCAACTTACTGCGAGACCAACTTACCGCAGAGCCATAACTTCGTTCAGAATTGTCGAACCCGGGACGCACTGTTATGGTTCAATTCGCCTCGACGAGCTAAATCAAACCATACCAGGGCGTCCCGGATTCGACAATTCTGAACAAAGTTATAGCTCTGCGGTAAGTTCGGCTCGCGATAAGTTGGGGTGTACCCCTTAATCAACTTAAAAATAAATTCCTTATTTTGGGAATTTCTTATGAAATGGAGAAATTGAAATAGAGAAATTTCTGATACATACAATCTGCATTTATAAAAGTTTACCTTAAAAGTAAATTAAGATTTTTTTAAATTTAGATACTAAATTAAGATTTATAGTCCTACGCCGTAATTGACAGACGACCAAATATACTGACTAGAATTTAAAAGCACGCAAATTTCTCACCATTCTCGCCTTCCTCCATTCATTTAAAAAATCTTTTGACGACCCTTTAGTTCCTTTTTCATATTTTTTTTCATAAAAGACTCTTGGGCAGTCTTTTTGCTCTAATAGGAAAAAATAAACACAATAAAAGTTCAATTAAGAATTTTATAAATGTCAAAAACATAAACATTTTTGAATAAACACGCTAATTTTGAATAAAAAAATGTTCGAAAATTTTATTTTTAATTATATTTCAGTAGCTAAAAAATTCGGATAAAAACTTGTTTACTAATTGAAATGGAGAAAATACTTTTGGGATCTATGCCATTGTGTTTATTATAATCTAAGTTATTGTTAATTTCCTTTAAGTCAGAAATCTGTTTATAACCAGACTAGGACACGGATACTGATTTTGGTATCATTATCCGGATATTTACGTCGGATACAGGCGGATACAGACGGATATCCGCAGGCATTTTTATGATATCTGTATCAGTATCCATGTCCTAGTCTGTTTATAACAACAAAGTATTTCATTAATAATTCGGGATTTTGTATAATGGGACGAATCTAGGGTTTTTGTCCAGTAGGATGAATTCAAGGTGCGCCATTTTTTAAATTTAAAATTTATTCAAAATTTTTTAACGATAAGGCAATAATTACGCAATAAATCAATTAATTAATTAGTCAAAAAAGGGCAATAAACATTTTAACTTTGTTAAATATTTTTAACAAAATTTTAAAAGAAATACTAATGAAATAACCTATTTTCATTTTAAAATAATATTTCCGGAAAAAATATTTCAGAATATAAAGGAGGAAGTATAGACAGATTATTTATTTGAGTAGAGCATCTAGGCAAGGATCCGATAAAAATAGTTTAATTAAATATTATTTTATTTGACTTGTTAAAATTTCAAAAATTGTTTTCTCATCTTAAAATATTTTCTTACATTATAAAACCTTACCTAATAGTTTTGATTTCCGAGTTCCGACTTTTGAGCCAGTTCCGATTTCCTGCTCTTCCATTTCCGACACCTCTGTTCCGACCCCCTCTGCTAAGTAGTCATTAAAAAATAACTTACAGATTGACCAGAAAGTAATAGGGCACGTTGTTTATGTTATAACTTTATCAAAATCAAATATAATAAAATTAAATAAAATTCATTTTAGATGATTTTTCCTTCCCAAATAAAAATTATTTTCTTCAATTTATTTTTATTTTTCTCTCCAATTTTGTCCAAGCATGTTTTAGAAATTGAAATAATAGATGATTGGAAAGAGCATTCAGAATATAAATATCTCGAGCTTCTAAAACCTATTTATCGTTTTGGATTGGAATTATGCGAACAAAAATGTGATGATCAACAGAAAAAAGTAAAGGGAAAATTGGGGGATAAATATTCTGATATTTTTTTATTCCGAAAAATTCCTTGGGGTAATAAAAATAGTGAGGATGAAATGGCTGATGCGCTTTTGGATATGAAATATAATAAAAATAATGAATTAAATAAAGAAATTGAGAAATCTAAAATAGATAATGATAATATAAATCAAGTAAAAATAACTATTTTAATTACTCCGCCGGGAATTTCAAAGGTAAAGTTTATTTTTTAGAAAATTTGTATGATGTTATAAAGAGGGATTTATTGAAAAGATAGAATTTCAGTCTGCTTTCATTAGAATTTTTTATTTTGAGGGTCAAACCCCTCGTTTCATCAATCAAAGTTAATAATTGTAGACTAAGGTTTGAAGTATTTCAAGCCTTGATAGTAAAATAAAATTATAATTTGCAGCTTCTTTCTTGGAGAGTAAAAGACTGCTAGTCTACCTACCGTAAATGCTGAAATAATGTCTTTCTCTCAAATAATTACCCCCTACAGAGAGAGATCGAAAAAATAATTACCCCTCCTAAAAATAGTTATAATTAGCCTTTTAAAAAGCTAAAATAATTACCCCCTGCTTTTAATTACCCCCTCCAGCGAGAGGTTGAAACATTAATTACCCTGAATAATGCTTTTAGCAAATACGGTACCAATTTTTAATTTACTAATATTTTTTTAAAAAATATTTTAGGTAATTTACAAGGATATAGAGTTGGATCAAACATTCAATAAAATTCAACGAATAAAACTTTCAATAGTGCAACCCTTAAATAATATAAATAAAGGGTATGACTGGAGTAAATCATTCCTTCAACATTTTAATTTAATTACACAAATGGAAAAATATCAAGCATTTTATGAAAATAATTTGGAAATAATTAAAAATAAAAGGGGTGATTTAATAAATAAAAAAACAGAATTAGTTAAAAATGATGCTAAATTGCAAAAAATGAATAATGATTTGAACGAGTCTATTGCTGATCAAGAGAATTTAGAAAAAAAATTTGAGGAGATTAAAAGTGCTTATTGGGCTGATGATAATAAACATTTTGAAGAGCTTTGTAGAGAATTGGAAATTGATTTGGAAGAAAATGATGAAGAAATGGAAGATGAGGAAGATAATTATGATGAAATATTTATGGAAAAAAGTGAGGAGGAAATGGTGAGAGAGGAAAAAGGGGAATTATCAGAAAGAGGAGAATCCTCGGAAAAAGGAGGGGTTTCTGAAAGAGGAGAGACCTTTGAAAGGGGAGAGTCTTCAGGAAGAGGAGAGTCCTCAGAAAAAGGAGAGACTTTGCTTCCAAAAGACAATTTTTAAAAAATATCGCTTGCTTGATAAAATTTTAATAAAATTCAACAAATAAAAATTAAAATATTGGTAGAATTTGCAAATGTAAATCCCTAAATTTAAAAAATGAAAATATTGCCTATCAAGATGGAAGATAAAAAATATTTCATTAAATTATTTCCCAAATATTTATCGAAAGTATAATTTAATTTACGAATTAATCAAAAATTTTTTAATGAATATAATTTTAATCTTTCAAATATAATTTTAAATTACTTTAAATAGCCCAATAAATTTAATTTAAATGTTCCCTTACATCATAATTTTAATTTAAAAACCCTCTTCAAAAACTGTTTTCTTTTTCTTTCTTAATCCAAAGCTTCTCGAACGTACGCAGTTGTTGTTTCAACATTTGTAGCATCATCACCTTCAGGGACAGAGTTTTCACCTGTTTGAAGTTTATCACCTAGAGGTGCTGGAGGTTGACGAGAAGTTGTTGTAGAAACTTCAGGTGTTGTAGCATTATTGACATCGGGAAGAGAGTTTTCCCCTTCTTCCTGTAGTTTATTGATTTGATTCAAAGGTTCGGAAGTTTGGGGAGCTAGACTTGAACTTTCAGGTTGATTGCTGTTATTGTTGTTGTTGTTGTTACCACCAAGACCCAAAAGACTTCCAAGATTTCCAAATATCCCAATTGAACTACCCGATTCTTTTTGAGAGCTCTTTAGCTCAATTTCCTTAATGTCCAATTCACCTTTCTCTTCACGTTCGCCTTTACCAACAACGACAGCTCTACCATTTTCATTCGGTGTATTTTCATTTGTAGGTGGAGGAGGTTGAGTAGAATTGTCACAATTATTATTATTTTGAGTTCCACAACCAACACTAAGAAGTAAACAAAGAATACCCGGACCTTCACCGACAGCGACGACACTACCTTTTGATTTTTCATCCTCCTTAACCTCAATTTCACGAGCCTTTAAATCCAAGTTAGATTCAGACTTATCATTGCTTGCAACCAATAACTAAATTTAATTTATTTTTTATGTTATAGTATTAATTTTTTAAGAATTCGTTGAATTTTTTTTAAGTTTTCTCTGATTTTTAATTCTTAATCTGTCCTGAATATTTTTTATAAAATCATATGGTCAGATAATAAATTATAACTCTACCTAGTTTTTTTGGTTTTTCTAGATTCAGATTGCCAAATTAATCTAGAATTTGGATAAGGATTTAAAACATTATGGATATTATATCCACAAAATCTTATAAAATATTTCACTCTATTGGGTTTTATCGAGTTTTTTACAGAAATGTTTATTAGCCACTCGAAATAAATTTAAACCATATATCTGACTGAGAAAATCTAAGAAAACTCAAAATTCAAAAATTGGATAAAAAATCTAATTAAATAACCATAACTCTAAAATATTTCCCTTATTTTTTTCTCTTACTCGTACAAAGGTACGAGTTGTTACGAGCTTACAAACTCTGCTAATAATTAAAAGACTAATTAATTAATTATTTAATAAATTATAAAATAATTAATTAATTTACATTTGAGTTAACTCCATTAAACACAAAAAGGATAAATAATGTTAGCGAGAATATAATTGAAGAACACTTCATAATTCTCTGAAAAATAATTTTTCTTTTTTAAAAATAAAATAAATTTTTTGAAGGATTGCTTGTTTTCTCTGTTAATTTATTCGGCAAGAAAATTTATTATTATTTTCAGTTGTGTAAATAACTAACTGAAAGATAATTGCAAGAAGTCCCTTTTTGGCAATCTAAAATTTTATTTTTATAAAATAGAAAAATAAAAAAAGCAAAAGCAGATTTTAATAATTCTTTAATATTTTAGCAAAATAAATTTATTTGAATAAAATAATCATTTCCAAACATTAATAAATAGGTATAAATTTTTGCATCCAATTCTACTTTGCATGTTAGTAGAAAATAAAATCAATGGAATTTTAATTGTTAATTAAAGTAAAGCAGATGGATGGAAATATCGGGATATTTCAATGTACAAACAGTTACCTTATTGATTTCGGGACCTACGGCCACTGTGTCTTGGATAGTATATTGTCCTATACAGTGGTGGAAAAAAGTATGGAAGCAAGAGCTTAAAAAGTAAACTTCGTTAAATTCCTCGACGTACGAACCCTAAATCATTTTTTGTCTACTATAAATTTTAAAGTCCTATCGATTACCTCTAAAATGAGTATAAATAGAAACCACTTTTATCGAGTATTTATCTTTTTATAATTGGCTAAAGTAAACAATGTAAATTTTGCGCGGAAAAAAGTATGGAAGCAAAAAAATTTTACGTTCTAAAACAAGTCGAAAAAATTTTAAAAATTTTTTATAAACATTTCCATTGATATTGAATGGAATTATAGAAAAAAAGAAGTCTGTACTTGCTTTCTTCATCGAGATCTCAAATCTCAAAAATCACTGGGAAATCGGGGTACAGTACTTTAAAAATTATTTTAGCTCCCTGAGACTTGTATAAAAAATTTCTTTTAGACCTATCTGAAAGCCCTTAAAATCTGCTACAAAATATGGTTGGTTTCATATTTGTACAAAAATTTGTCTAGGAGATAAGGAGGGAAACATTTCATTATGAGCCGAAATCACTCAAAATACCCTATAAAATGCTTATTTTAAGTTTTAAGTATTTCGTCCCTCCTTATCTCCTAGACAAATTTTTGTACAAATATGAAACCAACCATATTTTGTAGCAGATTTTAAGGGCTTTCAGATAGGTCTAAAAGAAATTTTTTATACAAGTCTCAGGGAGCTAAAATAATTTTTAAAGTACTGTACCCCGATTTCCCAGTGATTTTTGAGATTTGAGATCTCGATGAAGAAAGCAAGTACAGACTTCTTTTTTTCTATAATTCCATTCAATATCAATGGAAATGTTTATAAAAAATTTTTAAAATTTTTTCGACTTGTTTTAGAACGTAAAATTTTTTTGCTTCCATACTTTTTTCCGCGCAAAATTTACATTGTTTACTTTAGCCAATTATAAAAAGATAAATACTCGATAAAAGTGGTTTCTATTTATACTCATTTTAGAGGTAATCGATAGGACTTTAAAATTTATAGTAGACAAAAAATGATTTAGGGTTCGTACGTCGAGGAATTTAACGAAGTTTACTTTTTAAGCTCTTGCTTCCATACTTTTTTCCACCACTGTATATTGAGGAATAGAGAATTATGTTTTAAAACAAACGTAAACACAAAGAAATTATTTTTGTCACCCCTATCCCGATATGTACATACGTCCCGATATGTCCGCACACCGACCTGAGTGATGTTTTATCCATTACACCTCACCGCCTACTCTACAGCCTTAGGAATTAAAAAGTTATATGCTTTACATTAAGGCTATATGTTAATCAAGTTAATTTCCTTGAGAAAAATATGTACTTTCTCTGAAATACTTCATTTCTCCCTTAATTTATTTGGGATTTACTTTATTCAATCTTATGATTTTTATTTTATTTTTGTTTTATTCTGTTTGTTTTTAGTCATGCTGAATGTTAACAGAGAGCAAAGCTTAAATTATTATATTTAATTTTAATTTAATCGTTGAGGACACAAATGTACTCAATTAATAATATACCTTTCCATTCTCTAATTTGGATGCAAAATAGAAACTATAAAAATTTTTATTCACGTGAAAATCAGTTAATAAATTCTAATTATTTTATGTTCAGAAATTAATAAATTTAGCTCCAAAAAATAATAATTTTTGGAATTTTAATAAATACAAATTTTATTTCTCTTAAACCGATCAAAATTTTCTTATTCTATCTAAATTAGAATTTAAAATAAATGCGGGTACCGGTTTCGTGATTTCACATTTATTTTTTTATCTGGACCGGTTTTGTCCGATTTTAACTCTAATCTAAATAAAATAATGAAAATAAAAATAATTTTTACACAATTATAATTTTAATACAGGGTCGGAAAATTAGCTACCGCTTTTTTAGCTATACAATTCTTCATTTTAAACAAAAGTCAAAATTTTTTTCCTGGATTCCCAACACTAAGATATTTTTTGATAACAAAATAATAAATGAGATTAATTAAAATAATTTTCTGCATAATTTTTGGCATTTTCTTTTCCTTTCTTGGTTATGTTTAATTACGTAGAGATAAAGTTTTGGCATATTTGAACAACCTAAAAATAATTTTTACAAATTAAAACTAATTTTTTGTGAAGGGGGTAATAAATAGAAAATATAGAATAAAATACCAGAAAATTGCTGCCACAATTATAGCTGAACATATTTCTGCAAATAAATAAAGATGGAAGTAGCGCCAAACAAATAAGTCTTCAGAGCTACTAAAAATAGTTGCTAACAAATTATTTGCTAATGTTCTAGCCAAATTTCCGCTTTGGCCAAGTGGTGAAATTAAAGTTAAGGATGAGGTAAAAGCACGAGCTGAACTTGTTGAGAATGAAATCTCGATAACAGAATGGCCAAAAATTGAAGGGAATAATTGTGAAAGGATTAGTATTGATGAACAAAATGTTTCGAGAAGAAATACCTGAGCATAATATTTTTAAATTTTATGAAACGATTATTAAGTTTTTATGTATTAGAAGCTAATTATGGATTTAATGCAGTTGAGAAAAATGTCGGATTGGATTTTAATTCGGATCGAAAAATCCATAATATAAATTAAAAAACGCTTAAACGCAAATGTGTTCGTCCGTGTTCGTCCGTGTCGTACTTGCTCGTCCGTGTTCGTCTGTCTTCGTCTGTGCTCGTCCGTGTTCGTCTATCTTCGTCTGTGCTCGTCCGTTGTCGTCCGTGTTCGTCCGTGCTCGGCCGTTGTTCGTCCGTGCTCGTCCGTGCTCGTCCGTGTTCGTCTGTCTTCGTCTGTGCTCGTCCGTGTTCGTCTATCTTCGTCTGTGCTCGTCCGTTGTCGTCCGTGCTCGTCCGTGTTCGTCCGTGTTCGTCCGTGTTCGTACGTGCTCGCCCGTGTTCGTCCGTGCTCGTCCGTTGTTCGTCCGTGCTCGTCCGTGCTCGACCGTGTTCGTCTGTGCTCGTCCGTGTTCGTCCGTGCTCGTCCGTTGTCGTCCGTGCTCGTCCGTGCTCGGCCGTTGTTCGTCCGTGCTCGTCCGTGTTTGTCCGTGTCCGTCCATGTTCGTCCGTGCTCGCCCGTGTTCGTCCGTTGTCGTCCGTGCTCGTCCGTGTTCGTCCGTGCTCGTCCGTGTTCGTCTGTGCTCGTCCGTGTTCGTCTATCTTCGTCTGTGCTCGTCCGTTGTCGTCCGTGTTCGTCCGTGCTCGTCCGTGTTCGTACGTGCTCGCCCGTGTTCGTCCGTGCTCGTCCGTGTTCGTCCGTGCTCGTCCGTGTTCGTCCGTGTCGTCCGTGTTCGTACGTGCTCGTCCGTGCTCGTCCGTGTTCGTCCGTGTTCGTCCGTGCTCGTCCGTGTTCGTCCGTGTTCGTACGTGCTCGCCCGTGTTCGTCCGTGCTCGACCGTGTTCGTCTGTGCTCGTCCGTGTTCGTCCGTGCTCGTCCGTGCTCGTCCGTGCTCGGCCGTTGTTCGTCCGTGCTCGTCTGTCTTCGTCTGTGCTCGTCCGTGTTCGTCTATCTTCGTCTGTGCTCGTCCGTGTTCGTCCGTGCTCGGCCGTTGTTCGTCCGTGCTCGTCCGTGTTCGTCCGTGCTCGTCCGTGTTCGTCTGTCTTCGTCTGTGCTCGTCCGTGTTCGTCTATCTTCGTCTGTGCTCGTCCGTTGTCGTCCGTGTTCGTCCGTGCTCGGCCGTTGTTCGTCCGTGCTCGTCCGTGTTCGTCCGTGCTCGTCCGTGTTCGTCTGTCTTCGTCTGTGCTCGTCCGTGTTCGTCTATCTTCGTCTGTGCTCGTCCGTTGTCGTCCGTGCTCGTCCGTGTTCGTCCGTGCTCGTCCGTGTTCGTCCGTGTTCGTACGTGCTCGCCCGTGTTCGTCCGTGCTCGTCCGTTGTTCGTCCGTGCTCGTCCGTGTTCGTCCGTGTCGTACTTGCTCGTCCGTGTTCGTCTGTCTTCGTCTGTGCTCGTCCGTGTTCGTCTATCTTCGTCTGTGCTCGTCCGTTGTCGTCCGTGTTCGTCCGTGCTCGGCCGTTGTTCGTCCGTGCTCGTCCGTGTTCGTCCGTGCTCGTCCGTGTTCGTCCGTGCTCGTCCGTGTTCGTCTGTCTTCGTCTGTGCTTGTCCGTGTTCGTCTATCTTCGTCTGTGCTCGTCCGTTGTCGTCCGTGCTCGTCCGTGTTCGTCCGTGCTCGTCCGTGTTCGTCCGTGTTCGTACGTGCTCGCCCGTGTTCGTCCGTGCTCGTCCGTTGTTCGTCCGTGCTCGTCCGTGCTCGACCGTGTTCGTCTGTGCTCGTCCGTGTTCGTCCGTGCTCGTCCGTTGTCGTCCGTGCTCGTCCGTGCTCGGCCGTTGTTCGTCCGTGCTCGTCCGTGTTTGTCCGTGTTCGTCCGTGCTCGTCCGTGTCCGTCCATGTTCGTCCGTGCTCGCCCGTGTTCGTCCGTTGTCGTCCGTGCTCGTCCGTGTTCGTCCGTGCTCGTCCGTGTTCGTCTGTGCTCGTCCGTGTTCGTCTATCTTCGTCTGTGCTCGTCCGTTGTCGTCCGTGTTCGTCCGTGCTCGTCCGTGTTCGTACGTGCTCGCCCGTGTTCGTCCGTGCTCGTCCGTGTTCGTCCGTGCTCGTCCGTTGTTCGTCCGTGCTCGTCCGTGCTCGACCGTGTTCGTCTGTGCTCGTCCGTGTTCGTCCGTGCTCGTCCGTTGTCGTCCGTGCTCGTCCGTGCTCGGCCGTTGTTCGTCCGTGCTCGTCCGTGCTCGACCGTGTTCGTCTGTGCTCGTCCGTGTTCGTCCGTGCTCGTCCGTTGTCGTCCGTGCTCGTCCGTGCTCGGCCGTTGTTCGTCCGTGCTCGTCCGTGTTTGTCCGTGTTCGTCCGTGCTCGTCCGTGTCCGTCCATGTTCGTCCGTGCTCGCCCGTGTTCGTCCGTTGTCGTCCGTGCTCGTCCGTGTTCGTCCGTGCTCGTCCGTGTTCGTCTGTGCTCGTCCGTGTTCGTCTATCTTCGTCTGTGCTCGTCCGTGTTCGTCCGTGCTCGTCCGTGTTCGTCCGTGTTCGTACGTGCTCGCCCGTGTTCGTCCGTGCTCGTCCGTTGTTCGTCCGTGCTCGTCCGTGCTCGACCGTGTTCGTCTGTGCTCGTCCGTGTTCGTCCGTGCTCGTCCGTTGTCGTCCGTGCTCGTCCGTGCTCGGCCGTTGTTCGTCCGTGCTCGTCCGTGTTTGTCCGTGTTCGTCCGTGCTCGTCCGTGCTCGTCCGTGTTCGTCCGTTGTCGTCCGTGCTCGTCCGTGCTCGGCCGTTGTTCGTCCGTGCTCGTCCGTGTTTGTCCGTGTTCGTCCGTGTTCGTCTGTGCTCGTCCGTTGTCGTCCGTGCTCGTCCGTGTTCGTCCGTGCTCGTCCGTGTTCGTCCGTGTTCGTACGTGCTCGCCCGTGTTCGTCCGTGCTCGTCCGTTGTTCGTCCGTGCTCGACCGTGTTCGTCTGTGCTCGTCCGTGCTCGTCCGTTGTCGTCCGTGCTCGTCCGTGCTCGGCCGTTGTTCGTCCGTGCTCGTCCGTGTTTGTCCGTGTTCGTCCGTGTTCGTCCGTGCTCGTCCGTGTTCGTCCGTGTCCGTCCATGTTCGTCCATGCTCGCCCGTGTTCGTCCGTGCTCGTCCGTTGTCGTCCGTGCTCGTCCGTGTTCGTCCGTGCTCGGCCGTTGTTCGTCCGTGTAAGTCCGTGTTCGTCCGTGCTCGTCCGTGTTCGTCCGTGTCGTCCGTGTTCGTACGTGCTCGTCCGTGTTCGTCCGTGTTCGTCCGTGTCGTCCGTGTTCGTACGTGCTCGTCCGTGCTCGTCCGTGTTCGTCCGTGTTCGTCCGTGCTCGTCCGTGTTCGTACGTGCTCGCCCGTGTTCGTCCGTGCTCGTCCGTGCTCGGCCGTTGTTCGTCCGTGCTCGTCCGTGTTCGTCCGTGTTCGTCCGTGTCCGTCCATGTTCGTCCGTGCTCGCCCGTGTTCGTCCGTGCTCGTCCGTTGTCGTCCGTGCTCGTCCGTGTTCGTCCGTGCTCGGCCGCTGTTCGTCCGTGCTCGTCCGTGTCCGTCCATGTTCGTCCGTGCTCGCCCGTGTTCGTCCGTGCTCGTCCGTTGTCGTCCGTGCTCGTCCGTGTTCGTCCGTGCTCGTCCGTTGTCGTCCGTGCTCGTCCGTGTTCGTCCGTGCTCGGCCGTTGTTCGTCCGTGCTCGTCCGTGTTCGTCCGTGTTCGTCCGTGTCGTACTTGCTCGTCCGTGTTCGTCTGTCTTCGTCTGTGCTCGTCCGTGTTCGTCTATCTTCGTCTGTGCTCGTCCGTTGTCGTCCGTGTTCGGCCGTTGTTCGTCCGTGCTCGTCCGTGTTCGTCCGTGTTCGTACGTGCTCGCCCGTGTTCGTCCGTGCTCGTCCGTTGTTCGTCCGTGCTCGACCGTGTTCGTCTGTGCTCGTCCGTGTTCGTCCGTGCTCGTCCGTTGTCGTCCGTGCTCGTCCGTGCTCGGCCGTTGTTCGTCCGTGTTTGTCCGTGTTCGTCCGTGCTCGTCCGTGTTCGTCCGTGTCCGTCCATGTTCGTCCGTGCTCGCCCGTGTTCGTCCGTGCTCGTCCGTTGTCGTCCGTGCTCGTCCGTGTTCGTCCGTGCTCGGCCGTTGTTCGTCCGTGTTCGTCTGTGCTCGTCCGTGTTCGTCCGTGTCGAACTTGCTCGTCTGTGTTCGTCTGTCTTCGTCTGTGCTCGTCCGTGTTCGTCCGTGCTCGTCCGTGTTCGTCCGTGCTCGTCCGTTGTCGTCCGTGCTCGTCCGTGCTCGGCCGTTGTTCGTCCGTTGTCGTCCGTGCTCGTCCGTTTTCGTCCGTGTTCGTCCGTGTCGTACTTGCTCGTCTGTGTTCGTCTGTCTTCGTCTGTGCTCGTCCGTGTTCGTCCGTGCTCGTCCGTGTTCGTCCGTGTCGTACTTGCTCGTCTGTGTTCGTCTGTCTTCGTCTGTGCTCGTCCGTTGTCGTCCGTGCTCGGCCGTTGTTCGTCCGTGCTCGTCCGTGTTCGTCCGTGTCCGTCCATGTTCGTCCGTGACCGCCCGTGTTCTCCGTGTTCGTCCGTGCTCGTCCGTTGTCGTCCGTGCTCGTCCGTGTTCGTCCGTGCTCGGCCGTTGTTCGTCCGTGCTCGTCCGTGTTCGTCCGTGTTCGTCCGTGTTCGTCCGTGTCGTACTTGCTCGTCCGTGTTCGTCTGTCTTCGTCTGTGCTCGTCCGTGTTCGTCTATCTTCGTCTGTGCTCGTCCGTTGTCGTCCGTGTTCGTCCGTGCTCGGCCATTGTTCGTCCGTGCTCGTCCGTGTTCGTCCGTGCTCGTCCGTGTTCGTCTGTCTTCGTCTGTGCTCGTCCGTGTTCGTCTATCTTCGTCTGTGCTCGTCCGTTGTCGTCCGTGTTCGTCCGTGCTCGTCCGTGTTCGTCCGTGTTCGTACGTGCTCGCCCGTGTTCGTCCGTGCTCGTCCGTTGTTCGTCCGTGCTCGTCCGTGCTCGACCGTGTTCGTCTGTGCTCGTCCGTGTTCGTCCGTGCTCGTCCGTTGTCGTCCGTGCTCGTCCGTGCTCGGCCGTTGTTCGTCCGTGCTCGTCCGTGTTTGTCCGTGTTCGTCTGTGCTCGTCCGTGTTCGTCCGTGTCCGTCCATGTTCGTCCGTGCTCGCCCGTGTTCGTCCGTGCTCGTCCGTTGTCGTCCGTGCTCGTCCGTGTTCGTCCGTGCTCGGCCGTTGTTCGTCCGTGTTCGTCCGTGTTCGTCCGTGCTCGTCCGTGTTCGTCCGTGTCGTACTTGCTCGTCTGTGTTCGTCTGTCTTCGTCTGTGCTCGTCCGTGTTCGTCCGTGTTCGTCCGTGCTCGTCCGTGTTCGTCCGTGTCGTACTTGCTCGTCTGTGTTCGTCTGTCTTCGTCTGTGCTCGTCCGTTGTCGTCCGTGTTCGTCCGTGTTCGTCCATGTTCGTCCGTGCTTGACCGTGCTCGTCCGTGTTCGTCTGTGCTCTCCCGTGTAAATGATAATAAATACAAACGAAAAAAAGAAAAAAATCTAAAAATTTTAAACTCTTTCACCATTTTTCCTTAAGGCATCCATCAACATACATAAAATTTAAGGAAAATTGACCATTTTTATAAAATAATAAAAAGTAATGAAAAAAACGATTCGACCCTTCTTTGGGGATAGGGTCGAAGATGCTTAAGAATAAAGTAGGAAAGTTTTTACGGTATTCATACTATAGTTAATGTCAAAATCCCCAAACGAAATTACCTGAAATCTTCCACCAAAATTCGAATTATTAAATTGATCAGAAACATTAGAAATCTCTTTTTCATTAATATTTATTTGGAAAATATCCCCTCCTTGATTAATCGAATTTAAAACAGAAAAGTGTGTAAAAATATCCAAGAAAGCAGTTTTTGATATTACTGAACGAAATAGCAATGCACCAATAAATGCCCCAAAAAATTGAGCAAATAAAATAGAAAAGCCAAGAAATATTGGAGTATTTAGACAAAGCATTGAAGTTAATGTTAATGCTAAAAACTTTTTTTTAATTTAAATTAAAATCTTTATTTTTGCCTGGATTGAAATGACACGAATAAATTTGTCCAAAAGATATTAGTAAAAATAATAAAATTATTCCTTCATACATTCCAATAGCCATAAACAAGCCTGTTTTAAAAGTATCACCAATTAAAAGAATGCCTAACATATTGCCTAAATTTATTTTAAAAAATTAAAATAAAATTAAGTGCTTTAAGAAAATTTTCAATTTTGAACTCTCAATCCTAAAAACGTAAAATTTTTGTTTTCTAATTTTTTTATTAAGGTTATGATTACACAATTAGAAAGAACTTAATCAAATATAAATATCATCCGCCTTTACGGGGTAGCACATTGGCGTATTTATTAGTGTTCTTTTTTTTGTATAATTGTTCCATTAGTAATTTTATTCCCAAAGTTTTTATTACCAAAATTTAATATTTACATACTAAAAAGAACAAAAAACATAGTTCCAGCGAACTCAGCCATCCACGGAACGTAAATCCTACTCCACGGATCAAATGGTTGTTCGTCCTGAATATGAGGATTTTCTACTGAATCTGAAGGCATTGGATTTTGATAATTTTCAGATAATCGTTGTTTTCTCATATTTACATTTTATAAAATGACTAATAAATTTTATTTTTTGGTTGCTTAGCAACAAAATATTATTGGATATACATGAGTATATAGGAGCTTATGAAAAATTCTTTTGTTCTGTAAATATTTGAAGATTGATATTATTCTGATAAGATAAGATAATTCTTTACATCTATTGTATGTTTTAAGAAAATTTTGAATACACTTGATCCACCCGAAAAGAGAAGACAAAAAAAGATCAAAAAATTTTTAATTACCGTATTTACTCGATTAATTCCCTTCTCTCGAATAGTTCCCGACCCTTGATTAATTCCCCTTGACTGGGATGGGTTGAAACAATCACCACTTTCCAATAATTACCTCTCAATACAAATTTTATATTATTCCCCATATCCATAATATAATTAACTAAACTATTAATTTCTGATTATTAAAATAATTATAAATATTAAAATTTTAATGATCACTATTTAGAAGTTCTAATAATCAAAATAAAATCACAAATTGATTCATCCCAGTCAATTGAAATCAACACTTTTAGACCCTAAAATATTCAGTCTTTCATTTAAAGTTTATTTCAAAAAATTCATCTTGCCTAACTGTGTTCGACCAAAAAGTAGTGTTTCACCGGAACCGGATCCAATTTAAGTTCCGGTTCCCGGAACCGGAACCGGAACTTTTCAAAGTTCCGGCCCGGAACCGGAACCGGAACTTTAAAAAAAATTTTTGCTAGCAAATTTAAAAAAATTTTTATTTTATGTAGGGGTGTCGGTTTCGCCAAATTTTTAGATTAAATTCTGCCAAATTCTTCTGTTAATCGAAACGAGCCGAATAATCGAACTGTAACTTCTGGTTAACCGAAACCGAACCTAAAAACCGAACAGAACTACCCAAATCCCCTGATATGCTCGATACCCCACTAATTTCATGATATCCTTTGATCTCCAAATTTCTTCGAATTATCCTTAATCCCACCAGATCCCTAGATAGCAAATCACCTATATACTAGGGTTTCGCCGGAACCGAAATTTTGACCGGAACCGGAACCGGAACCAATTTGAGTTCCGGTTCCCGGAACCGGAACCGGAACTTTTCTAAGTTCCGGGCCGGAACCGGAACCGGAACTTTAAAAAAATTTGCTAGCAAATTAAAAAAATTTTTATTTTAAGTAGGGTTGCCGGTTTCACCAAATCCTTCTGTTAACCGAAACGACTAACCGAATCGAAACTTTTGGTTAACCAAAACCGGACCGAAAAACCGAACAGAACTACCCAAATTTCATATCCTTAATCCTACCAGATCCCTAGATATAGATCTTGATTCATCGATATCCCACAATTTCACTGCAAATCCCAGGTATCCAATCCCTGATATTTACCTTAAACCACTCAATCCCTCTAGTATATCACAACCAAATCCCTCGATATTACCTATCAGGGATGGACATTCAATTTCTATTTACAGCGCCGCGGCGAAAATTTTGACAATTATGGACGGCTAAGGAACTAAATCATCTTTTTCAGCGCCGCAGGCGAAAATTTTGAGATTTCAGAAGGCAAGAGCGAAAAAATTAACCATTTTATAGTCAAACGAGAAATTTTATGAATTTTGGAGAGCCAAAAGTCGCTAATTTCTCCTTGTAAAAATAGAATAATTAAAAAAAATTAAAATTATGTATAAGATAAGCTACTTATGGAAAGAAAAACATGAAAATTTAATGTCCTATGACAGGGAAGCGAACCCTCCCTTAAATCATTAATGACTTGGGGGAAGCCTAACCTCTTAACCACTCGGCCTCCCGCTTATATGAGGGCGATTGAAAGAAATTAAACATATTTCTTTCGATTTTTCTATTAATACAAAGTACGAGAGTACGGGTAGTTTAGTAATATTTTAAAAAAAACAAAACATTAGGGGTGTAAAAAAGTTCCGGTTTGGCCGGAACCGATTTGTAAACCGGAGCCGGAACCGGAACCGGAACCAATTTGAGTTCCGGTTCCCGGAACCGGAACCGGAACCAAAAAAACACCGGAACTTCCGGAACCCGGAACCGGAACCGGAACTTCCGGCGAAACCCTACTATATACCATTATAACTATTGATACATCGAAGTCCCCCAATATTTCTACGAATCCCCATTAATCCATGCAAATTCTCAATATACCCTATTATTCCTTCCTTTTTAGCGCCGCAGGCAAAAATTTTGTGAATTTAGGAAGGCCAAGTGAGAAATTCCAAGTTTTGGAAGGCCAAATCCCCGGGTATCCAATCTCTGATGTCTACCTTACACAGCTGTATCCCTCGACATCACACCCAAATCTCTCTAAATATAATACCTATGACCACTTGAGATCACATGATGTAACTCAAAATCCACATCCATCAAATCCTCCGATACATCATCCATCTTCCTTTTAAAGCGCACAAGCGAAAATTTTGTGATTTTAGTTGAACCAAGGATACATATTTCTTCCTTTTTCAGCGCCGCAGGCGAAAATTTTGAGAATTTGTGAAAACAAGGAGCTATATTTTTTAATTTTCTTGCGCCGCAGGCGAAAATTTTGAAAATTTTGGAAGGCCAACCAGGGAAAATATTGCAAAGCCAACCCATATTTTTAAAAAAACCAATCCTTAGGGGTGTAAAAAAGTTCCGGTTTGCCCGGAACCGATTTGTAAACCGGAGCCGGAACCGGAACCGGAACCTATTTGAGTTACGGTTCCCGGAACCGGAACCAAAAAACACCGGAACTTTCCGGAACCGGAACCGGAACTTCCGGTGAAACTCTACCAAAAAGGTACTTCTTAAATTCAATACTACCTAAAATAAGAAATAGTCACTGTATGTTTATTATTAACTCAATTTATATTTTATTTTTAACTCATCAATTCTTTATTTTTGACTCAAAATCTCTCAATACAAATTTTATATTATTTTCCTGATGGAAGGTAATATTTATTTACCAGCTGCGCATTCGTAATAACAACAACAAATAATTCTTCATAAAATCAATGTGAGGGAAAATAAAAAGTGGAAAACATGCTAATTTTTCGTTCCACCGAACATTTCTTTTAGTTCCCGGCCTTTTGGCCGGTTCCTCCATTAAGTTGAAGTGGAGGAAAATTCACCAACTAAGTAAACTCATAAAATCTATATCGCACCTGAAAATTATTTTTATTTTGTGTCAAAAATAAAAATAAAATAATTAAATATCCTCTAAATAGAAATATATTTGAATAGGAAATTTTAATTTCATTTTATTAAATTGAACTTTCGGTCTATTATTTATTACGAACCTGTCCATACCATAGATTAGTTTGGATCAAGGCCGGATTTTTCCTGTACCCAGAGTCCAGACCCAGACATTTTTTGACCTTTTTGGTTTTTCCTGGGCCTGGGTTTTTCCTGGACTACAGGTCCAGGATCAGCCCACGGCTATAAATCAAAAACCAGCGTCCGGGAACATGTCTAGGCTTTTCGGAAATCTTGATCTCTACTAGAGAAGGGCAAAATCAGGTTTGCAGTATATTTGAATTAAAATCGAATAAAGAGTAGGATAGCGGGAGCGGATACCGCAAAATCACTGCTGAATACGGTTTTGCAACAGACTAAAGTATAAAGATAGCAATTTATCTCGAAATTTAAGAAAAAAGCAAACAAAAATTAAAAAAATTTAACATAAAATAAAATATTTAAGTAATAATTGCATTGCTTCTATAGCTAAAATACTAAAATGAAATCATCTTCAGATTCATCCCTAGGACTTTTGGGGCCGAGAAATTCGTTAGTTTTAATAATTTAATATTAAAAAAATTAATTTAGTGCTTGTAATCGAACAATAATTGTCTCAAAAAGGTCCAGTCGTCGGGGAGATTTGCCTGAAGTTTTTAATGAAACTGAAGATTTGTTGCAGAAATGTATAAACCAAACTAGAAGCAATGAATCTTCTGATCAAGTAAAAATTTAAACAGAATTAGATAGACAATTGTCGTTCTCTAGTAGTTAAGGATCGGATGTGATTATATGATATGATATATGACCCTTATCAAGCCCAATAAGCATGGGTTTGATCAAAATTTGAAATCGCTTCTCGAAAACAATAATAAGTTTTTGGTTGATTTTGATGTTCGTTTTTACATAAAAAAATTTTTAAATTAATGTTAGAGAGTACGTCAGAAAAGTCTGAGGTAGCCGGACTTTAAATATCTATGAAAGCTGAATATTTACCATATTTACCAAAATATTTAATTAATAAAAAATTAGAAATAGGGTACCCAATTATTAACTAAAGTTAAATTATACCCTTAGATTCTCGAATTGAATTTTATTTTCATTTTTAAGTATAAAAATCATCAAGAAAATGAATTAAATATTTTATGCACAAAATATTCGGCATTATCTTTCAAGTATAATGAATTACTGTCTGAAGCTCAATACAAATTAAATTGGTGAAAACTGATTTTTAAATAAATTTGTTAAATATAAGAATAAATTTTATAGTGCCAAAAACGATTTTCAACAAATGGAGGATTTTTATCGCCAAAAAATTTTGAGTGCCCGTGTAGCTTTGAAAAGATCACAGATTAAAATTAATTCGTTGGAAGGATTAATTCAAACAAAAGTATTTTAATTTTAAATTGAATCAATTAAATTAATTAATTTAGACAAAAGAAAATGAAGAGTTAAAACAAATTTGTTTAAAACTTATTGAAGAAAGAGATTCAAAATTAATTGAAATTTATTAAAATTTATTTAAAGAATTATGTACTTACTAGGATTGACAATATTTTTGATAATTTCGAAATAAACTATTTTATGCACCTACTTGGTGTGCGGACATATCGAGACGGACATATCGGGATTGGGGTGACAAAACTAATTTCTTGCGTGTTTACGTTTGTTCTAAAACATAAAAATTCTATTCTTCGATGGTACAATATACTTTCCATGACCCAGTGATCGTATGTTCCAAAATAGTAGGGATATGTCCGTGTGCCCTCCTAAATGTAGTTTATCAGGGAAAAACACATTTTTTTTATTTATTTAGATGTGGGATTTCGGGAATTTCGGAACTTAAGTTTGAGAACTTTTTTTTGAAATTAGTACCACGCAGCGCGAGTTTATTGTCCCGATACCGCGCAACCCTGACTATAATATTTTTATAAAAAATTTATATTAGGCCTGGGAATATTTTCAAGAATTCATGTTATTTCTGCGTATTTATTCTCTATGTTTTTCTTCATTATTTATTTCAGCTGCACATTTTTATTTAACTTTTCATGAGAATAAACATATTTCCGTAGCCCTTTTATGTTATAAAATAAAAGTAAGTATTGAATGTTATAATAGTTTAAAGTTTGTTTCTCTTTAAAATTTCAACTTGTTAAAGTTGTTCAGAATGATCCCTCATGCAATCTCCGAGCATAGATAGCATTTTTATTTTTAAATTTTTGAACCTTTTTATTTGCTAAAATATACACAATGAGGTTTCATAATCGTTGGTATAATTAAATAATTTTTTTAGTTATTTTGGGGTTACTTTTGGTATGTACATATAATTAAGATATTTGCTTCTTCAACCTAAAATTATATTTTATTTTTCTGTTGCTTTTATAAAGTTTAAGAAATCTCGATTAAAAAAACAAAGAATTTACCATAAATAATTATTATGTATTAACATTCGACACATGAATATCATGCAAATTTAAACATTATTTACGCGATATTGAAGCATCCTCCAAACAATAACTGCTAAAATATTTTTTTATTTTCATCTTTTAAACTATGTTAGTTTATTAAACAAATTCTTCGAAAGCAAAAGGGAGAAGACGTTTAAAAATTTAAAAAGCCGGCGCTCAAATTAGAGACCGGCAAAATTGCGGGATCACGCATGCGGGATTTTTTTAATCTTTGCGGGACGGGATCTCGCTGGATAAATCCCGCGCGGGATCCCGTCTTGCGCCGGTCTCTAGTTAAAATATTAAAAACATAATTGCAAAATTTTTAATTTAGCAGATTTTAAAGTTAATTTAAAAGTTTGAAATAATTTTTTCTTATTTTAAATGGCTAAAAGATACTCTTAAAACGAGATAATTATCGGAGTCTTTTTCAAAATCGCCCCAAAAAATTTTTTATCAAGTGATTTTTGAAATAGACATTTTCTAATTTTTCCAAATATCTCTCTCTCATAATTAATTTTCAATTTATTTTATTAACTTTTGAAAAAAAATTAATTTGAATAAAAAAAATCTAAATAATTCTCAGAAATTAAGCATTTATTTATTTAAATATTTAATTAAATTTAAATAATGTCACCTCATAATAATTTCACAAAAGTAACATAATTACTTATAATAAATATTAAAGTAAAGATTGTAAATTAAATAAAAGTTTTTTAAATTAATTACGTAAATAAGCAACACATTTAAATTCTTTAATAAATAAGGTACGAAAAATAATAATTTTTAATTTTTATTTTATTCAATTTATGACAGGTGAAAATTATTTAAAAAATGAAAAAAAATTAGATTTACTATATTTTAAGTTAATTTTCTCAAATTTAGTTTAGATGGCATTTAATTTCGTTCCCGGATTAAATTATACAGAAACACAAACAAAAGTATTTTTAGCAGCAGATATTGTAGAACTTGCTGCCAATTCATTATTAGCTTGTCCAATTTCAACTATAAACTTTATTTTAATATTAAAGACTTCTATTTTACATCCAAATTTAAAATTAATTCTTTTATGTCAAAGCTTGTGTATTTTTATTAGAGGAATTGGTAAGGGATATTTAGTAGATTTTAAAAGGACAAGAAAATGAAAATAAATGATTGTATTTTACGGTTCATCGTACCTCATAACCTTACTAAACTAGATAATAACCTTACTAAACTAGATTTTACGGTTTACTCGAACCAAATAACCTTACTAAACTAGAGTTGAACGGGTTCGGGATCCTGATATAATATCGGCATTGGAATTTTGGGGTAGTGATCGGGATTTGGAATAATGATCCGATCCCGGCTCGGGATTGCCGAAACCAGGATCGGGATTTGTGTTTCGGTCTCGGGATCAGAAAAAATGAATCGAGATTCAAAAAACCCAGGATAATCCCGCCCGATCCCAACCGGGATCCCGATCACGCTCAACCCTATACTAAATACTCTACTTTTAGGCCGTATAATTCTGAATGTTGGCCGTATTCATCTGCAAGATTATGGCTCAATAGGATCCCCTTTCTTGCTTATAATGTACATGCAGCCAATATACATTCGTAATTGTATTATGCATGTAATGGTAATTGAGAGGATTATTGCTACATTTCAATCAAATAATTATGAAAAACACAGACGGATTTTATTTAATATTATTTGGATTACGATTACGGTATATTAATTTAAAGTTGCTTTTCGATTTGCGTCCAATTAAATTGGATATACTAGAAATATAATCCAAACGGAGCAGGCCAACGTACCGCAAAGCTATAACTTCGTTAAAATAGTCGAATCCGGGACGCCTTGTATGGATCGATGCATCTCGACGAGCTGAATCGAACCATATCAGGGCGTCCCGGATTAGACAATTTTGAACGAAGTTATAGCTTTGCGTATGTTGGGATGTACCCAATCCTAACAGGGAACTGAATTTAGAAATAAATTCCTTCTAAAAATTTTGTTATTATAATGACAAGAGAAGTATTGTTGAGGGGGGGGGGCATAACTTAGTTTGTAATATGAAGGTTCCACTAGAGATCGGACTGGGATTCCACATAATTCACAAGCTTTACCTTGAGAATATTATGTTACCTTCCATCTTAATTATGGTTGAATTTAATTGGATGCATAAAGTTGTAATATAAACTTGACAAAAATCTGTAATATGACGGTTTATATTTATGTTTAAAGATAGTTGTCTCTTTTTTGAACATCTATGCTTTTACCTTAGTTGGTATTGGCCAGATAATTACCCTAACAACATTTTTTGTTTTAACAATTCTTGGAATAATCGAAATTTGGGCACTTTTCTGGATGTTGAGGCACAATAAACAAAAATATGAGATTAAATTAAAGGAAGGCTATCATAAATTATCAGAAAGATATCAGGTAAATAAACAATCTAAATGAGGGAAGAGTGAGAGAATAAAGGTGGGTTGGTCAGGAAAAAGAATTGTAGGTGGATCAGATGAAGATCAGGGACCCAGGGCTAATACCATCCAATTATACTGACTCTTTAATTCATTAAATTTTAGTTATCAGAAAATATTAGAACGGCAAAGCAACTAATTCCATGTATACTTATGCATTTTGTTTGTATAATTTTGCCGGGAATTAACAGTTGTTTGATTTATATCCATTTTTATAAAGATACTTTTACCTTTGATTTTGTCAACCAATGTATATTTACTATTATTTCTGTTGGCTCTTTTCTTATAGAGTTGTTTATGATAATGTACGTGAGAATTTGATAAAAATTTAATAAGTTCTCAAGCTATGCAAAAGTTAATCGAAAATTTTGAGTGTAACTATAAGTAAGAGTGTGGGCACATAAGTGTTGAGCAGAGGCATTTGGTGGAATAGGATGGATCGCTGCCATAGTAGTTTGGGGGTGAATGACTGTTGGGATGTTTCTCTTCTGCCTGGCCAGGTCGTTGATTAGTTGTAGTGTTTCCATGATTAAGTGTTGCCGTATGTAAATGAATGTCGGAATGAGAGAATTATAAGAGGGTATCCGAGGTATTAATTATTAGTTTATACGTCTCAAGCAAGGAATAAACGTTCAAAGGGATATATTTTAATGAAATTTCTGTTAATTTATTATTTTTCTAAAATTTAGTTTTCATCCTTTTCTAAAACGTGATCTTCTCCGTATTTTACATTTACTTCGTTCTTGTCGTTGCTTTCGAATATTTGCTTCAAACAGTGTAGCACAGGATCCATCGTGTAACGATCAAAATATAGCGGTTACAAGAAGAAAAACTGTTGGGGCTTTTGAACCTTTGGATATTAATGGAAAACCTTTAATAGCTGATGGACAGAAGGAAGATTTGGGAAGGGCTTATTTTAAACAGTTGGCTATTTCTTGGCAGTAAGGAAATTGAACCGCATTTGCAGAAAGAATTTAAGTTAATATAATTAACCAAGCATCGGTTTGGATGGTTCATCTTCAACCGATGAATTTTTCCCCGGCATAAACATAATAGAAATATAATACTAATTAAAATTGCTGTAAATTACAGATTGATAATTTAGATGGAATATAAAATTTTGATAAATTTATTATTTTAATTATCAGAAATAATTATGATTTTATTCATTTTATTATTTTAAAATATTTTTTATTATGATATTTTTATAAGCTTACGATCCGTTTGCTATGGGTTCCGTCCCCTTTCGAGGATTAAAAAATTATATTTATAAATTTATCTACACTAAACTATTTACAAATTTAAATATGAACAAAAAAGGGGGCAATACATGAGGTAAAAAATAAACATCTGTCCAGATCTGATAAACGGGGGTGGTTGAATAGCGTTTTGCATTATTTGTTTTAAATTTTAGCCTTGTGTTGCGTTTTTTAAAATTTTTTATTACGACCACCCCTAATGATAAAATTAAATGATAAATCAAAATTTTGGATATGGGAAATTAATAGGTGTGGAGTGACGTAGGAAATGAATAATAATAGTTAAGGATCGGGTAATTTGATAATACATATGAGAATGGTTGGGATACGGGAAAGGTCATAATTATGTGCAAATAAAGCGCGAGCATGACGCGAATATAAATTGAAACTCCAAACCGATAACGGAATTTCTTAATAATGATTTATCTGCTTGCAACTGAGAGACAGATCATAATAATGCCTCCAGACAAAAACAATAATAATTTAATTATTCACGAGTAATTTATGACCGATTAATTTCCCACCCTAAATTTTTTTAATGAAATTTTAAACATGTAAAAAATTAATTTCGATCACATTCTCTCAAGTGTATATTTTCAAGCTCTTTAAGCTCTTCCAATTTTTCTTTACCTGCGCGAAGCAAAACTCCATGTTCTTCTGTCATAATTCCAAATTCTTTTTCATTTTCATCAATGAATTTGGTCTCTAAAAAAATTTGAAATGATTTACTTTTTTTGCCAATACGGCATTGTGATGTTAAAAAATCTCTAATTCCTTTAGCTGACAGGCGCCTGTCTTCTCGTCGATGCAACAAATTCTAAAAAATTAATTATGAAATTAGGGCACTAATTCCCGCACCTCCCCCCTCTATCCGGTAAGAATAAAATGAAAATTAGGTAATCTGAGAATCGAATAGAACGGGAGGGATGTCAGAATATTAAATAAGTACTAAACTATGATTACCGTGGCAAGTAAAAACAGCGATGGATATTCAATCATAATTACTAGAAGCAATTTTATAGTTTCTTCATACTTTTTTGGATTATAAATAATCCTATCTTGTGCATAGAATAAATAGGTAAAAAATTTGTTGATTTTTTCAAGATCCGAAACCTGATTTATAAATAGATAATCAAAAGTTTAAAAAAATTATATTAAATTAAAAAAGTTATTACATCATTAATCCATTTGTCAAATTCACGCATCGAAAGATGGTTATCATTCAACAAAATTATTTGAAAAATAAGAATTCCAAATTCCCATATATCCGTTTTTGTTGTAGCACATTCATCCTGAAAATCAGAGATGCTGAAAATCGAATGACCCGGATTATTTATATCTGGAATAGGTCACTTTATTTCGAGAATATCATAGGTTCTATAATCCAAAGCTAGAATAGTTAAGTCGTTCTCCCAAATTTCTCTTTTTTTTATTTTATATTTTCTGCTTATCATTATTCAAGACTGAGGAATATTGACCATCCGAGCCAGTCTAATGAGGTAAGAAAAAATATGATGCCGGCACGATTTGCTTATAGAAGACATTTTTTTATCGAACAAGCTGGAAGGAAACTGGCCATTACAATAAGGAATTCCTCCGATGTTATAAAATTAAGTACTAATAAATAATACCTTAGGATCATAATTATCGTAAAGCTCATTCTTTAGTGCTGTATTTATCTCGGGCGGCATGAAATATGATGAAGTTGTTTTCCTTTCTACTTGAATTTTATCTGAACGAGATTTTCCATTATGCAATGGAATACTTCCTCCAAAGTCTATAGCTTTCAAATTGTTTTTAGAATCAAATACAAGATTTTGTGGTTTAAAATCCATATGAATGGCAACTAAAAAATTTAATTAAATAAATAGAACTGGGAAAAACCTCTGTGAAATTGAATAAGACAAGTTGCTGGTTTTACCAATTCCATCATTAATTCCGTCTCTGATTTTTTTCCTTCACGGATATTACTTCCAATATATTTTAAAAAGTTATTTCCACCTAATTCAGTTATAATGACATACTTATAATCATGTTTATTTTCCTCATCCGCAGAATACACGATGTTTTGAATTTCACCGCTGTAATAGAATTGAATAACTCTACATACTAATTTTAGAATTTAGGAAGGATCTCCCACAAGTCCACAAATATGTGTACGCAATAGAGACTTCCAATACTCTTGGTCTTGAGTTTTAACTCAAAACTTTTCTTGGGTATTTTCTGGTCTTGGTCTTAGTAATATGATCAAGTCTTGTTCATGGTCTCGACTTTTTTGGGCTTCTCTAAACTTACTCCCACCTAAGAATTGAACTTTTTTGGATTCCTTATTTTATTTCGAGAATGGAAGAAATTTGACCTCGGCCTTTCAAAATTCTCAAAATGGAATAGAATAGAATGAATTCCGCAGTGGAATAGAATTAACTCCGGCTTCTTGGTCTCCCATCGAAACATTTAAAATAAATATTTACCCATCAAACATTTTAACAATGCCACTATGCTGTGAATAACTTTGATCATAAAATTTTTCGAATGCTTCGAATATCCCCATCTCATTTTTTGGATCAGCAAATAAATCTTTTAACTTTTTAGAATTTATCCTAGTTGTATTGAAGCCAAATAATTTAACCGCAACTTTAATTTCCTTTCTACCATCACAAAAAATTCCTCGATAAACCTTTAATTTATTATATTTGGTGAGTTTTAAGAAATAAATTTTGTTACATAAGTAGGAATTATTAAAATATATTAGACAATTTCTGGGAAAACAAAGATACTTTTAATTAAATATTTCTTTTAGTTTTAAATTAAAATTTTACTCAAATGGATCAAAATTTTATTAAATCACTTAAAATTATATAAGAAAATAATTAAATTAGTATCCAGTACCGGATCGGATCCAGCTGGATTTTTCAGCGTTCGTGTAATAATAGGATTATTTCCGACCTGATCTATTCAAAAAATCTAGATGGATAAGGTGTGATATCAGGCGAAATTGAGATAATATTAAATATGTATTCAATTTAAATTTACCTCAGCAACTCCTCCCTTCCCTATCATTTCATTTAAAAAGACCCGTACTGAACTTTCAACCTCTTTATATTCAAAAGTAAATGGATCACGTTTTGCAAAATATGATTTGAAGTTTATCAATGTTATTTTGTCCTTTCTATCTTTTTTTAATTTCCGAGGATTTAAACAATCCAAATGAGTAACTTCTGATGATACTAAAACTCTGAAATGAACATAATTTTTAAATTTTAGTCAGATTGTTGATATTTAGTTAGGGACTTTTAGAATAAATTTAAATTAGTTAAATTATACTGAATTTAGAAATGCTTGCTTTTCTTCATCTATTAAAATAAATACCTAGTTGAAGAGTTTGCTCTCTCATATGATTTTATTTTTTCATAAAGTTTCGTTGTCGAGAAATTTGGTGTTTTACTTCTAGGCGTTACATTGGTTGGTGTTAAGCTTCTAGGCGTCAAATTGGTTGGTGTTAAGCTTCTAGGTGTTAAATTTTTAGGAGTTAAACTTCTAGGCGTAAACGACGAAAGAAATCTTGAAAATGGTGATTTGGGATTCAAAGTTTTTTCTTCCTGAGTTAACTTTACTTCATTTTCTTCAGTTTTATTTGGTTTTAAGCGTAATTTACTTAATTTTGGCAAATTATCTCCTAAATTAAAATCAAATTCATCTTGGCCTGTATTGTCTTTTGAAAGATACAAGCCTTCTCCATGAAGATGATCTAGCAAAGAAGATCTGAAAGATTTAAATAAATTTGACTATAGGAGTTTGACTAAAGGAGTAACGTTTGGCGTAAGAATTTGAAAAATTTGAAAAAGAATTTGAAAAATAAGAATTTGAAAAATTCTTACGCAAACCACGCGAAAATTTTGGCGCACAGCCCTCTCTCATACTGTACCTTGACGATGAGGTTGAGTATTTTTCGCTCCCACTCATACTGTAATTTGATGAAGAAACTTCAGATTTTTCGCTCACATTTCTTTCGTATTTATGACTGTGTTTATGAGATGGAGTTACTTTAGTATTCCCAGTTTTTAATGAAGTAGTGATTCTTCTTAATAAAGAGGATGTTGAAGAAGGTGTTTTAGCTTGGCCGCCTTCGATTTTGTGAGATTTATTCTCAACATTTTCTTTTGGTTTCGTACGTATTGATTTCAATCCTGGTTCGACTTGAGGATCTTCAGCGTTATAATAAAGTTGGTCAGAATGCAATTTTGTTTGAGCTCTAGAAGGTTATCAGAACTTTTTTAAAATTTCTAGAGGTCATTTTACCTCTGTGTTCTGAAATAAGAACTCGCAGTATGTGGTTGTTTTAATTCGTTAGTTGTATAATTGTGGTCACTTGCTTTCATAGTTATCGGCTTTTCTTTTGCTTCAATGTGGGATTCTTCAGCAAAATGGGATTTTAGAGTTCTAGAATATGAAAAATTAGGATAATAAAAGTTATTATTAGCATAAATTCACCCTTTTGTTCTTAAATAAGACGCCATGCTTTGTGGTTCCTTCAAATCAGTATGACGACTTCTATCTTTTGTGTTTATCTGTTTCATTCTTTCCCCTCGTTGTAATAGCGATTCTTCAACTAGCTCTGAGCTTGGATGTCTAGAATTTTTAAAAAAATTATAATAATAACACGTATTTACCCATATGTTCTAAAATAAGAACTTGTGCTATTTGGTTGTTTCAAATCTTCTTTATGATAATAAAGATCCTTTGTAGTTATCGGTTTGATTTTTTTCTGATGTAGTAAATTCGATTCTCCGACGAAATCAGATTTAAGATGTCTAGAAGATTAAAAAAATAAAAATAAATTTATTAGCATAAATCCACCCATGTGTTCTGAGATAAGACCCCGTACTATTTGGTTGTTTCAATGTTTCTCCTTCATGATAATAAAGACTTTTATCTCTTGTAATTATCGGTTTCGTTTTTTCCCCTCGATGTAATTGCAATTTTTCAACAAAATCAGATTTTAAAGGTCTACATGAAGTACCCATCCTTGGCGGTTCTAAATCATTTATTTTTCCTTTTTCCAAATTATCAGACTTAAGTTCCCCATCTTTACGTGTTTGTAATATACGTCCAATTGTTTCATGCTTTTCTGATCTTTTTTTCTTTTCTTCTAATTTTTTCATGTCTTTCTCATTTTGAAGTGAAATCTCTAATTTTACTTGTTCCATCAAAGATTTTCTTCTATTTTCAACTTTTAATTCCCTCAAATCATGCTCACGAGTATATCGTTCAAACGTTTGATTATTTTTGAACGAACCCAAAATAATCACCGGATAAAGAAGGAGAATAAAGATTGTAAAATTGTTGTTTGGTAATTTCATTTTCTAAAAAAATTGGAGGAAAATTTAAATTAAGGATAATAAATCTATGTATTATATGAAAGTTTGGTACTTTCCTAGTATCGGCCTCCATTTTTTCTTTTTTTCAGCCTATTTCTGTACAGAATAGTCAGATTTTCTTTCTCAAACTCATCCAGTTTCCGTTGGAAACTTAACCAAGAAAAGATTCCTACAAACGAAAAGAAAGATCCCCATAAACGTTCAATTTTCTGTGTATTTGTCGCCTCTTTAGGATTTTTTCTTCAGCTTTTCTTCATTAATGTCTCATTATATGTACATACCAATGGGAACTGGAGTGAATTTGAGAAAAAAATCTGACCATTTTGTACAGAAGTAGGCTGAAAAAAAGGAAGAAAAAATGAGGGCCTATAACAGGAAAGTGCCGAAAGTTTTAATAAATAACATTTAATAAAAATATTTTAAAATTTTAACATTTTTAAAAAGCATAAATAGAGAAAATCCTTCTTATAAAAGCTATTTACTCCCTCCTAGGAATTTTTTTTTAATTTTATTTTTTAAATTTTATTTAGAAAAAATATATTTTAAATAAATAAAATGGGGAAAATCTTTAAAAAATTGATTGTCTTCTCCCTTCTCTAGCTAATGTACACGCGCAAAATGCAAGATAGCTTAAGCATGTGAATAGCTTTTAAAATAAATAAAGGATTTTTTATTTTTTGGCAATAATATAAAAAAAATTTTAAAATAATTTTTATTAAAAACTTTATATTGTTGAATAACGTTAATATATTTAATTGTCAACTTTTCAAAAAGATACTTAAAGTTAAAGTTTTTTTGATTATTTAATGTCATTTTAAATTATAATATAATTTTATTATTATTAAAAATTATTATCTTTTTCTGTTAGTTCTTTTCTAACAGTTCTCCTTCAGCCATCGCAAAAGGTAGGGATGTTCAAGACTCTCGGTCTCGGATTTGATTCTCGGTCTCGGACTCTCAGCTTTTTTAACCCTCGAACATCACTTGCAAAAGGTTATTCGGAGGCTGGAAGCGAACCAGCGTCTTCATATAGCTGGAATGATGTTTAATCCATTATAACACTTAGCCTCCTGCATAGCTTTAGAAATTAAATAGCTAAAGGATTTACAATGTTATAATTAGAATTTACTGTTAGCACTTTATTTATATGCCAGCTTTAAAATTTTTTGCAAAATTTATTTATGGAAGTAAATTTTAATTAATGCAAAAGTCTATTAATTGTTAAATAGTGTTAGAGAAGAGAGGAAGCAATCAACTGATACAGTAATATACAAAATCAAACGAAAATTCTTAATTTTAAATTTTTATCCAAAATCTCAGCCCGAACTTTTCTAAACCCGCAAGCAAATAAGGTAAACTTATAAAATCCAAAATATTGAAACCGAATTAAAGTTTAGTCAACGGGGAGCTTATTATGCTAGAAAAATTTATTTCTAGCAAAATAAAAATTTTCAAATATAAAAATTGAAATTTTATTTTAAAAATTTTTGCTATAGAGTGTTTTTTAAGTAAATTATTTACTTTATTAAAACAATTTAATTAGGTAATTTACTTAAATTATTTTTAAGAAAATTATTCCGTTTCTTCTGAAAATTTATTGTAAAATAATACCCCTCCCCCCTACCTTCAAGGATATTTTTAAATTTAATTAAGAAATTTTTATATATTTTAAATAAATTTAAAAATTAAAGGCATTGAAGGGGGGGGGGGAATTTTGGGAAAATATATTGATTTTGTCTCTCATGCCTAGCTATTGTTAGGCATGCCTAGCCTAGCTATTGCTAGGCATGATAAAAAACAGGTGATTGTTTGTTTATTTAAATTATTTCTATGGCTAAACGGAGGGTAATTTGAAGTAAATAAAGTTTCTTATTTTCTGGCCATTGTACATACCACCCAAAATAACACCGAAATAGTTTATTTTAAATAAATTAATAAATAATCTTTGAAAAAGTTTTGAATTACAGCATTTTTAACATAACTAGATTATAGAAAAGAATTTTTATTCCTATTTTTATTTTTTTATTCATTTTCGGGTTTTGAGCATTTCTGCATTTTGTATATGATTGCACACCTACTCCTTAAATAGCTTGCATCATCACTAAAATAGTTTTAGTCGATGCGGAAGAAGCTGTGCATGCCGATCACGGCTATGATGCGTATAAAAAGTATTGTTGCTCTCGGACACCAATAGAGTTACTTTGACCTTTTTGTACTTATTTATTATAATTAGGGTGCGGATTTTTATTGAAATAAAATAGCCTAATTTGGCCATAAAATATTGAAATAAATTGGCAAAATTTATTTCAAATTTTATTTTTTTTAAATTGCATATATTATGCTATAGTTCGACGAATTGAGTATTTTTACTCTGATGGACATTTTGAGATCTGCCTAATTGGGATGGTCATTTTGAGGTATTGATCAGTGAGCATTTTGATGTTTTGTCCGGGGAGACATTTGGGTCCAGTGAGACACCCCAAGAATTCCCCATTAAATAATTCAGAATTCCCCGTTTTCAGTGCCGCAGGCTAAAATTTTGAGAATTTTGGAGGTCGAACTGCCAGATTTTTTCACTTTTTTCCTAAAATGTATGAAAAATTGCAAAATTTTGGTAAAAATATGCCAAAATATTGAAATAATTTAAAAAAAAGTGCCAAATATTGAAATAACTGAAAAATTGGCAAAATATTGAAATATAATGAAATATAACTTCGTTCAAAATCATAATATCGAAAAACTAATAGCATATTTGGGCTTCTCTCGCCATAATATATTTTGGAAAAAAGATATATTTCAATAAAAATCCGCTCCCTAATTATAATTTACTTAATATTTATTACATTATCTTAAGTAATAGGGTGGGTACTTAAATTAAATTCCTAGGATGGAATTATTTCTAGAAAACCGAAGTTTTAAATAAAATAATAGCATATTTGATTTTTAATTGAAATTTTAATTTAGAATTTTTGTTATAGTGCTCTAAATTATTTTTAATAATAGGTCGTTTCATAAAAAAGTTCGTTTTTTTCCAAAAATAATTTTCCAAGAAAAATCGTGAAATCTCAATCAAACTCAAACAGTTAAAAATCCAAGTGTACTAAATAATTGCTCCGAGTCTGAAAAACATTTTAAAACAGAAAAAGTTTGTGGATACCCCTTTTAAAAAATCTACACCATTTCTGAAATTTACTCTGAAAATTAACAGTAGAATAAAACCACTGATTATTAAATATTATTTAATAATTATATACATACATTAATTTAAATAAAAAAATTTATTTAGCATTGCTAATTAAGCATTGAGTGGGGAAAATTTTGGGTAAAATAAATTGATTTTTTCTGCATGTCTTTCTATTCTCTATTAAAAAAATTTCACGTGCTATGTAAAATTATGTTAAAGACGCAATGTAAAAGAAGTAAATTGAAGGGGTGATTAAAGGCATTTTATTTGTTGGCCATAGTTGCAAATTTAAAAGGTTGTTTAATAAATTAAATATGTTTTCAATTAGCTAAACTCGATCATAAAATGCTTTAGGAACATAATTCTTAGATTCTGGAAATTAAAACATTTGATTCAAATATTCCAAATAACCATGAATGAACATTGTAAAAATTTATACGAAAACCCTTAAACAATCATACTTTATTAAATTTGAGAATTCTTGCTGTCTGCCTGTCTATAGCTTTGAATTTTGCTAAGTTTGGCGTTGTGTTTTTTTTTGTTTAAAAATGACAAAATATTTAGAGAAAATAGTTGATTGATAGTTGAAAAAGTTGATAAAAATAATGATAAGTTGATAGAAAATTGACAAAAAAATTTGATAGTTGAAAAAGTTGATAAAAAAATTTGATAGTCGAAAGTTTATAAATGAAAAAGTTGATAAAAAAATTTAATAGTTGAAAAGTTGTTAGAAATAATTCGATAGTTGAAAAGCTGATAAAAATAAAAAGTTGATAGAAATAAAACCTACGTGTCCTTTATGCAACCGCTGACGCCTTTCTTTAATTCTGTTAGAAGTGAAATTGTAACTATAAAATTTCGTAAATAATTAAATCAGAGTACATTCCAAACAACGCGTGGTCATAATAACGCAAAGCCATAACTATCTGGAAAATTCCTGCCTTATCAATTTTTGGTACCAAACTCTTCAGCTCGGAGAAAGGAATCGTGCTATATACGGTTATATTGAAGCAAGTTATGTCCATTAAATCATTACGTCCCATTAAATCATTACATTTGTCTAGTTATTTTTTGAATAAAAATTGATTGATAATATCGCGTCAGTATATTTTTGTAATTGAATAAGTCCACTTTGCTTTCTTCAAATTCCTATATACATATATTAATTTAATTTTCTTCATTTTCTCCAATTAATAATGTATTTTATATTTGACTCTTTTCTGAAGTAATAAATTTATCCTTATTCAAGTTTATTCTAATTTTGCTTGTTTATAATTATAGCATCAATAACTTGTTAAGATTGAGAAAAATATAATTTAATATAGTAAATTTTTTTTCGTTGTGATGAAACAAATCTACTGCTAACTCCAAAAGTTTTTATTTAAAATTATACTTGAAAAGTCATTTATTTCTCTTTGAGTGAATCTAATGAAGAAAATTTTACAAATTTATTTTTATTGATTCTAATAATATACTTTAATAATTTTTATTCAAACATTAGTTAAATGATAAAAAAGGGTACTTAAACCATAAAATTTTAGTCTTCTTTGCCATGCTTTGTGTTAATTGCTGAAAAAAATTTTTTAATAAATAAAAATATTATTATCTCGAAGAGGAATTTTACAAAATTTTATAAAACAAAGTCTATAATAAAATTGAACTTAAAAATACGGTGTAAAACTATTTTGGAAACTTAAAAGCTAAGACCTATATTTAATTTTATTATAAAAATTCGTCTTATAAAATTCCTAATAAAATTTAATTATTAATTAAAAATTACTTAGCCCTTCCCGCCGCCGCAGTTTCTCTTTCCAGCTTCTCTCTCTTCATCTTATCCCTTCTATACGAGCCAATTCTTTTTTCTTCTCTGCAAATAAACAAAATTTAACAAATAAACAAAATTAACAAAGTTTAACAAATCCACATTTAAATTTTTATTCTCATATCCCCTATTCTAAAATGTTGAATAAATTATTTACATAATTTATTTTTAATTTGTAAAATATAAAACCAACAATTTTAGTCCCGACCTCAAATTATTTAATTATTAAATTTATAATTATAAAATTATTTTCAATTTCTTCATTATTATTTCCATATTCTTTTTCTCCATTATTATTTAAATTTTCTTTATTTTCATTTAAATTATTTAAATTATTATTTTCATTTTCTTCTTCATCATTATTATTTTCTTTTTCTTTTATTTAACTAAAATTTAGAATACAAATTGATTTTAAAGTTAATTTTGGATATTGAACATTTTTTAATATTTATGAAAATTTTTAGCTATATTTAAACTTCTGCGTGTTTGCTTTGACGGTAACCAATCCGCGTCAGTTTCATCATTTTCACTATCGGACAATGCGGCCTCTGTCCAAACCCCGTCCCTTCTATTAGGAGGAAGCGGTAGTTAAGAGGGACTACGTATTTTAAATAGAGGTTACAATCAACCTCGTGTAGTATCCTCCACTTCTCCAGAATTTCTTACAACCCTATTATGAAATAATTTTACCAATTGTCAGATTTTGATATAGTTTAAAACAAGGATAAAACTAAGATTGCAGCACTAAATCATGAACTTTTAACCTATACTTGATCTAAGGAACTATTTCTATATCTATTCGAGTTGCTATATCGAGATAAGATTTATTTTGTTACCTCAAAATCAGGTAACTTAATAATAATTATTAAATAATTTATTAAATTAATATTATTAAAATTATTGATATTGTTTTTGTTTTTGATATTATTATCCTCAATCATTTCATTATTTTGTTGTAAAGAACATTTGGAGTTTATTTGTAATTATCGTTTATTAAGATTTTTAAATTAAATTATATATCAAAGCAATATAAAAATCAAGTAAAAAATAGTAAAGAATTGATTGTAAGTTTAATTAAGTCTTCAGAAAAAATAGGTTTTACAACACAAACCATCATATGGTCATCCATCATATGGTATTTTTGTTAAGGTAATATTTTTACCCTCAAATTAAGTAAGCTGAGAAATGAACGCCTAAACATTCATCGAAATCAAAGCACTTATTTTAAATTATTTTTGAATAAAATATTAAAACTAGTTTAATCCGTAAAATTAATTTGGGAGATAGGTCAGTCGGTTGATAAAAATATGAAAAGATTAAGTATATCCATTATCCATAAGCAAACAAATAATTGTCGATAAAATAAAGAGATAAAAGGATTTAAAGAATTAAGCTATCGCTGTCAATAATACCTTCAAAAGGTGGGGCTCGACCACGACGTTCTTGTCTCTGTAACTACTGGAGACAACACATAAAGGTCTGCCAACTCTGATATGTAAAACAGAGATGGTTACATTGCGTTTCTGTTTATGAACTATTTAGTAAAAATATGTAAGAACATTTTAGATATTTATATGAGGAATTAAACGTTCAGTGTGAAGTAAAATACAAATAATTTAAGGATTGGAAAGTTATGGATTGGAAAATATGATAAATTCTGAGGATGGTCGGGATTTTTATTTATAGAAGGGCAAAATATATTTGAAATCAATACTTGAATAATATCTTCACAGAAAATTTTGAATATGTAAAAAATTAAAAAGTTCGATCACAGTCTTCTATATCTCTTTTTTCATGATCTTCAAGAATTGACAATCTTTTCTGAACTGCTTTAAGCAAATCCCTATAGTTATTTGTAAAACTTCCAAAATTTTTGGTTTCTAAAAACAATTCAAATGTTTTACTCTTATCTCCAATACGACATTTTGACGTTAAAAAATTTTTAATGCCTCTAGCAGATAGCCTTTTACCTTCGTCACGCTCCAACAAATTCTAAAACAATTAGAATAAAATATTATTTTAAATATTTACCGTAGCAAGTAAAAACAAGGATGGATAATTTTTCATTATTCTTAGAAGTAAAATTATAGTTTTATTGAAGTTTTCTAAATTATTCAGAATCTTATCTTGTGCTAGGTATAAATAATTAAAAAAGTTGTTGATTTTTGCAAGAGCCGAAACCTAATTTATAAAAAATGAATTAAAAATTTTAAAAAGAATTCCTATTAAATTAAGAATTTATTAAATCATTAATCAATTTGTCAAAACTTCCAACCGAAGCTTGATTATCATTGTACAATATTATATGAAAAATAAGAATTCCAAATTCCCATATGTCAGTTTTGGTTGTGGCATATTCTTTAGTGTATGTAGCAGAATCCTGAAAATTAGGCAGCTTTTTTATTATAAGCAAGCGTTCCCGACTTATACTAAAGTCACTATAAAAATGGTCCTCTTGAAAAACTATCAAGCCCTGTGTTCCGTACTTGCAAAAAGAATATAAATGAAAATAACCCATTATCGGGTTGAATGGTGGCACAGTCGGTTGTGCTTCGGTCTGGACTCATCCAATGAATTTTTTCACATCATGAACTCATATAAAATACCATACAAAATTTTTAAATTGTTGTTAAAAATAAATTTTACCTTAGATTTAAAATTCTTATTTAGTTCAAATTTTAGCGGTATGTTTAGCTCAGGCGGCATTATATAAAGCGATGTGGTTTTCCTTTTTACTCGAATTCCATCTGAACGAGATTTTCCTTTAGGCAATAAAATACTTCCTCCAAAGTCTATAGCTTTCAAATTGTTTTTAGAATCAAATACAAGATTTTCCGGTTTAAAATCCATATGAATAGCAACTAAAAAATTAATTAAAATGAATAGAAGTAGAAAGAAACCTTTGTGAATTTGGATAAGACAAGTTGCGGGTTGCACTAATTCCGTCATTATTTCTGATTCTGAAAGTCCTTTTCTGACGTAGATTTCATCTTCAATATATTTAAAAAAGTTATCTCCGCCTAATTCAGTTATAATTAGATATTTAAAACCGACTCGAGTATCTTTATCCGCATACACGATATTTTGAATTTCACCGCTGTAAAAAACCGAATATACAAATAAAGATATTATCAATCCTAGACAACTACTCCTCGTTTACATAAATATTCACAAATACCCAGTTAATTATTTAAGTAAATACTCTCATAAAAGCCTTTTATTATAATTTGCCAATAATTTAGAAATTAGTAGTAGTTAAACATTCAAATAAAAATATTTACCCATCAAACATTTTAATAATGCCACTTTGGTCTGAATAATTCTGATTATAAAATGCCTCGAATACATCCATCTCATTTTTCGGATCCTTTAGTAAATCTTCCAATTTTTCAAACCTTATCGAAGTTGTACTGAAGCTAAATAATTTAACAGCAACTTCAATTTCGTTGGGGCCATCGCAAAAAATTCCTCGATAAACCTTTAATTTATGGAATTTAGAGCATACATAATTTGTTAGGCGTTAATAACTAAATTTTTGTTAAAGCTAAATTTCTAAAATATATCAGACAATTTCTGGAAAATACCATTTTTAAAATTATAATTTTAATAACGATAGTTATATGTAGGGTTGTTCACGACCGGTTTTAAATATGCTTTACAATACATAGATAATTAAAATCTAGCGTTGACAGCTTTAATTATATAAATCAGCTTTAAATATTTTTGCAAAATTAATTTATGGAAGTGAATTTTAATTAATGCAAAAATTTATTCTTGTTAACTGTATTTAGTGGAAGGGAGAAGCAGGCAATTTTGCAATAATTAAAGATAATAATATTTAATGAAAAAAATTTTTTTACATAGCTTAAAATTAGCTTCCAAAAATAAAGTTATTTTCAAGTAATCAAACAAAAGATAATAATTTTTAATTTTAAAGTTTTACTTGAAAGAGTGTGAACTTTTTTATAATCCATAATGTCGAAACCTAATTAGAGTTAAATTTACGAGAATTTACTGAAATTACTTTAGTCAAAGCTAAAATAGTAATTTCCCTAAAATAACTTCGATTTTTGCATAACTTGTTGCTAAAATTATCCTATCATGTTAATTCTGATACGAATCGACTTGTTTCAACAAGAGGCATCGAAATATTTTAAAATTACATTTTAGAATATTTCACTTAGAAAATTTAAAGTTGAAATAAACCGGTCGAATTAAATCAGCCTTTAAATCAGTCGGATTTATGTCCAAAAAGTTTTTCCCGAACTCTGAACTTTGAGAAAAAATAATCAAAGGAATTTATAAAATTTAAAGACTATTTTGACACCACCAATTTTCTTAGTGTTGTGAATAAAATCAAAAATGATTTATCAATTTTCTTTAATATTGAAAGATTTTTTATAATTATAGCGTTTTTAAGAGCATAAGTTAATAGAGAATTTGCATAAAAAACTTTTTGTTAACAGCGACAATTTTTAAATATTATTTAAAATATATATACATTTGTATATATTTAAATAAAAAATTTTATTTAGCATTGAAAATCAATGGAAAAAATTTTGGGGAAATCTGGGCAAAAAAAAATAAATTGATTTTTTTCCTCGCAAGAATAGCTATTGTTTGTAGAGAAAATCGTTTGTTTATTTAGGTTTTTCTAACATTAAAAGGAGTAATTTGAAGTTAAAAACATTATATTTTTTGGCCATATTAGCAAAATTTATAAAAAAGTATTTTTGAATAAATTTTAATGTTTGTTTATAGTAAATCAAAGAATTAATTTACTTTAACGCACAATTATCTTAACTCTTAGATTAAGGAAGCTGAAACAAAAAACTTTGGTTAAAAGAGGATAAGATATCAAGATTATTGTAAGGTCTTTAAATCGTTGGGCAGTATTGTAAAAACGGAGTTACGGCTAGAGATCGGACCAAACAAGTATTTGACCTTGGAAAATCAGATATTTGATCAAATTTTATTTGATATTATTTGTTCAAATATTTGTTTGATGAGTTTTGAAGAAAATTAAATTTTTCCAAATACTTTCAAATATCAAATAATTTGATTTGATATTTGATTTTGCCGTTTGTCCAATCTCTAGCTACGGGTAACCAAATTTCAGCTACGGTTACTTAGATTATTATTTAGATCTCGAACAATAAATTAATTCTTGTTGGACGGCAACTATATTAAAAATGCTAGAGTCAATAAATATTTATTTAAAATTAAGTTTCAATCATAAAAATAAATTTAATTTTGTCATTTATTTAGAGCTTTGTTTAAAAATTCAGCCAATTGTGGTAATAATTCTTGTAGCTCCGTAGCAGTATTACAAACAATTTGTGCACTGTTCTTGAATTCATTAAAAGCAGATATTTGGGCCTTGAAAATGAAAAGCTTTTAACTTTAAATTCAGCTTTTTGGTCATAAAAATTTATTTAAGGTTGCTACAAATCTGAGTTTTTTAAGACAAATTTTAAATAGACAAATACAAATTATGTAAAAATTTCAAAAAATTTCGATGATTTTTCAATGAGATATGATAAAAAATAGGGGTGACCTTATGATTTTGGAACAGAGTGTAGACTCGAAGAAAATTTATCAACATTTTTGAAAACACCTAGCGAGAAGGCAAACTAAAACTCCGTGTAACATAAATACTATGCTTCAAAGCAAAGAATGTTCGAAAAAAACTCAAAAAAGTCAAAAATTATTAACATAAATTAAAAATGCAGTCAAGAAGATTGAAATTTTTAGGGGCGCAAGCGATAGTTTTGGACTCACTGATGCCTCATCTGCATACATTTTATAAACGTTTAATAATAATTTTTTTCTATAAATTATTCCAAAAACTAACATACAATCAAAGCCTTCCTTTGAAGAGATTCAATAGGTTCTTCGTCAACTTTAGCATTTATTGGTGAATCTTCCTTATCTTTAACAAATTCTTCTTCTTCAACTTTAAGATGTCGCTTTTTTCCTCTCATTTTTTCAAAATTTTCTTCTATTTTCTCGTTTTCTTCATTTAAATTTGAATTTTCTTCTATATTGAGAGAATGCTGAAAATTTGGAAATAAAATAATATTTTTGAATGTATATGAATTATATAATTTTAATTTTCTCAGTTTTGGATACCTCCAGGGCAGCTAATATTTTTTGATATTAAAAAGCAATTCAAAAAAGTCATTAGACAAATTGTTGATCTAAATCCCAAAAATAAGCTTTATTCTCCTAAGGTTTTTCAATATTGTAAAGCATATATTTTTTCCTAAGGCTGTGCGTTAGGTCAGGTCTACTGAAGATCAGGGATGAGCGCAAGAGCCAATCTCAAAAAACGCAAAACGCAACGCAAGGCCAAAATTTAACGCAAATAACGCAAAACGCAAAACGCAAAACGCAAGAACGAAAAATTTGGAAAAAAAATTTTTTATCATGTATTATCCGTTTTTTCAGTTAAAAATCGAAGTATTACTATAAGTTGGGGAGTCATACTCGATTTTATGATACATGTAAGTTGAATGGGTAATGATTTGGAGTAATATAGGGGATATAAGGGATATGAAGGATATCAGAGGATTTACAGGGATCAAGGGGTGTAACAAAGTAGCTGGTTATTACAGATGTATTTTGGAGGGATCAACAGATTTGAAAAAATCCATGTGATTACCGAAGGATGTCGGTTAAGTTGGGGATATATCGAAGGATAAGGGGCTACTGTAGTTATGAATTGATGCCGGGGAATCAGGGGATTTGGAGAGAACGTGAGATCTTTGTTTCAGATACTAAACCGATATTTTTTGAGCTGCTCCATGATGCAAACATGGTAATTAAATCCCCTACTTTTGGCGCCGCAGGCAAAAATTTTGAGAAATTTGGAAATCCAGAAGCTAGATTTCTTTCAATTTTTGCTCTCAGATTAAAAAGATAACAGGGATTTCAGCATAAAGTAGGTATCAGGGGTTGAAGAGATATAAGAGGATTAAGATGGTATAAATAAAATTGGTGCAGGTTTAATAAATTAAAATGATGCTAGATGATTTGATAAATCGTAACCCTTCTAACCCTTCAGGTCAACTGATCTTTCCCTTAACCACTCTTTATACTTCTTAATTTTAGCGCCGCAGGCGAAAATTTAAGAATTTTGGAAGGCTACGTAGCCAGATTTCTTCCTTTTTCTGCGCCGCAGGCAAAAATTTTGAGAAATTTGGAAAAATAAGAAGCTAGATTTCTCCAATTTTGTCCTCAGATTGGGTATATTTTTTGCGTATTTTTGCGTTAATTTCATCGAAAAAAACGCAAAACGCAACGCAAGGCCAAAATTTAACGCAAATAACGCAAAACGCAATGCGCTCACCCCTGCTGAAGATGCTGGTTCGCTTCCAGCCGCCGAATAACCTTTTGCACTAGCTAAAGGAGAGAAATAGATATGGCCCATCTGCTTTACTAAATATATTTAGAGGTCTCTTCCGCAACAGAAAAGGTCTCTTCCCCAACATGGTAAGGCCTAGGAAAGTGTTGGAATTGACTTAAAAACTTAAGAATGTTTCCGGATAGAAAAATAACAACCCAAAATACCTCCGTATTTTTGTTGTTGTTATTATCAAATAAATTATTTTTCTCCTTATTTTTATTTTCCAAATTAACATCTGTCAGTTTGGAATTTTGTAATTGCTGAACATATTTTTTAGCAATTAATTGGGTTAAAATAAATTGTAAATTATTTGTAGAAGGACTTTGATTATTATTTAATGAAGAAGAATTTAAATTAATATTTTGTTGACTTATTAAATTTGTTAGTTTGGTTAATTCTGGAAATTTTTGATTTAAATAAATTGGAGAATCTTCGTTTTGATTTAATAAATTGTTGTTTGTTGTTGGGGATGTTTCGTCACTTGTTTCACTCTTAAATAATTTTTATTTTAATTATTATTAGGTTGATTCTCGGTCTCGACTCTATGCTTTTTTAACTCTCAAAAATCACTACTAGCTTTGAAAACCAAACTTTTATAAATTAATCTAATCCTAAATAATTTTAAATCTACACAGATAACCTAATAATTATTTTAAAAATTTCAATTTAACATACAGACGTCTAATATTGGCCCTAGGTTCTATTATGAGCCCTCTTAATAGGCTCTATTATAGTTTATTCACCTTGACAAACTAAAAAATGAAATTTTTAAAAAATATTTCCCATTTTTCTGATCTTCCAAATTTTTGGGAAAATTCAAAAAATTAAAAAAATTACAATAGAGGTATTGTCAATATCCATAGAACAATCTTGAAGCATATTAGAATCTCTCAATTCTTCATATATTTTTAGATCAATTGGAGTAAATTTTTCTTTTAATTTATTTTCGTGATTGATAGAACTTAAAATTAATATTATTAAAAACTAAATAAAATCCTTTCAACATGAGGACATTTTTATAGCTTTTAGGGTTTGCTATTTTGCCGTGCGACCTTTTAAGCTTAATCTAACCCAAAATAGTTTTATATCTCTTTCCAAAGTCATCGTCTCTACAAGTAGAAAGATCAAGTCTGATCACTCATTATATGTAAAGTTACAAGCAGATAAGTGAAATCATTTATAGTTTTCCACATTTATATTCCTATACTTTTGAATTAGTGATTAGACGTGATCTTTCCTGTTTAAAAACAGATAATGCATATCGAAGGCTTTCGAAGTATATAATATTCATTCTGATTAGGCCCCCACCCAATTCTGAATGCTGATCAACACAGTTAATTTCCAATAGGCCGACAAACAAAAATTAAAATTAATAATTAAAAGAACATAAAACTTTACAAATTAAATTCTCCAAAAACATCAGTAACTTTTCTCTTTCTATAACGCCAATGAGATTTAATAGCTTCTATATTTTGATCAAAACCAACAAAACGAGTTGATAAAAGTAAACGAACATCATTCCAAGCATTTCTTTTCTTTTCAGAAAAAGTTAAATCCTTTGAATAAATTTTGGATGAAAAATTGGTAAAATTTTTTAAAATTACCCGACTTGTATTATTTTCTACTAAAAGTGTTTTTCTCTTAAGAACCTCAATAACAAGAAAGTCAGATACTTCAGAAGTAAATTTTCTCTTCTCGCGGCCTAAATTTATAAAGTAATTTTTGAAAAATTAAAAAAGTTTAGAAATAATTCTGACTTAAATCAGGGACGAGCCAACAAAAATTAAATTCCCGATTTCGGGAAATCGGGACGGCTCGTTCCCTGGTGTATATCCTTCTAAATACAAAAAATATTCTTTAACACCCTCTCAAGTATGGCCAAGATAAAAAATTATTTTTTAGAATTTAGGCGAAATTCCTGTCATCCTTTATGCTCCCAATATACACATAGGTATCTTAGAATATACAGACTTAAGGTTATAAAACTCGACTAAAATTTTCAATGATATCACGATCAAATCAAAAAAGTATCGGAAATTAATAAATGGCCGTTACATATGGCCACCAGAAACTCAGTATTTTTGCGAACTGGGAATGTTTCCGTGACTGATGATTTCAAAATACCCTTCTTATTATTTGCCTATACATAAATTAAAGAGATAACTGTAATTAGACTTTACAAAATATATTTAGTGTTAGCATACATTGCTTAAAATTATTTTTCTGTATTTCCTCAATCTGATTTCCCTTAAGCTCCTCAAAATAATTAATTTGATTTTGTTGTTGTTGATTATTATAATGTCCAATAAACTGAGCTGAAGCTACGATTTTTCTAAAAGTTGCGAGAATATCATCTTTGTCATTTTCTGTATTGTTATTGTTGTTGTCCAACAAATTTTTATTTATATTATTATCCATTTTCTTGTTAAAATTAAATATTTTTTAAATTTATTGTCCTCAAATTTTAAAATGTTTCGAAGAATTTAAATGAAGAAAAAAGATTATGTCTTTCTAAAATAATCTTTGTAATTCTTTATATGACCTCTTTAGAAAAAGTTCATTAGAGTTAGGTAATAAAATGAATAATTATTTGAGTTGCCCACAACTGTGGTTTGCTTAAATTACGTGGTTTTTGCTCTTTCAGGTTACGGCACGGTAAAAATCTTTTTCGGCTGCATTGGTCATGTCAGGCTAACTCAAGGAAAAGATAACTCACAAAACAACCAACTCACGGAATGGCCAAAACAAGGAATATCCTAAAAAGTCTTATTTTTTAAAAATTTTCCGTGTGGTGGTCGTTCTTTGACTTATTTGTTCCATGACTTATGCTTCCTTTACTTATCAGTTCCGTGATTTGGAATCCCCACAGTTGCCCCTCACCCATCAACTTTTGTCCTTATAAATGGAATTTTTGGATTAAAAAAAGAATATTAAAAATTAAAATATAATAGAATGATATCCTATTTAGATGCAATAACAGTTTAAAAACTTTACATAAAAACATAATATTTAGCAAAAGAAAAGAATAAATTCTTTAAAGTTGAGGTGAAAGAAGAGAAGGCGTTGGTTGCATTTCAGATCAAAAAATTTCATCTCCGCTATGATATTAAGGAAAGATTGTTTTTAAATGAGAAATTTTAGTTGTGAGGCATATTAAATGTTAAATACCTTATTTAATTTAAATGAGGAAAAAGGGCATTTATTTGAGTAGAAAATTAATTAGGTTGAAGTAATAAACGAAGGAAGGGATTAGGAAGTTATAAACGAAGGAAGTTAAAATAGAAAAATGCTTAAAATATAAGCTAAAAGTTATAAAAAATAATCAGCGTAGATAGTGTCTGGAAATCTTTATCAGGTATGGACTTTCCGTATTTTTAAAAGGAGGGAGACTGAAGGCGCAAGAAAACGGAAGAAAATAAGAACAGAAGCCGAAGGGCCAAAAAAATTAAGTAAACGGAAGAGATCCCATCCCTGATCGGTGTGATTTTTTGACATATCCGGAGCCAATTTGTATGAAAATATTTGTTTGGAAACACTAAAGAGCCCCAAGATTCAAGACCTTAGCCCCAAGTTTCAAGACCAAAAATTAACAAAATTTAAGACAATTATTTGGTCACATAGGACAAATTTTTAGTTTATTTTTCGTGTATAATTTATATAAATCTAATCAAACAACCTTAAACCTCTTTTATTAACTTAAATAATAAAGGAGTTAATATAATTAAAAGACAAATTGTATGTATATTTATGGTTGTTATGAGATGTAATTTAACAAAACGGGAAAATATTATTTATAAAAATTCTGCCAGCTGAATGAGGTTATCTTCAGATCGCGATCTTGCACCATCTCATTCTATTACTAGTGGACACGGTTGGTTAAATACCTTTGGAATTTATTTAAATGAAGAAAATAATTTAGTAATTTATTTGGAAGCAATAAACTCTAAAATTACATGTACAAATATCAGACAAAATGCTTATATTCAAAAATAAGAAAACAATTGAGAAGCTTAGGCATGAAGCCCTTTTCTTCAATAATAATGGGTTGACGGAAAAAGAATGAGCCCTTTGTTATGATCCTTAATTTTAGCCTATAAAATCATGATTATTCATTAATTTTTTTTATCATACAGTGAGGACAATAGCTAGCTGTGTATAAATGATAAATCCTAAAAACGGTTATACAATCATGCAAAACTACCTATGTCGATTTCCTATATTTTTATTTTTTTTTGTCATGATATTGAAACTAAAAAATATACGTCTTCAACGTTATGAAATAGAATTTTAAATTGAATTTTCGTGATTTCAATTTATTCCAAAAATTTTAAAGAAACCAAAATACCTAATACTTATTTATATTTTATCTTTGTCTATTTCCACTTTTATTCAACATTGGTTGTTGTAATAATCTTTTTTCCATTCTTTTTGGATTTGTTTGATACCCCATATCTACGTAAACATTACTAGGACAATTTCCATCTGTTGGAGAAGAATAATAAGGAAATGGAGGTAAAGGCTAAAAATATCAAAATTAAAAGTTTAAATTTAAAATTCCTTTGCATATAATCGAATTTTCAGCCCGAGAACTAAGCTTGGCCCCACTGTTGTTTTTTAAATTTCGGGGTCTGTATCTCGGCCCAAAGTTAAGAACGGAGGTTGATTTTGTGGACTGAGCATCCACAAAATATGTTGAGGACATCCACCTTTATCTTTCAAGTACCTCTTATAGGGATAGAATAATGGATATTTTAACTTGACCCAACTAATCAATAGAGTACAAGTTGGATCAGTAAAGTACTCGAACAAAAAGCTCGATTATCTATATTCCCAACCTTCAAATTTAAATCTCTAATAGAGAGTTCTTCCTAAAAATCACCCCACCTTACACCTCTCCTTTTTGGTTCATTAAATAAATCACCTTTAATTTTATGTTAATATTTGTCCTCAAAATTCTGCCATTTTGTGCTTTCAACGGCCTAAAGTTTGAGCTTAATGTTATTGGAGGAGAAGACAATAATGATGAATCATCAACTTGATTTTTCTTTTTTAGATTTGTATTTATTTCTGTTGGTTTTTCGCTTTGTAATAATTCTGACCATAAATTTAACTTGAAAAATAAATTTAAAATAAAAATAAAATTAATACATCTTCAGCTGTTATATATATTGGTGAATTGTAAATGACCCTTAAAAAGAAAAATTAGAGAAATATTTAGGCAAAAAAGGGAAAAATCGGGAAAAATGGGGGCGCATAATCATTAGTATTATGCTAAAAAGTTGTAGCTTGCTTTTCGAACATAAAGCACGCTTAGGGTTAAGGTTAACACAATTGCTAGGTTTAGGCATTTTGTTGATCCGGAAGGCATCCAGCTTAGTCCTAGAGTCATATTCCTAGAGTCATACTAGCCCATTGGGCTCTATTTTTCAACTATCCTCCAAAATGGGGCTGTATTATAGGGTGAGGCTCTAATTGAGAGTGGGGCTTTATTTGAGGAAATACGATATATAGGTAAGTTTAAGTGGAACGATTACTGACTAGAATTGTCGGTTCCTGGAAATTCTTAAGATATTCGAAACCGAACCGAAGAATCAAAAAATCATCAATTCGTCGGTCGGTTCAGTCCAGAACTTTCAACACTATCCATTCCTGACTAACGTTTTAGAAGAAAAAAAGAATTCTTAGGGAACATAAAGCTGTCTATTTTGAGATAAATATTTAATGTATACCAGTTAACAGTCTCGAAACATCCGGGGAATGTTAATGACCCTTCATATGTAATATAATAATCTGTGTGTGGCAGTAAAGCAGAAGGTTGGAAATGCTTGATTTGAACTACTTGATCTTTAAAAAATAAATTTAAAATTTCAAAAAAAAATAATTTTAACTTCTATATTTAATATTTATTGCTGCTTTAGCTAAGCGTTTTAATTCAACATTTGTTTTATCACCAATCTACACAAATTTATATAAAAATTTTAAATTATATTTGATCAAATTTTACATCAACAATAATTCCGACAGCTAAGAGACCTCTAGGTTGTGATTGCGCTTGAGTAAAATTTTCGTAGAGATCGGAATTATAGGCTAATAATTGAATCTAAAATTAATTAGATAATTTATTAAAGAATATTTTGAAAAACGTCCATGTTATTCTAGCACTTATTTGAACTACTCGATGTTCTGCCGGCAACATATTATTAGAACGCATTAGAGTATAATGCGTTCTAGTAATTAATAGAGATTGGTAAAACTAGATCCCCCCATGCCGACATTTAGAAAATCTGTTACTCCAAAAAATCTGTTGCGAGACCCAGGAATAGCTTAAAAAATTAAAGAGGATCGATCATATGTAATTAATTTTAAAAAATCCCAATCATAAGAAATTGCAATAAACCGAAATTTTAGGGCGAGACCCCAGAAAATCTGTTACGAGATCCCCCCAGTGCCAATCTAGTAATTACATTGTCAAAATTTAATATAAATCCGTGTCTTGTAATTAATAATAGATTTCTGTGTGTATTTAATTGAATCGCTGACTTCAGAATGAGGAATAGGAATGGGATCACAATTCAGATTGCAATTCAGATGATTTAAAAAAAAATCTTAATCATAACATCCTAATTTAAATATATCCAACCTCCGCAGGAAATCTAACACGATTAATTGTATGTTCCGAACCAACTTCTCCTTTTTTAATATCTCCAAAATGAAAAAGCTTTAAATAAAAGAAAATTTATTTAACAGACAATTCCCTAACCAGTTGTTGAAATTGATAATTATAAGGAAATGCAGGGCCTCCACTTAATTTAACATTAACAGAATTTAAATTATTATTATTTGATTGTTCATTATTATTAAATGAATTATTAACAAAAAGTAAAGGAAATTGTCCAGTATTCCACAATTCCGCATTTTCTAATTTTTCTCTAGAAATTGTTAATTTGCCAAGTCCTGGATCAAACACTAATCTTTAAATTATTTGATATTTTTTTGTCAAATAAAAGGAAAGAACATACTTTTCTGGATCCAAGTTTATCGGACTCTGAATAAAATAAGAAAAATATTATTTTTGAATTTAAATTTTTGGATTGATGGAATTTAAAAATATTTTTTCGCTCTGAAGTTTTGCGTTTAAAATAGAAATTTTCAAATATAATTTTCTAAATTCCCAAATATAATTTTCCAAATTTTAATAGAGTATAGAACAATATGTTAAAGGAGGGCTGACGGATCTGAAATTTTTGATTCAGATCTCAGACCATGGAATTTCCAAGGGATCTGTCAACATTATTAATAAAAGTCATATGAATAATTTTCTTCCTTAGCAAGTAATCTTTCCTTAGCAAGTAAATACTCGTTATTTCTCAAGTAAGATATTTATATCATAGCATAATACATACTAAATGTAATCAGATTTTTTTCTGAATTTTTATGAAAAGTATAGACTTGACAAGGCCTATTTATTAAAAATTATTCGTTAATTTTACTTATACTTTTATTATCATTAAATTAAAAATTGTGTGCCTGTAATTTCCCTGCTTTACACATTCTCCAGTGTTTATGCATAAGTCCCCAAAAATCAGGACCTTAAATAAAATTAAATAAAAAATTTGTTTTAAGCTTCTAAATATTTTTTTATTATTTTTTAATAAAAGAAACGTGAAGAATTCCCAAGCGAATAGTTTTATTAATACACTCTGTCAGAAAATGATAAGCACCCCCTAGTTTTTAAGTACAAGCGTGATAAAGTTTAACATATCATAATTTTTAATATTTTTACGACATTCTAATCGGTATTCAAAGAGAAAAAAACAATCAGTAAAAATTTTAATATGAGTAACATAGAAAATAAGCGAAATTTCATAAAAACAACTGTCAGAAAATTATAAGCACCCTTAAGTTTTTTCTAATTTTTGCGAGAAATATCAACAAATAAAATATTTTAATAATGAGTCGGTCCACCCTTCTTGCTAATAACTTCAATTAAGCGTTTATTCATTGTACCGATCAATTGTGCGATATGGTTCTGATCCAATCTCTCCCATGCTTCTTTTATGGCACTTTTTAGGTCATTGAGATTATTAAATTGCCTCCCATTGCTGTATACAGACTTTACAAGTAAAGCCCAGACATTCTCTATTGGAGATAAATCAGGGGATTTAGCTGGCCATTCAAGTAATGGCAAGTTTCGCCCTTGAAACCAGTTGCGCGTTGAGGCAGAAACATGAATGCTTGCATTGTCTTGTTGGAAAATATGATCCAAATGTGGTCTTTGTTCAAGGAAAGGAAGAAGGAAATTTTCTAAGATTGCTTGATATGATTCTGAGTTCATTTTGCCTCGTACAAATACTATTTGAGTGCGCCCCAACGAAGAAACTCCGGCCCAAACCTCAGTCAGGTTGGGACAGGTTTTAAGACATTTACGAACCAAATTAGGAGAAGATTTTGCCACCCTCCAAACGGTATCGTGAGAAACATTGAGCGCTAACTCATCACAAACACGACGTACCCCCTTTTGGGTGTTGGAAAGTTCCTTAAGAATGCGACGGCGGGTTCGAGCACTTAGTTTTTTTGGACGGCCAGGGCTTTTATTTATGCCATAAGATTCTCTTTTGTTCAGAAAGTGCCTAATTGAAACTTTATTCGATAATGATCTTAAAATTACCTAATTACAGACATTGATCTATTAATTCTACGTGAAATCCACTTATTCGAACGACCTTCTTCTTTAAAAGCCAAGATCTGTCCTTTCTCAAGATCGGATAAAATTGTTCCCTTGGGCATAGTTTAAAATTTTTGCGAAAATAAGCTCTAAATAAAAAAATATGAAGGGTGCTTATAATTATCAGACAGCATTTTTAAAGAAAAATTCTTGAAAAAGGACAACAGGCTATTTTTTGACTTATAAATTTTATAATATAGAAAAGAATATTAAGTAATTTAATATCCCAGAAAAACAAAATCTATATTATTAAAAAAACAAATAATACTGGAAAATATTAGGGGGTGCTTATCATTTTCTGACAGAGTGTATGTATAAGGTCAATATATGTATAAAGGTCCTATGTACATATTTACTTTTTGGTTCTAAATTTTATTTTTTTTTTCAAATTTATTTTTGATATACAATAATTTTTGAAATATTCATGAAAAGCATAGACCTTTTATTAATTATTAACACTTTTTATTTATTGGGTAACCAAGAACATAACCAAGAACTTAGGGATAACCAAGAACATAATTTCCGAAGGAATATTAGTCCCAAGAAGAGATGGGATTTAAATGAAAGTAATAGCGACATGCAAAGGATTTTGTAAAAAAAATATTGTTGAACATAAAGCGTTCTTAATCCTACATAAATTTATATACAAGATAAAAAATAGATAGTGTAAATTGCTGATAAAACTTGCGGATTTTTCGAGTATAATGGAAAGGGACCAAAAATTATTTAAAAAAAAATAAATTATTAATTAATCCAATTAAAAAATATTTCATTCAAACCAATTAAAATACAAGGCTTTATGCACAAAAAACCAAGTGCGGCCAACCAAAAGGGCATTTTTTTGAATGAAGGAATAAAAAGAAAGAAGTGCTTTTTACTTTGGCGGAATAAAAAACAATAAAAGAAATAAAAGATTGGATTCCACAAAGTACAAATGTAAAGTAAAAGGGTAGAGGATTTCATTTTTTATATTAATAAAATTATTTTTCCTAGAAATAAAAAGTTGCTAAACGTCTCTAAAACGAGGAGTAGAAAATTTCTTGATTTATGGATAGGAAGCCATGACAGGGAACTCCCGGCATTCTTAGATACCGTATTTCCTCTAAAATAGCTCCCCTCTCTAAATACCCCCCCCCCCCCCCCACTAAAATAGCCCCCCCCCCCCAGAGGTCGATCGAAAAAATAACCCCCGGGAGCTATTTTAGAGGATTTACGGTATTTCATATAATCTTAGGGGGGAAGGGGGGTTGGGGATAGTGAGAAACCCCCTAAACGATAATGTAAGAATATTTTTAATTTAGTGCCGCCTTCACCATCAATTGAATATCACATTGGGGATAACTAAAAATATTTTATAATGAAGGGTGTCTTGGAGTATTTTTATGGTCGAGAAGCCTTTCCCTTTGGCCAACCTATTAAAAAAACAAATTATCTAATATGAAATATTGAGGTCCGATTAAAAATTAAAAATAAATATAAAAATGATACCAATTAGAATTTTGTATGTTAAAAGAAAATTTCCTTCTCTTTTATTAATTTTTTTGAGAAACAAGCGTGAGATTTATTTTCATTTTTGTTTTAGATAAAGCTTTGGTAGAAGAATAAAAGAAAGTGTAATAGGCGGGTATTTTATATAAAAACATATTTTTTTGGAATTTATTTAAAGAAAATAATAATAGATAGAGTAGTTAAAGGGGGTATTTACAATTTATTAATTAGACTTTTTTTGTTTAATATATTTTTGAGATAATGACCAGAGGTGGGTTGGAATTCCGATTTCCGACGTTTTTTTCCTTCCGATTTCCGGCGTTTTTTCCTTCCGATTTCCGAAAAAAACTTTGATTTCCGAGTTCCGACTTTTGAGCCAGTTCCGATTTTTGGCTCTTCCGATTTCCGACACCTCGGACTGTTCCGACCCAACTCTGGTAATGACGAAATAAACACGGAAGGTCACCGACCTAGTAAGGTTGGCGGATAGTTGGCTGATTCTTCGGATATCCGAACCGAAAATTCCGAATATCTGGTCTTTTTTAGGGTACGGATATTCGGATCCGCCAACCTTACTTCCTAGAGATTAAATGATGCTAGAGTTCAATATAAATATAAAAATTAATATATTGTTTTGTTCGTTTTTCTCGTATTTTTTAAAATTATTCTTTTTTTTAATAATCATTACCCTTTTAACACCCAAATAAAAAATATAAATTTCAATCAGTAATGTTAATACACAGGAATTGATCAAATTTTAAATAATTAATCAAATTAAACTGTTATTTTACCGAATATTATTTATTTATTTTGTTTGAAAAATAAATATTTTTAAAAAATTTAAAAATAAAAACCTCCAAATAAATCATTATCATAAATCCACGGATATTCTCCATTATTCAACAATGTGGGTGTAGTTAATTTTAACATTGTATAGACAAAAAGGGTAATTTTAAATAAATTTAAGTAATAATTTTGAAAATAAAAGGAATCCATAAATAATTTATTTTAAAAAATATTTTTATTTAAAATTCTGAAAAAGTAAAAAAAAAACAATGTAAATATTTACGTAGAAAGAAAATTAAAAAGTGGAGATAATAAAAATAATTAATACCTAAAATAATTATTTTGAGGATATGGAACTGTTGTGGAGGTAGTAAATTTTAAAATTGAAAATTTTTTTGAAATATTTTCAAATATTAAAAGGGTTATCTAAATTTGGCATTATCAATTAATAAAATAGTTAACTCAATTACACTGTCACTTTAATAATGACATCAACAACGTATGTATATAACAATCACAGATTGATGTAAAATAATTTCTGGATATTAGATTTATTAATTTAATGATAATATTTATCCTTATGTATTATTATTTAAAATATTATTTTCTGTTAATTCTCCTCCTGAAATAAACGAATCAAATAAAAAATTTTTTTAAATAAAATTTGTAAAATTGACATAAAAATTTAGAATGTCCTTTAAATTATTGACGGAAGTTGGCTAAATTTCAATTCCTTTTAAGTAATTTTTATATTATTTTTGCTTGCCTTTAAAGAGGACATTAGGAGGGATTAACTAGCAATGGCCGTTGCTTCTAATTTTAAGCAAAATAATTTGATCCTTTTCCTTCTCTTTTTGCAATAAAATAAATCCTTACTTTTTCATGAAAGACTTTCAGGCTTTTGAAAATTTAATTATTATACATTTATCTTAAAGCACTACTATAACAGTTTATGCATACAATTAAGCATATTAGGTCAGGCTTATAATAATTCTGGAGTGTTCCCTGTCCCCTGTTTATCCGCGAGTAAACTGGGGAAGTACAACCTGTATATCAGGAGAGGGAATAAACTGGGAGAGGATTCCTTTGTCGATTCTCCATTTTGTGAACCCCCCAAAACATAAATTCCAAAATCATTTTTACTAAAATTCCTATCATTTAACGGTTCCAAAAAATCATTGTTTAAGCTTTTAAAAAATATTTGTAAAAAATCATAGTTAATTTTGGCGTTTCTATCGTAATCTATTCGACTGGCTTCAGGAATTGAAAAAGCACTAAACGAAATAAAAAATTTAACAAATTCTTTTTTTAAAATAAATTTTAAAGAATTTATTAAAATAATAAGCTCAATTTATACTTTTAAAAGTTATACTTTTTTCCAATGTCAAGTAATTCCATAAAAAAGAAAGGATTAAAAAAGCCAAAAAGGAAATACATATTTAATGCTTTTTTACTTTGCCGTTAAATGCACCAACAAATAATAAAAGGCACTTTTTGCCAATTCTTTAAATAAAAAAATAATTTCAACTTGCTTTTTTGCTTGTTAAATTATAACCTTTTTCTCATTAAAACTTGTCAATGTTTTTTATAAAAATAAGAAAGCCTGTGAAAAATGAGAATTGACACTTAGTAGATTGGGGGAAGGAAAAAATATAAAAGTTTTTTAGAAAATAATTTTGAAGTTTGTATTAACAATAATATGTAATTGCAATACTCAATATTACAATAAAAAATTTATTTTAAATAATGAAATTTTGAATAGAAAAAAATGAAAAATAAATCGTTTTAAAAATAACTCATTGAAAGTCGTGTTTTAACCGTCCACGTTTACATAGGGTTATGTTAATCCATTTCTTCCCAATATTCCAGAAATTACCCCTCAACTGTACCCCACGTTTACTCGTTTTTGTTATCTTCCTTTAATAGAGACCGCTAATATGTATTTAGAGGATTTTTTGTAACCCGCTTAAAGGTGGACGGCAAAAAGTTTAATAATAAAAAATTAGAAAGGATAAGCTAAAATTATACTGATAATTTCATGGAATTGGACTCAAACAAAGATTATTAATAGGGAAAGTTAAAATTAAAACCGATTATTTATGGAAGTAGAATATTATAAAGTGACCATTATCTATTTCGGAGCTAAAAAAATAATAAATTAAAATGTAAATTATCTCAAATCGAAATTATAATTACTCTTGACAGCTCACCAAAGTGGACAATTAATTTTTGAATGACTTAAGTGGAGTCCAAATTTATTTAAAAATTATATTTTTATATAAAATATTTTGCAAAAATAATATTTATTGAAAAAAATCCAGCAGAGAAAAAGCTGAAAAAATAATAATGACGGCGTCGTTAAAAGGACTACATTAAAAAGAGACACTTCAATCTCTTTTATTTACCTCATTAAATAAACATTTAAACGATTTAATAAAAAATGAATTTGGAAAAAATTTTTTGAGTGTCTTTTGAAAAATAGCATTTTTGAAAAAAAATAAAATTGGGAAAAAATAAATTAATTTAAAGATAATTGCCAAAATTTTGAAAAAATATTAAATTTATCAAAATTTGTTGTGAACTGAATAATAAAAATTTAAAAATTTTAATAAAATTTACATTTATAAATTAAAATCCTCAAATAAAATTGGCCTAAAATCTACGGAAAATTTTCATATCAAACCTGAAACACGATATTTTTTACGATTTCATAAATTAATATATTATTATAATTATCATTGTGTATTATCATACCCGACTTAAAATTTTTATTAAATTTTTTCGATGTTCATTCAATATATCTTTTCGAAATTTAAAACATATCTATACATTTACAAGGTGACCATAGAAGTTTTCACAGGGTGACCATTACGTTTTATCTTAAATTGAAAGAAAACAAATATGGACTTCATTTAAGTGTTTCAAAAATTATTTGTCCATTTTAAAGAGCTGTTAAGTGTAAATATAATTTCAATTTAAGATAATTTGGTTTCATTGTCGAAAGTTTCACCAATTCGTGTTCAATACAAAATTTTACTTATCACATTCATTAAATTCTTTGTTTCTATAGAAATTCATAATAATTTATGTAAACAATTATTTACAATTTTTCATTTTTAATGATATGATTTATGTAAAAACAAACATTTTTATTTGTACTTTATTCATTTGCGCGAAAAATTTTAATTATTTTAAATTTAAGATTTTTACATGTTTAATATTTTCACTTTTTCATTTTTAATTTTTTTTATTTAATGTTTATATTTTATAATAAAATATGGAAATAAAAATTTAAATTAAAAAATTATCTATTTTCATACTTATTTATGTATGAAATAAAAAATAAAAAAATTTTTAGTAGAGATATTCTAAATTTTTTTCGTTGAAAGTCGTATACTGATTTCAATTTTATAAATAGAGGGTAGATTGTCTACGATTTTTAAAAATATATTTTGTCGAAAATAAGTGTAAATATGCAACTACCTATGTAGGACGTTGAGATTTTAAACAAAGACACATTTTAATATTGAATTTTGGTCATTGAAATTCTGGTCACCAAGATTTTTCGGAACTTTGGTCACCAACTTTTTTGGAATTTTGGTCACCAGCGGAATTTTGGTCACCAAGTCAAAAAACGGAATATTGGGCACTGAAATTTTGGTCACCAATAGGAATTTTGGTCACCAAACGGAAAAAAAGAATCTTATCTAAAACTGATATCAAAGTGATAAAAAATTGTTTTTCAACTCCCTGATGAATATTTTCAATGTTGATCACTCTGCCAGTTAATCAATCATCCGAGAGAGTGATCAACCGAGAGAGTGACCAGCTGGGAAAGTGATAAACATTGAAAATATTCATCAGCGAGTTGAAAAACAATTTTTTATCACTCTGTTATCAGTTTTAGATAAGATTTGTTTTTCTTGTTTGGTGACCAAAATTCCTTTTGGTGACCAAAATTCCAGTGACCAAAATTCCGGCACCCATATCAACAATCCTTATGTAGGCGAACTATTTATGGGGCCAACTATTTGAATATTTTATGGCCATATTTTGATTCTATTAAAAATCCGTCATTTATTTTAACAAAATTATGACTAAGCTATGTTTTCTGTTTTATATTTTAAATTGAAATAAACGAGAAAACAATAAATATTTTTTTATTTAAAAACTCAACATTCCGTGCGAACTTTATTATTTTCATCAACTTTTATTTAATTTTATTTTAATAGAATTATGCTCCAAATATTGACTTAATAATTTTTAATTTTTAAACAGAAAATTATGGCATTTAATTTCCCCCCTGGACCAAATTACACAGAGACAGAAACAAAAATATTTTTGGCAGCAGATATTGTAGAACTTGCTGCCAATTCATTATTAGCTTGTCCAATTTCAACTATAAACTTTATTTTAATATTAAAGACTTCAATTTTACATCCAAATTTAAAATTAATTCTTTTATGTCAAAGCTTGTGTATTTTTATTAGAGGAATTGGTAAGGGATATTTAAATTTTAAAAGCACGAGAAAATTAAAAATGGATATTTGCCCAAAAGAATTTAAATTTGTGACACAGAATTTGTTATTAGGGTAGAGGGCCCGGTCCGGTCCGAAAGAATTTTGGCCCGAAAAAGACTCGATGCCCGACTCGATAAAAATGAGGCCAGAAAAAAATGACTCGAACATCGGCCCGACTCGAAAACCCCAACCCTATTTGTTATGTAACATTCATTTATCAACAGTAGTCTAAGGCTCATCAAGTCCCCATGATCTCGATAATTAAGATTAAACCATTGGGTAAAGCATATTTTATAATTCACCTTTTATAAACCAATCATGCTTTATGATACTATTATCTAGGTCGAATAATCTTGAATATTGCTCGTATATATCTCAATGATTGCGGAACATATGGACCTTCTATATTAAATACCTTATATATGCAACCAATTTATTTTCGAAATTGTTTAATGCATGTTTTGATTATTGAAAGAATAATTGCAACATTTAAATCAAAAAATTATGAAAAACACAGAAGCAATTTATTCCTTTTAAGTTGGTTAACGATCACGGTACTTTACTATTTTTTGATGATTTTTGAATAAATAATTAAAGGCCATAGTTGGATATCTCAACTCTCTCTCATCAAATTATATCATCTCTTTCTCGATATTGTTTACTTTGGTATTTCTTGGAATATTAGAAATATGGGCACTTTTTTGGATTTTGGATCATAACAAAAGAAATTATGAAAGGAAGTTACTCGAAGGACGTCATGAATTATCAGAAAGATATCAGGTAGCGAAAAAAGGATCAACGCTAAATGATGTCTATGCTCCTGCGGCCCTTTCCTAATGACGAGCAAATGGTTGTAGACCGAGCTATAAGTCCCCAAAAATTGAAAACCCGTACATGTGTGTAACTAGATTTCTTCATTCACGTTGATTTTGTTATTGGCTCGGGGGCCTTTTCGAATGAGCTATCATTTGCATATTCAAATTTCACACCAGAAATAAATTTAGCACCCCCTACACTTTTTGACCACTGTGATCCATAAATACAGTGATCAAATCGGCAGGCGAAAATTTTGAGATAAACATTTAAAATAAATCATTTTAAATTAATTTTTAGCTCTCTGAAAATATCCGAACGGCAAAACAATTAATTCCTTGTATACTTATGCATTTCGTTTGTATAATCATCCCTGGAATAAACAATATTGTTGTGTTTTTTAATTTGTATTCTGACAAATTCATATCAGATTTTGTTGGTCAGTGTATCTTCACAACTATAACAATTGGCTCGTTTCTTATCGAATTTTTTATGATTATGTAAGTTATAACAAGTTACAAAATTTGTTTAAGGCCTAACAAAGTTCAATAATGATGGGCATACTTTATACTTTACAATTTCTGACTTTCAAATTAAAGAAGTCTAAAAAATTAGCACATAATTCAGGGGTGTTTATTGGTTAACGTTTTATACGTCATTTTAGGACATATAAGACAAGAAAAAAATTAAATCAAAACATATTGTGCCCACCTCCTTTTTCTGTTATGATTAAGTTTTTACAACATAAGTTTACTCTAATTTATAACATAGTATCAATGGATAGAAACAAAATCCAATCAAAATCCAACTAAAACCAAATGGTTGTGGTTGTAAGCATATAGAACCGGAATGCCCATTTGAACCTATATTTTAGTTATCAGTGCTTTAATAGTTCTTAATAACCTCAAGTATTATATAGATTTAGCTAATTATCCGGACTTTCAGAACATAAATATATCCCCGAGTCTAACAATTTGTAAAATAATTATTTTTTAGTTATCATCCAATTTTAAAACGTGATCTCGTACGAATGTTCTATGCATTTCGTTCTATTATCCAATGTAGAATTTTTGCTTCAAGTAGAGTTGTGCAGGATCCTGTTTATAATGAGCCAAGTATTCTACCAGCAACAGGAGCAAGCAGAAAAACTTTAGCAGCATTACAACCTATGGATATCAATGGAAAACCTTTAATTGGAGATGGAAAAAGAGAAGATTTAGGCGGAGCTTACTTCAAACAATTGGCAATGTCGTGGGAGTAAAGGAATTAGAAGAAATATTCCCATGAATCCCAACATCGAAATTTTATTTAATTCAATTCTTGATTGGCTATTATGTAATGGGAGCTGATTAAAGTTGGCGGTTTCGGTTATCCGGAACAGACTGGATAACCGACATAAATCCTGTTCCTTATCCTTCCAATATTTTCAAAATTTTCGCCAGCGGCGCGAATAAAAATTTTGCTTAATAACCTTCCAGACTTCTGAAGCTTTCGCCTGCGGCACTAAAATCCCTCAATCTTAGCTCTTAATCATCAATCCCATCACTCAATCTTAACTTTTAATGCTCCAGACATGAAAGCCAATACTTTTAGAAAAAAGTAAAGAAGCGCTAGATGTGTTTTAACAATTGAGGATTTCTTCGGATTAACTTTAATGATAAATAGACGGTAGAAAAAATATAGATGTAAGAAAAAAAATATAGATGTAAGAAAAAATACTAAATTTTTCTTACATTATAAAGTACGTTTTGAAATTATAACACCCCTATCTTTTTGTTGTTAATTATATTTCCTGTAAGCCAAATCAGTCTGAATTTTTACCAGTGATAGATATTCAATAATTATTAATATTCTGAAAATCCAGAAGTGTTTCATTTGATTTTAGATTTTTTATGAATACTCATTGGGCCCATAGGAAGTATAAGTAACAACAAAAAGATGGGGGTATTATAATTTCTTAACGGATTTTATATTTATATAAATGTATGATGTATTTATATACTATATAATTTGACAATTTTTCAATTTAATTTTTTTCTACTATAATTGTTCTTTTTGTATGTTTTACTCAATAAAATTAAAAAATTAATGTTAGTTCATAAATTTATTGGCAATTTATTTTTTTATTAATTTGATAATATTTTTATTTTTTAAATTTTTTATAATTAACGTCCCTTCTATTAAATGAAAGAAAATTAAACAAAATTATTTTAAATTCCAAAAACTTAATTTATTTAAACAAATTTGATTAAATTTAATAAAAAATCACATGTATAATTTTATAATTTTATTTTATTTTCCGCTTCAATTTTTTAAAATTAAATTATTTATGTTTCAAATGTGACATTTATTGTGTTTTTCCTTTATTTTAAAGTTACAATTTTTATAAAATTCTTAACATAATTTGTTCTTTATTAAATTTGACTCTTGTTTCAATTTGACTCTTGTTTAATCAGATACTTAGAAATTCAAACATTCTTGTAGATGGGGTCAATTCCTCGACATAGTTTCATAATGTAAACTCATAATGATCGAACTCATATAGAGAATGTTTTTTTGAGATGAGATTAAAATAAAACGATACTTCACGTGAAACTGTGATTCGAATTTATTCTCGACTTTCTTGGGGTATTTTGGCATTTGATAGACGTGTAACATCTCCTTTATTTTAGTCAAAATTAGTAAACAAGCAGATGAAGGGTACTTTTGGCGGATCCGAGGAATTTCCCGGATATCAGGGTCCGCCAAGTTGTTATAAATTAGGTTTTTTATATCCGCTTTTTCGTTAAATTGCATTTTTTACATGTATTATCTTTATTTATAATATGACCGGTGCTTTTACCCATAAGTGCTGAAAAATTTATAACATTTTTATAGGAAAGGTGAAAATAATTTTATTATTTCATATTGCTATAAATGGCATTTACTTTCCCTCCCGGACCGAATTATACAGAGACAGAAACAAAAATATTTTTCGCAGCAGATATTGTAGAACTTGCTGCCAATTCATTATTAGCTTGTCCAATTTCAACTATAAACTTTATTTTAATATTAAAGACTTCAATTTTACATCCAAATTTAAAATTAATTCTTTTATGTCAAAGCTTGTGTATTTTTATTAGAGGAATTGGTAAGGGATATATTTAAAAATATTCTTTTTTGAATAAAAATTATTAGGAAGAATATTATTGAATATTTTTCGAATTTGCTTAAATGATTTTGGATCGGCTGGGCATCCTGTATTGTCAGCAATTTCCAATCAGTCAATTTTTGTTCGTAATTGTATAATTCATGTAATGGTAATTGAGAGAATAATCGCGACATTTACTTCAAAAAATTATGAAAAACGAAGAAATATTCCATTTAATGTTACTTGGATAACTATTACGGTAATGTTTCAACTCGTACCAAAATTCGTCTTGTACTCGTACCTGTTACGATTGGGACGTGTCTGGTGAAAACGGCAGTGGTGAATTGGGCAGTGAGTGATATGGGCAGTGAGTGATTTGGGCAGTAAACGTTTTTTAAAAAATAATTTTACACGCAAAAACAATTTGAGTAACGTTAGAAGAATAATTTTGAGTGATTTGGGCAGTAACCTGGAATTTTTAAATTATTTACACAAAAATTCGAAGAACCGCACCCCTTTTTCATTTTGATAACGTTGTAGGTACAAAATTACCCTTTGTTGAAATCGTCTTGGTCTCAAGTTTGATGTTTCCCTGTGGCAAGTAGATTTAAGGTATTAAAAAACTAGAAATAATTCTATTTTAAGTTTTTAGGTCTCAAGATAAGTCCAAAATATCTGAAAAAGGTCAAAATAGTTTTGAAAACTATGTTCAAATATTGGACTTACTTAAGTTAGATAAAAATTTCCGGAATTTTTCTTATCAATTTTAAATAATTTAAAAATTCCAAGTTACTGCCCAAATCACTCACTGCTCATATCACTCACTGCCCAATTCACCACTGCCCAAATCACACGGAACCGATTGGGAGTACTAGCAGAAATAAAAATATATTGCTAAAGGTCTAGTAAAGTCGTAGAAATTATTCTTTTTTTTTATTAATCCCTATAATTTGAATATACGACAGTTAAATAGTGTGAAATTATGGAGGAGGAATGTCTGACCATTCTGTACATATCAAGGATATTATTAAATTATATTTCTAAATAATTATTAAATTATATTTCTAATTAATTCCAAATTAGCTTATATTATTTAAGTTATTCCTCGCTTTTTTAAATTCATATTTTATATTGTCAATGGAATATAAACAAATCATTGTAACTTATTTTACTTTACTGATTTTGGGAATGCTTGAAATATGGGCACTCTTCTGGATTCTTAATTATAACAAAAGAAATTATGAGAAAAAGCTTCTGGAAGGTCGTCATAATTTGTCAGAAAGATATCAGGTTGTTTTTAAATAAAGAATACCCACAATATACCTTTAATTATTCTTTAATATTTTACTAATTAATTTAAAGCTTTCGGAAAATATCCGTACATCAAAGCAACTATTGCCATGTATTATCATGCACTTTATTAATATATTATTGCCCAACTTATTCAGCCTACTACGTTATACACAAATCATACATGGACAGTTTAACCAAGATTTTATTTTTCAATGTATTTGTATAATAATTACAATTGACACATTTCTTATAGAATTGTCTATAATTATGTATGTAAATTCAAAAATCCAAAATTTCAAAAATGAATTACAAGATCTATTCTATTTAGATTCCATCCTTTCTTGAAACGAGATTTTATACATTATTGTAAACTAATTTTTGGATGTCTTTTGTTTCGAAAGAATGCCACAGTTAGTCCAGTGGATTGTGCCAATGATTTTGATAACATGAACAAGAAAATGAATTTAAACAAATTACAGAACATTAACGGAAAGCCATTACTTTCAGGGAAAAGTGAGGAAGCAATAGATATATATTTTGAACAATTGAGATTGTCTTGGGAATAAATTTAATGATAAAGTTATTTATTTTGTAAAATGTGTTCTTTTTTATTTTAAAATTATTAATTAAACACAAGTCTGTAACAAATTTTAAATTAATCTTTTGCCGTTATTCTCAGATTTCAGATGTTGGCAATTCTTTAAGGTGTCAGTTATTCAGCTGTTAGTCTACAATCAGTCACCAAGTCTTATTGCTATTGCTTAACCTTTATTGTACATATTATTTTTTTAATAAAGCAAAGTTGTTACTCTATTGATTCTGTTATCATAATAGATCCAGAATTCTTAGTAATCAAAAAATTGTATCGAGGCTAAGAGAAAATAAGTAGGGTATGGAAGAGTTCGGTAATGTTCCGTATTTTCGGAGCGGCCAACCCTAATCTCATGAAGCCTCGAGAGAATTATTAAGGATATCATAGGAAAAGATATATATATTGAAAGGATATCATATCTTGGGTAGATGTTAGGTTTTCGAAGGTACTTTGATATCATGTACTTTTTCATTGTCCTGACTTTATTACATCACAGTAAAAATTTAAACTTTATTAAATGCGACGTTCGAAATTAATTACGTTGGCTGTCAACACATTTAAGTATTAATTTAATAAACATTTTTTTAATAAATAATTTAACGAGGAATTTCTAAAATACTTTTTACTTTTTAAGACAGGTGATAATTATATAAAAATTAAATTTTTTCATTATAAGTATATTTTTATTTTATTATTTTGTTAGACTAACCGCAATTTTTAAATTTTATTAGATAGATGCCATTGAATTTTGTTCGAGGACCAAATTATAGCTATTTTGATATTTTATACACAAAATTATACAGAAACTGAAACAAAAATATTTCTAGCAGCAGAAAGAAATAGTTTAGCTATAAAAAGTTTGTATAAAATATGAAAATAGGAAACATTTCAAAGAAACATTTCAAATCCAACTTAAATTGAAGGTCTAGGAGAATATCATGGACATCTGACATCTGTCCAAATCCCTCTATCGTCGTACACTAAATTATATAGCTCCAAACATCCAGCATTCGCAATGATCCCACATAACTGTTAATTCCATCCACACCTTAATCAGTATGGTTGCCGTTTTCAGTTCGAGCCGACGTTCGGTGCATTTTTCCGAGCTTGATTTATTTTGATTCGGTTCGTTATCAAGCTTTTTGAGATGAAAAGCCTCGGCTCGCTCGATCTTTCGAGTTTCGGGTCAAATGAGCTATTAATAAGTCCAGATACATCAATTTCAATTAACTTGTCGCTTTAAAATTTTGTTTACTAATTTTGAATAAAATCTAGTAATGTGTGGTTATAAAATGTTAAAGATGGCAATTAAGTTGGTAATAATTCTTCGAATAAGTATTCAACTGTTTATATTTTGTTATATTCAACTGTTTATATTTGTTTTATATTTTGTTATAAGTTAATGCCAGCTTTAATTTTTTTAAATATACATACATCTTTCTAATACCCACAATTTCATTAATTTTCATTTTTTGTTGGTATTTACCTCATTTTTATAATCTATCTCAACATCTTATTTTTTGCTTATTACACAACTGCTGAATCTAAACAAAATTTTTTTCAGTTTAGTATTTTGTTATAAGTAAAATAGCTGTTGTATAAAATACCAGCAATTCTCAAATTTAATTTAGATGGCATTTACTTTCCCTCCCGGACCGAATTATACAGAAACACAAACAAAAATACTTTTGGCAGCAGATATTGTAGAACTTGCTGCCAATTCATTATTAGCTTGTCCAATTTCAACTATAAACTTTATTTTAATATTAAAGACTTCAATTTTACATCCAAATTTAAAATTAATTCTTTTGTGTCAAAGCTTGTGTATTTTTATTAGAGGAATTGGTAAGGGATATTGGTACATTTCCGTTAATCGACCACAAATTGAGTAACAGCAGAATTTAAACAGCTATAAATTTTTGATGTTTGATACAATACAAATGAATTTTATATCATGAGAAAGCCCTCGACCCAACTATATGGATTAGGTCTGATCACTCATAAAAAAGTTATACCCCAATAATAGTAAAAACAACTTTTTCTTGAACTTATCGACTTTTAACTTTTTTATAAATGATCATACCTGATCCATACAGTTGGATAAAAGATAGAGCCTATCGAGAGCTTTAGAATGATATAAAATTCATTTGTACCGGATCAAACATCAAAAATTTATAGCTGATCAAATTCTACTTTTACTCAATTTGCTGTCGATTAACGGAAAAGTACCGGGATATTTAAAAAGGTTTTTGAGTAAAAATTATTAGGTAGAATATTATTGAATATTTTTCGAATTTGCTTTTATGATTTTGGATCAGTTGGTCAGCCTGTATTGATGGCAATTTCCAATCAGTCAATTTTTGTTCGTAATTGTATAATGCATGTAATGGTTATTGAGAGAATAATTGCGACATTTAAATAAAAATTATGAAAACCGAAGAAATATTACATTTCATGCTATTTGGATAACTATTACGGTAATGTTTTTATAATAGGGATTAGTGATGGTCGCAATATCCATTATTTTTAATTTCTAAATTAAATTATAATTATTTGAGTTTATCTTCGCAATTTTAAATACATACTATTACACAATGTTGTATATACAAATTAATACTTTGTCATATCTTATTTTAATTATATTGGGAATACTTGAAACATGTGCTCTTTTCTGGATGCTTAACTATAACAAAAGAAATTATGATAAAAGTCTTTTGGAAGGTTGTCATAATTTGTCAGAAAAATATCAGGTTGTTTCAATCTAAATGAAATAAACTTACAATTAAATTTATTTTTAAGTTAGTTTGGCAAAGTGTGACGAGGGGGACTCGTACTTCGTACTAGTGATGCTCGGGAGGGAAAAAAACTCGGGAATCGGGAAACGGGAGTTCTGTACCAGTAACATAAACCTATTCCTTTTTACCAATTCTCAGCCTTGAATGCCGACCAGAGGTGGGTCGGAATTCCGATTTCCGACGTTTTTTCCTTCCGATTTCCGAAAAAAAATTTGATTTCCGATTTCCGACTTTTGAGCAAGTTCCGATTTCCGGCTCTTCCGATTTCCGACACCTCAGACTGTTGCGACCCACCTCTGATGCCGACCTATCCTCCGTAGCAACACTAAAACAGTTATTATTAATACAAAGTAAGAAAGTACGATTGATTTTGGCCTCATACTCTTACTTCGTACCAGCCTATTTTTTTGCTCATACTCGTACTTGTTTCGTACCTAAGTACGAGTACGAGAATAACTCATCATCTTTATCTATTTTCCCCAAAAATTTAAGAGTTTTTGAGTCAGAATTTCAGATATTATAGCCAAAATATTAATTCACCGAAAAATGCTAATTTTTGAGTTGGTCGACTTTAACTAAAAATATTTTATGCTAAATTCTGAACTTACATTCCTCATGCTCGATTGAGTATTTTATAATAATTAATTTAAGCTTTCGGAAAATATCCGTACAGCAAAACAACTATTGCCATGTATCACCATGCATCTATTTAATATTTTGGTTCCGATAATATATTATTTATTATGTTATACAGGAATTGGGCAGTTTACCCAAGATTTTATTCTACAATGCTGTTTCGTAATAGTTACAATTAACTCATTTCTTATAGAATTGTTTATGATTATGTAAGAAATTATATTTAAAAATTTGATAGCAGACTTAGAATATCTTATATCTCATAACCGCAATCTTCGAAAAATTTTTTTAGCCATGCAGACTCGCTGAGACGAGATCTCGAACTAATTTTTTATAAAGATACGATATCTTCTAAATATTAGATTCTGGTTCGAATCAATATCTCGTCTTTAGATTATATAAGACATAAACAGAGTTTGGAAGGTCTTAAAAATATGCAATGAATTTGAACGTCCAGTCGTTCAGTTTAATCAAGATGAAATTTTGAAACATCTCTCTTTAAAAACACACTATTCATTTAAGGTTCCATCCTTTCTTAAAACGGGAGCTCATACATTATTGTAAACTTATTTTTGGATGTTGCATTCTGTTTCGAAAAAATGCTACAGTTAATCCATTGGATTCTGCTAATATCAATATGAAGATGAATTTAAACAAATTACAAAACATTCACGGAAAACCATTACTTTTAGAGAAAAGTCAAGAAGCAATAGATATATATTTTGAACAATTGAGATTGTCTTGGGAATAAATTTAATGATAAATTTTTTATTTTGTTTGTACTTAGAAAAATTTCTTAGACGGTAAATTGCCATCATAGTAAGATGATGTGTTATTTTCATTCACTCACCCTATTCTTTCTATAGTTGCGGACTAGAGTGAATTCTCGTCTTAAACATGCACTTCCCAGCCCCCGCACTCGAATTTGCCATCCCCGTGTCGGTCTCCCTCGGGGAACAGGGCAAAATTTACACTAGATATTTTGCTAATTTTGATGCAAAGAGGAAGATTGGCTTATTATCAATTGCATTAGCTTTGCCTTTTGAAAATATTCTGATACAAACCATACCGAACAATCGCCTCTATTTTAATAATAATTTTGGTTCCAGATCCGGATTTGGTTCCGGATCCTTGATCTATCAATCTATCAACCACAATTAAAAACATCATTAAAATTTCTTTATTAGTACTTACAAAGATTTATTTAAATTTACGTGTATTTTGAATTTAAAAAATCCCTCAGGGATAGCTCGTGGTGGCCTCTATTCCCAACTATTCTGTTCCTCGTAAACTCGGTTTCCGCTTCGCAAAATTAAACCTTAATTCAAAAAAGGTAAAATAGACAATCACCTGAAAGAGGTGAAATTGGTTATTTATTTAATGAATGCTTAATTTAAAGGCTAAAATTACCAAAACTTTACATAAAATTTTTAATTATCAAATATTATTTATCAAATTTTAAATAATTTTTTTAAATTTTAATTAACATTTTTTATTCTAATTAAAATTTTGTTTCCATCGATACACAAATTCCGTTTTAATAATTAAAAACTTTATGACCTTTGTAGTATTTGAAGCAAAACATTTTAATTATGTTTTGTTTTAAAATGTTTCGTAAACAAATGTTTCTTTACGAGACGTATTCTCATTTATTATTTTAATTTTCTTTTTAATTCTTTTAATAAATAGAATATTTAATGGTAAATAATAAATATGTACATGCTAACATTTTTTAATAAGAAATGTCTAAAGGTGAAATTTTGTTTTATTCTTTCATAATTAAGCATTAAGCAAGAAAATATCTTAAGAAACTACATAGACTTGGTGATATCAAAATTTTTTTATTGGGAATTATTAGAGAGTTTAAGGAATTTGGTTTACACCTTTACTAAGAATTTTGTTTAGTTTCCTTAAACAAACAGATTTTAAAATTTTATTTCCTTTTGTTTCGTCTAAAAAATAATAATTTATCTAGGTATAACTTGTATGGAATAAGGTTGGCGGATCAGGATATTCGGATCCGCTAAAAGGCCGGATATCTGGAAATTTTCGGTTCGGATACCGGATTCGGATCCGGATATCCGAAGATTTCCAACTATCCTCCAACCTTAGTATAGAAGGTTAATTTAATTTTAAATTAATTTTTATTTCAATACTACATATCTTTAAATGACCTTTTTTATATTTATTTATTTATAAAACGCCAGGTGATTTTACCAGTAGCTAATAAAAAATTTATATTTTCATATGAAAAGGTGAAAAAATTTTATTTAATTTTACGTAAGCAAATATTTCAAAGTATTTTACTTTTGATATTTTTATATAAAATTTAGATTTTGAATAATATTTGCAACTGATAAATTTTAGGAAGATATTTAATTTTTAATCAAAAGCTTATGGCATTTAATTATGTTCCCGGTGCGAATTATACAGAGACAGAAACGAAAATATTTTTAGCAGCAGATATTGTAGAACTTGCTGCCAATTCATTATTAGCTTGTCCAATTTCAACTATAAACTTTATTTTAATATTAAAGACTTCAATTTTACATCCAAATTTAAAATTAATTCTTTTGTGTCAAAGCTTGTGTATTTTTATTAGAGGAATTGGTAAGGGATATTTAGATTTTATGGCATTATTTCGTAAAGAGTAAATTTATGGACTGATTTACACGACTTTCTTTTAAATCATTTGTTATTTTTCCAATAAACTTTTTGCCTTGCCAGCAATTTGAACTTAAATAACAATATCAATGACAGATATAGTATCTTATAATTAAGGATCGGCGACTCGATTTTTTGATAGAATAATTTTACATATTTCGAATTCACTATTTCAGATTTGAAGTATTAGCTCGAATTTTAGCTTCAAATCTGGTTTCCATTTGCCTATTACTACCTGGAATCAGTGATTCCACTTCCGGTTCCGAAAGTGGAACCGTGGAACCATAAATGTCTGGAACCGGTTTGAAAACGGTCCAGAAATGAATCGGAACCGGCAAATGCTGGAATGCTTAAAAAATAATGGCTGTAAGGGGGAAAAGTTAGAAATTGGTGAATGTCTGTAAAAGCAAAATTCCTTCACAATTAATTTAAAAAAAATTCACAAATAAAATATAATTATTAGGTCGAACAATTTTGAATATATTTCGATTTTGTTTATCTGATGTTTCAACTAGAGGTCCATATTCTTTGATGATAATCTACATGCAGTCTTTATATGTCCGTAATTGTATAATGCACGTAATGGTTATTGAGAGAATAATTGCAACTTTAAAATCAAGAAATTATGAAAAACACACAAGCGTTTTATTCCATGTTGTATGGATAACGATCACGGTAACTGCATTTAATTTACCTAATTTCTTCCCGTACTATATTAAAAATCCTGATCTGATTTTTATGGATTTTTGAGCATTTATGGTTTTAGCCTCCTCATTTAAATTATTTTAGTTTCTTATTGCCCTACTCAACGTTTTATCAGCACTAGTGCTTGATTACATTCTTGTTGCAATTCTTACATATTCATCACTATCCGTTTTAGGGATACTCGAAATATGGGCTCTCTTCTGGATTCTTAATTATAACAAAAGAAAATATGAGAAAAAGCTTCCGGAAGGTTGTCATAATTTGTCAGAAAGATATCAGGTTTTATACAGTTTTTCTAAACTAATAAATCAGTAAACTGACGGATTTGGAATAATTAAGAGTTTCGAATAACTTTGAGAATTTCATTTCTAGCCCTAAACTGTGTGGGAGAATTAATAGAGAAATATTAAAGTTTCGGTTATGAGAAGTCTCATAAATTTGACAAGTTATATTCTCAAAATATTACATTTTATTCCTATAAGCTTGAATATAAGAATAATTTATTCCTATAAGCCTATAAGCTTGAATCATTTTACAAATAAAGTGTCACATTCTATTGAACAAGAGTTGACATTTGGTTAAAGCCACCGAAATAGAGGGATTATACATAATCCGTAACTACAATCAACTGACTAAAATTAATCTTTAACGGTTACTAGTTTTGTTCGGTAAATGGCGATACTTTTTGAAGTAATGTGTTAGTATTTTAGTACCGAACTGTGCCTAACACTAGTTATGTGTTAGTATTTTAGTACCGAACTGTGCCTAACACTAGTTAGATAACTTTAGACCAAGAATATCTATTATGTTGTTTATTAATAATCGACTATGAACACTTTGCACCTAACAAAAATAATAAAAAAATATATTTCTTTTAAAAAATAATAATTAATAAAAGATTTCTGAGAATATACGTACAGCGAAGCAATTGTTACCATGTATTATTATGCACTTGATGAATATCATAGTGCCAGGAATTAATGTTTTCTTTATAAATTTTAATTTATACTCTGGACAGTTTATTCAAGATTTTGTTGAAGAATTTATGTACATGTTTGTCACAATTAACAGTTTTCTTATTGAACTGTCGATGATCATGTAGGGAATTAAGTTTATTTAATAACTTTGGGATTTAATAACTTGGGATTATTTAATAACTTGGGATTATTAATTATGGACCGTCAAGCTTCTGCGTTTCAAGTTTTATTTTTAAGACTTAGTCTTAAGTCTTAACTTGCGACTTTTCTTGGGTTTTCTGGTCTTGGTCTTGCGTTTTAATAGACTAGCCATATTGGGCATCTTAAATAAATATTCATAGCATAATTATCAAGTTCTACTGATTCATATTAAACTTAAGTTTTTGTTTTAATAAAAGAGACAAATAAATTCAAAATATTAGTGATTATAAAATTATTTTATTTGTAGATTCCATCCTTTCTTAAAACGAGATCTTTTACATTTTTGTAAAATATTTTGTGGTCAATGCTTTAATCATTCAAGTACAGTTGCTCCTAGCGATGATAATGACGCTATATCTGCATCAGAGTACAGAAATGTTATAAAATTGCAACCGATGGACATTTATGGAAGACCATTACTTTCAAATAAAAAAGGCGATGAATTTGCAAAAGAATATTTTAAACAATTAACAATTTCTTGGCAGTAGCTTGAGATAAATTTAATTAGAAATATTATTATGAAATTATTGATATATATCATAAATACTTGAGACTTAGCATATCAAATTAATATGTATTATAAATTTTTATAAATATGTAACACACGGACTTTAGTTTCAAAAAAATAGTTTTTTTCAGTTGAAACGGGACAAAGCAAAATTTTTTTAAAATTGGTTTGTTGACTAGAAAGATGAGACTTATAGGAATTACAAAATAAAAAAGCGAAACATTTTAATTTTCAAAAATCCCAATTCATTAATAATAATATTATTATTGAACAGCGTGAAATAAAGTAATCTGAACTCTGTGCAATTAGTAATGTTTATTACAGCTATAAACTATAGAAATTTTATTCAAAATTATATTGTATAGGTTTTCAATTCTATAAAATTTATTGCATATCCGATAAAAAAGAAGGGAAAAATATGTACATAAGTGTTTATTTCTTCGGGACGAAAATTTCGTATTTACGTACAGCATTCATTCTATATATTTATACAACATACTTCTAGTAATTTTAATTAAATTTTATCTTCCTCATTCTGTTCATCATTGATAATGTAGCCAATTATCATAAGGATAGTACCAGCGAAAATATGGAAGTGAATTCCTTAAATATTATTAAAACCTCATCAAAAACACAGTGAAAATTCTTTACGTTTTCTGAATCTGTCCCGGCACCATTATCTTCCAAGTATCCAAAGTCACATCCATTTGCGAATATTTAGAATTTGCTTGTAACTAATTAAAACTTTTCTTTCTATTAAAAATAAAATTTTTTTACAGTTTCGGGATAATAGGCATTTTGATATCCAGGATAAACACAATGAAAATAATAAGACCAATGTGAAGGTGTATGACGATTTCTCTCAATATTTCGAAGTTCCTTGTTAAATTTAATCATTTTTTTGTCAATTTGGTACCTTTCTCCAACAAATTTTCGTTCCAAATATTTTTGTTCGAAGGATTTGTCCCTGTCCATATTTTAATTTTTTCGAAAATTAAAAAATTGATTTTTAAAAATAATTTCACAAAAAGTGAAATTTATTTGAAATAAAAGAAAATAAACTTGAAAGATTTTTATTTAATAGTTCTCTTGAAACAACTGACAGATTTAAAAGAGTGAGGTCAAAGATCTAGGTAATGTTTGTTTAGATTAAAGAATTAAAGATAAAGAATTAAATTTTCTTTCTTAATAAATTATATATTGTATTCATGTTCATGATGTGGAAAAATTGTGGATGAGAGATGGAATTGAACCATCACGAATTATATTCTTTCTGCAAGTGCGGACACAACATTATATTTTTATTCTGAATATTTTTCATCAAAGAAAGGGTTTTCCCGAGTTACTTCTCAATTCCGGATCTTTTCTATTTCTCCGAATTGGTTTTGGAAAAAAGCGGCGAAGATAAATCATGTAATAAAATAATAATTGTAGGAAAAAGAGAGAGTTACCTATTAGCTTTAAACAATCACCAACAATAGTTCAATTCAAACTAATAAACATATAAGATTCTTCAAGATTACTTCAAAATTACAAGTAAAATTTTATTAAAGTCAAAGTTAATAAGTATAAAAAATGAAATAATTTAAGCTTTAATCAATCACAATATTTTTATTTCCTTCATTATTTTCAACAAAACCATTATTCAATTTTATTCCCGTTGTTTGATCATTCATTAAGGAAAATTCACCAATAAATTTAGAAAATAAATTTAAACCAAAAATTTCAGACAATGTTGGGATAGATGTAATTTTCTAATAAAAATGGTATTAAGAAGCTAAATAAGGTTGGCTGTAAAGTGAATTTTAATTCATGATGCTTAGAGACTAGAGTCGGGCAAATTTATAAACTTATTTTATTATTCCTTATGGTTGCTAAGGGCATATAATTAACGTTGATGTACAAACATAACCCTTAACAACAGCTATAGTTAAGAGTAAGCTCGAATTTCCGAATTTAACACAAACAGTCAGTATTAGGGAACCCCTGTCTCTCTTAAAATCACCAATTTCTAACACAATTTTTATAATTTGATAGTCAAATGTCACAAAATACATTAAAAATTGCTAGTTCCTTAGAATTCAATCCCTTGCGGCCTATGACAATCTTGGAAATTAAATTTTTATCATTGTCTCCTTAATGATTATTAACCCCCATCACTTCTAAATTAAATTAGTGGAATGTTTTCTTACTTCACAAACAACAAAAAGTGACGGCAAAAACAACAAAAGTTGAAATAATCTTGTATTATTACAATTATCATATGAAATTATTGCACTAATTAAATCTTCTCTAGCCTGAGATATACTTAAAAATATGGAAATAAAATTACTAAAAAAATTTTTTTATTTTTACATATTTTTTGAATTATCAGAAATTCCAACAATATCAGGTTGGAGTATTAAAAGCGCTTTTAAAAAGGCAAATTCCGATTGTTTAATGTTTATTCTCAATAAAGGTCGAAGTAATTCGATCTGTGAAAATATTTTTTTTATTTATTAAATTTAAATTCTCTAGAACAGGTCCTTCGTAGTGGATTTTTTGATGGTAGGTTTGCTTAGCTCTAACCCAAAAAAATTCAAAGTTAGGACTGAAAATCAAGAGTATTAGAGGTTATGGGAGGATTTTGCCAGGATGTTCGATAAGTTTACTGCCCTTACAAAGGAGAGTGCCTGAGGTGTCGGCGGGACTTCGGCATGAAATTTGGTAGATAGATAGATCATACCCTACTTTAGTTATGAAATTTGCACCATTTCCGCTAAATGGTATCGTGGGCCGAGTTATAAGCCCCCTAAATTTTAGGATCAAATATTTTCAAATATCAATTTATTTGATTTGATATTTGATTTTGCCGTTTGTCCGAAAACTACTACCTCCACCCCTAAGCATTACCTACTTCAATTTGCAATTGTATTTGTGTAGCGATTTCAATATTTTCTTCTTCTAAATTAGATGGCAAGAAAAAAGAATTGTTTGGAAGTATAATTAGAGGTGAAGATTTAATTGAGCGTTGCAAACATAAAATTAGAATAAATAGGTTAAAACATCGTTGAATAAGTAACGACTAGAAATTTTTTATATTTTAGTTTTATTTAAGTTAAAAATACATGAAAACTTAATATTCCATTCTTATCTGATATGTGTATTAGGCTTACGAGGGGAAAAAGACATCTCTTAGATAGAGGATATTTTCAAGTTTAAAATGAGGATAAATTTCAAAAGACCCTCTTTTCAGCGAAAATTTTGATAATTTTGGAAAGCCAGAAGCTAGATTACTTCCCATTTTCAGTGCCGCAGGCTCACTTCTCTTTTAAAAAAGAGAAATGAGCCAGAACCTTAACTGAAACCAAAGAAATTTAAAAAGCGGTTCCAGAACCGGATCCGGTTCTGGAGAAATTTGGAAATTTTCAATCAGTTTGTAAGTACTTTACTTCCAAAATAAGTACGAATCCTAATCCTGTCTTAAATCATTTTAATAAAGGAACGAAATTTTAGTTTCCAGACATTCTTAGCAAATATTAAAGAAAGTCCCTTTTTTGAACAAATTAATTTAGATATTTATTACCTTCTCATTAAAAGGTAATTGAGCAATAGGACTGAATGAATATACCCAGAGTACAATATATTCCAAAGCTTGTAATTTAGAATCTTCGTTATTTTGTAATTGGACATTCAAATCTATTTGTATCTTAATTTAAATTAATTTTTAAAAATATTTTTTGGACTATTACCAATTCATCTAATAAATTTTTCACAATTATTTTCTCTTCTATTAACGAAGAAAAATTGTTATATTGTAAAGAAGGTTTTGTTATAATTGTGTTGGTATTAAACAAATTAAATGATGCTGAAGGAGGATTATATTGTGGCAAGAAAGAACACATATCACTTGTTGTTTTTATGTTTAAATTCTGAATATACTTCGTGTAAAATATTTCTATTAGTATAGTCTGAACTCTCTATAGTGTCACATATCGGTTAAGGATTAAGGAGGGTATGATCCCTGAATATATATTACGAATCATTGAATATATGCTCTAATACTTAATCCTTCTTTATTTCCGGCAAATCTTTTTAATCTCTTGATATCTCTCTTTATACTCCCAAATCCAATTCTATCCCTCCTAATCCCTTTTTTTGACTCTAAACTGCTTCAAAAATATCACAATTATCCATAATAAAAGGAATATTAAATCAGTTAATACAGGTGATAAAGAGACAGGATTTAGGTAGTTTGAATTTAAAGAGAGCCGTTCAATTGGAGGGGCCATTCAATTGGAGGGCCCTTCAAACGGAATTCAATTAGAATAAATACGGTACTTACATTATTAGTTAAAGAATTACAAGTATATGAACGGGAACGTAAATCGTTTAACTTTGCCCCATTATCTGAATGCGAATTTTTGGCTCCACGATGTGTAGATCCAATACGATCACCTAAAAAGTTCAACAGAGAAAATATAAGATTAGTCATTAATTCTTTACGTTCGTTTTGTATTGCTTCAATCCTCATCCCTTCAATCAGACATTTTTTGAATCGGCAAGCTCTACAAGCATTACGACGAGTTTTGTCTACTTTACAATTATTCGAGAATCGGCTGAATTAATTATAAATATTTAAATTTTCGGATCTTTCTAAAAAAATTAATTAACCAAGAATATTGTAGATTTTGCCAAACAGTTCTGCGAAAAAATCCTTTACAACCATTACATGAAACGGCACCTCAAATAAAATACTAGATTATATTAAATTATCTGAATATTAGAATTTCATATCTCATACTTCGCTTAAACATTGTAAGGTGATGAGCAGAGTAAAGATAAATCTCTAATTAATTATTACTGCGGATTCGCTCTTGTAAATCCCTCATAACGACATTCATATTTCCTACGGCAGCACTTAATTATGGAATGACAACAACTACATAACTATGTACTGGCCATGCAGAAGAATTATTCCAACAGTCATTCACCCCAACTACTCTTGCAGCGATCCATCCTATTCCACTGAATGCCTCTGCTAGTCACCTATGTGCCCGCACGCTTACTACATCAAACTTTTATTTACCCCAAATTGCTCTCATATATAATTTCAACTTGTGTTTTAGGACTATTAAAAGGCCCTGTTAAAGCTAGCTTTTTTATCAATCCGAAATTGATTATTTTAGAGAATCACTCCTCGTGAAAACTAAATGCTATAACTAGTTCCCAAATTAATTTTTAAAAGATAAATTCACCATAATGTTTTCCAATTGCTTTATCGTTACAAACAACACAAAAATCTTGTTGTTGTTCATTATTCTGTTGAGAATAATTAAATTTAAAATTATTTAATTCATTATTTAATCTCAAATTATCAAACAAATAAGAATTTGGAATTGTTGGTAGGCATTGAAGTTGTGTTGAAGTTTGAATTGTTTGTGTCGTTGAATTAGAGTTGAAAAAGGGATTTTGAAACATTTTTAATTTTAGATTTTTGTTTATAAAATATTTAAAAAATAATTATAAATCTATTTGTAGAAAATTATTTATAAAAAAAGGTTGTTGAAATTGTTACAGACAAAAATCACTCATTTGAAAGAGTCTGCAATTTGAGAGATACAGCTGGGGGAGTAATTTTTAAATGACCCGCGCAATTAAAATAAGATAATTAAAAGGATCATGCTCAATATTAGGGAGAGGAATTTTGAGTAAAAGTGTAAATTTATCGCATGCAAACTTTTATTAAAGTCTGCTTCTCAGTTTGAGCTTCTTGTTTCAATAATCAACTCAAAATTTATCTTTATTAAAATTTAATAACATGAGTAAAGGAATCTAAAATAAAAAATTATTTTCATTGACAATCATCAATGATCAACGAATAAAATAAGAATTTATTATCCATGTTAATGGGAGCTATAAATTAATTTTTAAAATAATTTTTAAAAATTCTGTTGATTAATAATTAACAAAAATTAATTAATGTAAAAAAATATTGCAACATTAAAAATAGAGTAATTAAAGTCCCCCGTTTATTTCGCTCACTCCTTCTCTCTCTTTTTTGATTATTTTCTGCTTTTGTCGTTCATTTTTGGTCAATGCTCGATGAATGACAAGGGGAAAATTTTAGGAATGAATCGGAAAGAATGAAAATGTTTAAACAAACATAGAGACAGCCGTAAAGACCGCACTGTTCGGTGCGATCATTTGACGTCACTGGACTATGCTCTCTGAGACCAAATTTGTGTGGCAACAGTTTTGTGCTTTTTACGTGAAAAATTTAAAAAAAAAGAAAAAGTGATGGAAATTTTTTAAAATTGTTTATATTTTAGTATATCCTATATCTTTAATTTAAAAAATAATTGTTAGTGTATTTAAAAGATAAAGTGATTTTAAATATCTTCAGTTGGCAAAAATGCCCAAAAATTTCATTTCTTCACAGAAATGCCTTTTGCGGACATATACCTAGATAGCAAGCTGGACTTTTACCATGCAACAGGAAGGTGCAGTGCTGTAAACGCTTTAAGTCTTGGTGCTAAAAAATAATAAAAAATAACAATGTGTTTTTTAAAAACATTATTTGTTTAAAAATAATAATTAATTATAGCGAAATAATAAAAAAATATTATTAATCTTCGTTTATTTAAGCTTATTCTACATTTAATTAAACATTATGCATCCAATATAGTTTTTAATTCTTCAGATAAAATGAACCGGAATTTTTATTTTCAACTTTGTAATTAACAGAGATATGGATGGATTATAGATCAACAGAGTTATATAGGGTTTGCGAGGAATTACCTATTTTGGGAATTAATAGAGACTATCTTAATCCGCCTACCACACTTATACACCTATCCTCCCTTGATCCCTCCAAATCCTCTGATCCGATATTTCTTCAAATCCATATTAATCCAGTAAATCCAAAGATCTTCTTCTCAATCACTATATTTCTAGGTCTCATTTGGAAAAAATTAAATTTTATTAACAAATTTCTTTGATTTTTCCGGTTAGACTATTAAAGGGCATTTTTAAATTATTCATGTGAATTACCTTTGTATTTTAATTTTTCTTTGACAAATGGATTTCCCAATTACCCCTCTAACATTTTGGCAGACAATAACAGAGTCACAGGGAATTCCTTTTTATTAATTTGGCAAGATGTCATTGCGGACAAGTTCATAATATGATGTAATTATTCAAACTTTTAATCGAGATATTTCCACGGCATTGTAATTTAGAATTATTTAAGTGTGGGTTAAAGAGTTGGAATAAGATGGACATATTTTTTAATAATATTTCAACAAATAGGAGCCTGAGGATAGACTATCATTTATCAGCTACTAGATTGGGATCCATTTGAAATGTTATAAACACATTTGTCATCGTCAGCTTACTGATCGCCTAGTTCCTGCCTCTTTGTCTGTTCAACCTCCCATTCCACCATCACCTACATTTGAACACTACATTATGGATAATGTAAATCTTGGACAACACTGACACAACAGAATTAACCTTAAAATTATATTAAATTATAGAAATTGGACTATAAATTAGGCAGAAATTAATTTTTCAAATTAACTTTATTCCAAATTCATATTTAGAATTATGTAATATTTAAAAAAATTATTTAAAAATTAATTTAAAAAAAATTTAAATTTTTTGCACTTTAATTTCATTGAATTAAGTAAAAGCACTTTGCTGGACATATGCTCTATTTGTGAAATTTTATTTAGAAAAAACCCCATCATGCCCAGACATTTCGCAACTTAACTGGGTAAAATCATTATATAAGCACTTGAGGATTCTTACACATTAAGTCAAATTTTAAATTTTCTTAATAAATCCTTTAGATTTCTTGTTTATTATTATTTTATGAAACTTTGCTTCCACGGTTTAGAGATAATATATCAGATTTAATCTTCCATATCTTAAAGTGGACGTCAAGCCCTTCTAGCAGTTTTACTAGACGGCTTTCACATTACGTTCTGTTGCTCTACCGGTACGATAACTTTCCTTTAGAGCTGGGTCAAATCATATTTTAAAAAAGAAACAGAAACTTTTCAGGTAAAGAGGATCTAAGACATATCCTCGAGTCTATCTATAGCGATTAATTAAACGCATCTGATAAATAGTTGTTGCTTCCAGTAACTAAAATACTTTCGTTTTTTCTATTTAAAATCTATTTAATTTAATTTAGATATCATTTTTAAATTAAAAATGAAATTTGCACTTTTGATAACGTTAACCATTTATTCGACGAATGCCATGGTTAATGTCGTTCCAAGCGTAAATCCCCACGTTTTTGTCAGAGAGATAAATGAACTGAGACGTCATAACACCTACTCGCCACCTCAAGGCTTTTTGAATAATTCAGGCTCGGAACAGATCAGTTTGAAACGGAAAAACAGTACGATAATATTATTTATAGTTCACTTCCCACAAGATAACTTCCCCAAAAAATTAGATATCTAAATTTATAATTTATTTTAGCGGACCGCAAAATTTCTCGAAAGTTCAAGAATCTCTCGATTAAGGCAAAAGCATCTCAATCCGATTTTCATAAATTTGGTGCTGGTGCCATAGAAACGCGAAATTCGCGTAAGTTTTTTTTGTTTTATTAATTAGGGAAAGCTCTGACTATAGGTGAGGCTCAGAGATTCAGAAAATTTAATTAAATCAAGTCACTTTATCTGAGCATCGGAACTGTTTTACCACAAAAATTAAATTTTAGCGAGGACTACATTAGGTTGACAAATTATTTTAATTTTAGCACCAAATTTCAACGGGGCAGTTGATGATTACACAATTAAAGATCAAAAGGCTAATGAGATTCATGGCCTTTTGACCGATCAGCAAACAAATCGAGAGAATTACAATAAAGAGAAACTGAAATCTTCACATTTTGAAAATAAAACGAATACAATTGAGGTAATAATTTTTGAGTTAGGGAGAGATATTGGTCAAACATTAAACTGGGCTGTTATTAATTTTTGATGAACCACTCATGTTCCAAACAGTTTTAAACTTATGATACTATGACCAGAAGACCACTTTTTTAGGACTTTTTTAGGACCACTCATTTAGGGCATAATACCACTTAAAATTCGTGAACCAATCCAATTTTATAACTAATACCATCGACTTTGTATGTTAATTTTGACAGAAAAATGGCACAGTTTCGGCAATTGACAACAGAACTTTAGCCAATGAAAAGAAAATCTTTAATCCAAATAAGATTCAGCCTTTAAACATTCACTTATTGAATGGGCATGAACATAAAACTTTGGATAAAGGGGGTCACAAAAATTACATTTCAATTGAAAAAAGGGCTAATTCTGCACCTGTTACTGAGAACAAAGAAACTGAGTTATCACAAAACACTAATTTGGAAATTAATGGTAATTACTTTTAGGAATTATCAGGAATCATATTAATAAAAATTTATTAGTAAAATTCATAAGTCAGTAGGATTTAAGATTTTTATATTTAACACTGTAGTCTTCCATTTATGTTTAGCCACGTATAAGCTACAAATTTAATTTTTCTTCAACTTATAAAATTAAAAAATTAATTTTCTAAAGAATTCAATGCTAAAGAAGTTAATAATTTCCTCCATGTAATGAATCGCTTCATTTCAATTGGCGGACTCGCTATGAAGGATTTAATGGATGTTCATGGAAACACAATGAATAGCCAAGGAAGAATTAGCTTCATTTATGCTGTTAAAGCGTCTAGTTCGGAGAGAATGTTTAATATTGTTAAAGATATATTGAATATCTTTGAAATGAATGGTAATTATTGTTTTTGGATTATATTCTAAAAAAATTCTAGATATTTCCTTAATAGCCTTGTATAGGGCCGACGAAGTTTCCTTCTAAACTAGAAGATAAAATAGTCTCATTATTATGCCCCTCCATCTTATGCTATTTTCATAAATTGACTAGACAGATCTATAAAGTAAGAGCGAAGTAAAAGTTTAATCCCGGGCAGGCTTCGATCCTGCGATTTCCTGGCAGTTATTGCTAGGCGCTTTCGCTCACCACGTATAGGTGCTCTACCAACTGAGCTACCAGGACGCTGCTTTCAACTTCTCTTTCAATAGATTTTAAACCCCCGCCTAGTGAGCGTTTTACATGCTAGCCGGCTGGATCTTTCTCTCTTTCTCTTCCTTAGAATAGTTTGATAAAATAAAAAATTAAAGATCGAACACTTCGTTTATCATCCTCATTCATTTATAAATTAATTTTAGGCATTGAAGACGTTAAAGGAGTTTATTCTCAATTAACTTCGTGGGCTTTTGGCACATTTGCATGCAATCTGCCTTACAGCATTAAAGAAAACAATGGTGATATTGTTCCATTCCCGACATTTGCAGCGGAAAAGGAATTAAAAATGCTGTTGGAGATGATAATATATTAGTATGTTGTAGAGAGGGGGGGGGGATAAGAGGGGGAGGGAGGTGGGGATTAAAATAGGATAAAAATAATAACTTTTAAATAACAATTTTGGATTGCCATACGAAACGGCCATAATCTAAATTAAAAAACATAAACTTTACTACTACGGGGAAAAATCGTGTTGGTAAGATCCCTGATATGAGATGATTTTTACAGAAAATTGTATTTAACCTTTCATATTTAATTGTTTTTGTTTCTTAGCAACAAAGAGAATTATGGAAAAATCAAACAAAGCGTCACTGAAGTAATTACATATATTTCTCAATTATTTTCTGAGGAAGAATTCTGCGACGGGGGTTTTAGTAATGTATTTAATACTCCAAATTTCAAAACAACTCGAATCAATTCCTCACCAGCAGCAATTGAGTTTCACGAATACTTGGGAAATTTCCCTTATGATTTTGAAATGAAAGTCAAATCGCCTGGAATACAAAGTAAAGTTAAATTTAACTTGGAAATTTAACTTGGTTTAGCAAAAGTTTAGTTCCCGGGCAGGATTCGAACCTACGACCTCCACGTAGTTATTGCTAGGCGCTTTCGCTTATCGTTTATAGGGGCTCTACCACTGAACTACCGGGGCATCGACTAATGCCTTTCATAATTTTTTATACGATACCCATTAAAGAAATTATAGAACATACGATTTCAACTTCAATGGCACACTTAAAAGACGCCCTTCAAAAAATAAAATTAAATATTTCAGCTTTTGACCCTCACGAAATAAACAATTACATAATTAATGTTTTGAGATATTCTGAAATAACCACAAATAATCCAAAAGAGATAATGCAAGAAGCGGGCCAATTTTTTATTGTAAAGCAACAAAGAAATGAATTTATTTCGTTTTTGGAATATATTAAATCAAATAGATTAGCTTTAATTAGCAAAGATTTGTTTGATATTTTTGAAATGCATGGAATTCCTGAAGGAGAAAAGCGTTCACAAGTAAATAAAAGATATTCTTCATATTCATTTATCAAGATTAAAAACTCAAAATAATAAGAGTTTACCCTGATTCTAGACTAGAATATGAATCTAACCTGAGAAACACCGAAAGATCGAGTCGGGCCTAAGATATTTGGCCCGAAAGTGACTTGTACAGGCCCGACTCGATAAAAGCAAGCCCGAAAAAATGCCTCGACCGCCGGCCAGACTCGAAAACGGCAACCTTTAAAATAATATTTTATAGGTTAAACTTTTTTTAATTTTTTTGGTTCTGGAAAAATAATAGCTGAATCTTTATTACAACGAATAAATTTTAATACATATCTCTCGTAATATACTTAAAGCTTTTCTATCTTGGACACTCTCCGTTAAAAATTGGAAAGAGGTGATATCTCGTGAGAAATCGACCTTTCCCTACCGTTCTCCACTCTCATACTCTCAATAATCCCTTCCAAATTCCAATCAAAAAATTTATATATTTATTCCAGTTGTGCTTCTGGGCAATCAACACATTTCTGTTGAATTTAATCAGTACATCAACAAGAAAGGACCGCAGAGAAATAATTTATTTGTATAAATTCAAGGTCACCAGAGAACAAATTTCGGAAATGTTAAAAATGATTTATGAAAGGTATAAATAATTATCATGAAATAAATCCTTATTTTCATTCTAAGCGCTTCAAACGCCGAGGAAAAGTCAAAAATACGATGGAGCGCTTTGAATACCGCAAAATATATTTTGGAAATGTTTAAAAAAGGAAAGGATGTTTTTGATGGAGGATGTAAAGAAACATTTTTTAATGAGGAGAAAAGTGAGAAGAAAATCGGAAATAAAAATTTGGAAGGAAAGTCCAAAAAATAAATGAGTGAAAAGGAAAAAGGAATAATGGACAAAGGATATTACGGAAAAAATCCAAATGAAGATGCCAATTTCTGAACAACCAAAATTTTAATTTCTCGATTAACAAACACCAAAATCCCTAGTTTTAGTCCTTTTTGGTGTGTTTGCTGGAAGGATTGTGGGCCTTCTTAATCATCAACTACCCCCCCCCCCCCAATATCGATGTTGAATAGTTTTTGGCTTTAAATAATTTTTGGCTTTGAATCAAAGTAATTTGAATTGAATTTAAGTTGTCCTAAATAAGATTGACATATCCGGATATCCTGACAAAAATAGTCATGCTATCCGGAAAAAAGTTAATAATATCAGAATGTATGGGATTTTTCGTGTCCCCATTAAGGTTGGCGGATAGCTTGGAAATCTTTGGATATCCGGATCCGGTATCCGAACCGAAAATTTCCGGATATCCGGCCTTTTTAGGCTCCGAATATCCGTATCCGCCAACCTTAGTCCCTATACTTTTCAATGCTTTTTTATTTGCACAATGTCTTCCTACTTTCCTAAGTAAACAGGTCATCTCATAGATTAAAAGCCAGAAAGTATCTAAGCCTAATTCCATCGATACATTCATTTTTATTAGATGTTAGTCAAAAATGCTGAATAAATTCAGCTTTAAATTGAAATAAAATACAGCCAAATTTTGGCTTTTTATTATTAAAAAGAAAGAATAAATTTAAATAATTAATTTGTATTTTTTGTGTTTACATAATTAAAAGCGGTTATCATCTGAACATCCTAACTTTGCGGGTAACAGGAGAATATACCCCTATAGGGGTCATCTTCAAAGAACTTGACTTTTTCAAACCAGGATATTTGGTCTGCTACCCCTATTTAGGCATGATATCCTGCAAGGCGCAAAAGTCGCGGCGCAAAATGAGCTCGGCGCAAAAGTCACGGCACCGTGTCTTCGAAATGAAATAATTGATTTATTTAAAATTCAGAATCTTTTCTTGATTACGATTCGCATATATTTTAGCCAAATCCCGAGTTTGGCTCCCAAAAAATAAGTGATTAACAACAAATGGAACCTATCGAAGTGATCAACAATATAATAAATAGAAAAATAAAGAAAATAATTGATATTTCTGTGAATATTATTAAAGGGATTTTTAGAAAATAAAAAGTCAAAATAGAAATTAAAAACAATTAAGAAAGTGAAATTAGAAAAAAATTTAAAAAAGTTAGCGTAATTACCGGTGTTAAAAAATTCTCCAAATTTAAGTTAATATTTATTACTTTAATTATAGTTTATTAAAATTTTTGTTTTATTAATCTTTACGGGGGTTGATTAAATTTTAAGGAATCGAAATTTTTCCTTGCATAACTGTTTATTCATGAAGATTCTTCTGACGTAATTTTCTGAGTCTAAATTCTTTTTGACAAAATTTCTATCAAAAGGCGTGTTACTCTAAAGCTAGTTTTTTTCGTATTCGAAATCACCATCGAAGTCTTGGACATTTTACAAATTTAAAAAATAAATCAAGTCAACCAAAGTTGACTTGCAAAAATATTAGGGTGTAACATAAATAATTAGCCCCCATGTGTTAAGTGGTTTAAATAATAAATGTTTTCAGACTTCGAATTATATTTTTTTATAATCCTAAGAGAGTTGCCTATTTTCTGGCAAAAAATCAGAATCCTAGGAGTAGGTTGGCAGGAGTTAGAGGTAACATTGAGATATCTGAACATTGAGATATAAAGTTTACAATTGTCATGGTTTAAGGGGGGCTAATTATTTATGTTACACCCTAATACTATAACCAAAACAGTCTTGAGAAAAATTCCTAAATCATTAAAATAAACAGTCTATTTAAGTTAAAAATTTTGAAATTAACAATAAGAAATAGAAATTCGATACACACTATGGAAAAGGGAGATTTTTCAGGAATTCATTTAAGATTAGACTATGAGGTCTTAATTCTAGATTAACTGATAATCTCAGCTTCCAAAAAATAACATGGAACATGCTAGCTTGGAAAGTTATAATACAAAATATAATTATGAAGAACAAAATAATTAAAATTTAACATTGAGAGGAATTCCAATCAGCTTACATTTAAATAGTTGAGTTTGAATTTAGCGGAAGTTTTCAATGGGCCTAATTGAAATTTTACTCATAAAAAAATACGAAAATTCCGACTTTAAATGTTAAAAATTAGAAGAAATAGAGAAAGCCAGCATCTTCAGTAGACCGAACGGGTGTGTTTAACAATAAGAAGTAGAAATTAGATACACACTATGGAAAAGGGAGATTACACCAGCTTTAGGAACTAAATAGCTAATTAAATATTACAATAAAAATGTGCCTACTTAAGATCCGATTTGGAAACCTTTTCTTAATCAGAAATACCTCTGATCTTCAAACACCCTTAATTTACTACATATTATTTCTTCTCAATAACTTTACCAATAAAAAATATTTTCGGTACAAATACATAAATTAAAATATTTTTATTGCCTTTTTGGACTTTAAACTCAAAATAAATTGCTAACTGAAATGTTCCCGAATGTGTAATTGGAATTGATATAATGATCGATCAGCTGTCATTCACTCCCTTCCCTTCCAATTTAATGACTGTTCTTGACCTTTACAAAATGTTTAGTTTCTTCCCCCTGTCATTTCTCCTTTTTATAATCTGATTGACAGACGCTTGATAAGCCGCAAACCACGACCACAAGAGTTTTTGAGACGATCAATTTGCCTTTTAATTAAAAATAAAAATATTTTTATTTTTATATAAACACATGTTTCTTCTATTTTTATTAAATTATTATTCGGGTATATTCGGGTATCTTCCAAAATTTGTTTGTTCATATGTTTCCACACTCAAAATTATTCACTCTAACTAGTACAATTATTCCCATGCCAATGTAAAAAACAATCAAATGTCTCAATTTTACCCCAAATTTTTTATTATTTGTTGTTTTGATTGATAGGAATTTTATGTTAAATGTGATTAAATTGTGGCAAAAAATAATAATAAGTGTTTGTAGTTTATATTTAAAAAATCATATAATCATTTATAGCAGGGCTCGGATTCGTACTTTTTTAAAAGTGTTGTATTAAGTGCGGACATATTAGTGGCCGTTTTTTAATTTGGTATTTTAGAATTAATTTCCTTAAAAATATTTTTTATTTTTTAACGAATTTTATTAGTGTATTTTCTAAAGGATCCCAGCTGTACCTAGTGTTAGAATAAAGAGGAGATTTAGATCTATATGTTTATTAATAATAAAGAGGAATATTCGTAAAAAACACCCCTAAAATTTTAGCTAATGATTGTTGAAATTTTTACTAAAAATCGGAAATCGAAATTCCAAGTGCGAAGTTAAAACTGAGCTATAAAAATTATAAAATGCTACATTATATTTATTTTTTTATTATTTCGTTTTTAAATATTCGTTAATTTACTAGATAAATGTGGGTTTCGATCGGTTGCACAATGTATTTTTTGGAAGCTGAACGTTATCCAGCTACTAATCTTAAACTCAAAAATGTCTAAGATTGTAGATTAAAGTCTGTTCGCCATGAAAAAAGTACATTGAAATGCACAAAATGCTCAGTTAAAACAAGAAATATTAGAAAAGATTCATTTAGGATAGAAATATAAAAGATTTGAGCACAAAAAATATTTTCTAATTTAATTTGGAGTGTACTTTTTATTTAAAAATTTTGTCCCTGTGTACTTTTAAATCGAGATTTTTGTACTTCTGATTGGCATTTTGTCGATCCGAGCTCTGATTTATAAATATTATATGAGGGCCACAGGCCTATCACCGGACAGGCATCAAAACTATGGTCTTCTGGCATTTAGCGACCTATTCTTTTCCGTTCCTGTTATCAGAAAATTTTATGAACCGATTCCTTATGTACAGTACTCAAATACAGAGAAATAAAGACACTTTTATGGATATACCGATTGTTCTTACATACGGGTTTTATATTTTAGTGGATCTTAGACCCCTCTATCTTAAACCCTCCCCCCTCCCCCATAGAGAGCGTTCTAAGTGCGATAGCCATCGGACTCCCTTGTTTCTTGCATTGTTTTATGTAGTAAATTTTATCGAATTTTTTAATTTTACTAAAATTTTTTGTTTAAATTATTTTAATGAATTTTAACTATAAAACAATTAAAAGTTTCTCCCATAATATTTTAGAATGTTGCACTTTAAAAATATTATTTTTCTTTTATTTTCCATCATTTTCCTCTTTAAAACAACATTTTCTAAAGGAGTTTCATTTAATTCCAAAAGCACAGATTACGACCCTTTTAAACTAACACGTGAGGAATTGCTCCAATTAAATGAAGATTATGATCCCGGTTATGAAAAAGATGTTGGGAAATTTGTTGGAGATTTTTTTTCTGATTCTTCTAGTCAATTAATAATTGATTTGGATTTATTTAAACAATTATGGAATGAATTGAATGAAATGAGACAGGCAGCTATTGATGGGGATGTTGATTATATTAGAGTAAATTATAAATTATTTTTATATTTAATTGAGTAATTGGGTCTTAAATTTTGTGAGACAATGAAAGATAGAATAAAAAAGACCTAAGTTGATAGTTGATAAATAGGGTTGTCGGCTTCCGGAAACTCTTCGGATATCCGAAAACCGAACCGAAAAATTATCGGTTCTTCGGTTCTGTTCGGTCCAGAACAGACAACAAACCTTTGATTTTCTTATGCAAGAAATTTAGATAATCAAATATCAAGCTCACAATAACCGAAGATTTTTAAGAGAGATTTAGCTCTCTTCCTAACTTTAAAGTACATAATCCTTCATCCAAGTTGCTCGAAAAACACATTACTAAAATTATCAAATTAATAATTATTTTAATTTACAGGATGTTATCAAATTTTTAGAGCCAATAACCAAATATGATATTTCAGCGGTAAATAAAAATATAATATTTTAATTAAATTAATATCCATCTAATTAATAGCCATGTTTATCAGATTTAACTCATTTTCTTATGACCATCTATAATTATGCAGTAACTGCAAATTCGGCTAGTAAATGTAATAATTGTAGCTGTACAGAAGAATATAGAGAAGAATTTAGAAAATTTCAATGGATTTTTGATGGTTTATTTTTAAACTTTTATAAATTTAATTTTCAAAAAATTTAGTTGTTGATGCTATGGGAAAGGTTCCAGCAGCCGTTGTTTGTAAGTACTGTATTTCGTCTAATCTACTCTACTAGTACGGTCCCTTATCAATACGGGCCTCTTTACTAAGGCCTCCTTTATTAGCCCTCTTTACTTGAAGTAAAATTGTTAAAAACACAAAAACACACTCAATAAAACTTAATCTGGGATTTGTTTATTCGTAATCAGTTAGTTACCCCTCAGGTACGCTTCTATTCATGGCTCTTATCCATGTTATAAGTCCAATAAGGAAATTTTTTACTTTTCTTAATTAAAATATTTATAGCCTAATAAATCTTCTAAATAATTTTTCATATGTACTTTATTAATCATTTTAACAGCTGGAAATAATCTATGGACGGGTTCTTGGGCAACTTGCCGTAAAATATCTGCAAGAAAGAATAAACAAGGGTTTAATAATTAAATTATTTTCATATTTTTTTATTTTTCTGTTTAGTCAATTATGGCAAGGCCAGTATTGTATGGCACGTTTTCAGGTAAATTAAATATACAAAGTTTATTCAATTAAATTTTTCATTAATAACAGCCCTACAATCGACACAGTCCTTTAAAAGCTTTTTCTGGCCAACCAACTGATCCTACTGCAGTGTGCAGGTATACAATGGGGATTTTTATTAGGCAATGGGAATTCACTAGGCAATTGGTGGATGCACTTGAAAAACTGAACTTTTAAGTGGAAGTAAATGACATTATAGTTGAGTAATCGGCTCTATTACACAATATACGTCCAATCAACTATTATGCGTCCAATCAACTTTTATACGTCCAATTAAAGTTTATACGTCCAATGAAAAGATTATGCGTCCAATAAAAATTTATGCGTCCAATGAAAAGTTTATGCGTCCAATCAAATTTTATATGTCCAAAGACATTTTTATTGGTGACCGGGCCGGATCCGGCCGGATTTTTCCAGAGTCCGGATACCAAATCCGGGTTTTTTCGCGATCTCCGGATATATCCAGAAAAATCCGGCTGGATCCGGTCCGGCTCTATTGCCAAATCCGGATCCGAATCCTTTTTAAACCGGATTTGAGATTTGTCCGGTGACGGGGACGGTTGTTCATGTGACGGGAACAGTTGTCTATTAACACCTTTTGAGCAAGGCGTTATAATAAATAAAAATTATTTTGATTTTTTCTGAATTTATTTTTTTCACTGGGCGTATAAAAATTTATTTGGACGCATAAACTTTGATTGGACGTATAAAAATTTGATTGGACGCATAAATTTTTATTGGACGTATAATCTTTGATTGGACGTATAAAAGTTGATTGGACGCATAATAGTTGATTGGACGCATAATAGTTGATTGGACGTATATTGTGTAATAGAGCCGAGTATTCTACTAATATGTATGTACATGAAATGATACTTTATTAATATCCCACCCGGACCCTTATTCGGGTCTCAGATTAATTTTCCTTTTTTACTTTCCTTTTAATATTCGAGAGAATTTAAATTAGCCAAAGCATTGCTCTGACTGTCAAAAATATTCAACGGATACGATAATTAACAAGATTTTTAGATCCAATTTTTTATCTTAAAATTAAAATATATTGTATGTATTAATACATACCTTTCAATTTAGAGGTAATGCAACAAAGAGCACTCATTTCGACGATTGGAGTGATTATGAAAAAACTTGTTTTGACATGGTTATTTGACATAGGCTTTTTAAACTTATTTTTTAATTTTTAGATGCCTTTATTAAATCTAGGTCTATGTACACCGTAAATTTTATTAATTTTAAACTTTAATATTCACAGTTTTAAGTGATTCCTGCACTGATTACGATGTCAGGAAAATTGTTCAATTTGGTAAAAATTTAGGAGAAAATAATTTTGGAACTTAATTTTTAAAGTTTACGAAAGTGCTGAACTTGCACTAAATACGAAGCTTGTCTGCAATGTAAAATTTAAATATTAAAAGATACGAGTAGGGATTTTGGTTTGTAACTGACACAAACAAACGAGGATTTATCTTTTCGAACATTGATATCCGAAGATTTTCCAATAACCAATAACTACCTATTTTCTCTATTAATTCCCCTGGCGAATTATTTTTTTAAAACCTTCCTTGGTATAGGAAATTAATCGAGGGGAATTATCCGAGTTTTGGCATTTTAACGTGCAGTAGGGTATTTGGGGTTGGGAATAATTGTTTCAACCCAACTCTAGTATGGGGAATTAATCGAGAGGGGGAATTATTCGAGGGAGGGGAATTAATAGAGAAAATACGGTATATATATATAAAAATAATATAATTCATTAAAATACATAATTATTTTCTAAGAAAAAGTGTTGTTAGATGACATAATTAATTTTATAATATTTTATTTCTAAAATTCTTAATTTTTTGACAATTTTTAAGACTCTTAATTATTTTTGGGACATTTTTCTTTATTTTTCGTTTATTAATTCCCATATTTTCAGGTGTCTGTACAGGTAATAAATATTCCAAACTTGCTATTTAATTACATAACTAAAAGACTATTGTTTAACTCTAATTTTTCTTATAGTGTAGCAATTCTAGACCAGAAAATCAGATTTATCATGACCAAAAGTCGATGGCTGTTCTGTTAGCCTTTATTTTCCATCAAAATTTTCTAATTTTATTTTTTAGATTTTTACTTTTTGCAATAGCTTCTTTAATGTTATTCGGCACTTGTTATGATGTTTATGTACATAGACCGCTAGAAAAAAGCTTAAAAATTCAGCGACTAAAAATAAATGGAGGTAATGGAAAGCCTGTTAGTGTAGAGCCGCAATCAAAATTTGTTACAATTATTAGGCTATTTTCTGTGGTACAAATCTTTTTTAGTCGTATACTTTTTGTGTTTAATATAGGCTCGTAATTTGGACTATATTTTGGACACAAGAATGGAGGAAGGACAGATTCGGTGTTTACACGGGGCCAGATTCCTGAGCATGTGCTGGGTTAGTAAAGATAACTATTTTTAAATTTTTAGTGTGAAATGTCACGTTGTAACCTCATGAAAGTATTTAACTTAGCGAGGTTGAAAGCCTTGAATTTTTAAGTCCTAGTGGTCCCAACTTGGGTTTTACACTAACCACACAAGTCTTGTCAATCTTTTTTATAACTTTATATTTTTAGGTCATCTTTGGACATACTGTAAGTTCATTTTTCAATTAAATATGTGCAGCCTAACCACAAAATAATGTTCAGTTTAAGATACACTTATGGGATCTGGTTCAGAGAATTAACCGATGTCCTCTATAAAATTACAATTTCTTAGGAGATATAAATTTCCTCAGACCCAAGAATTTATTTTGTAGTTAGGTCAATAGAATAGTGAATATAAGACTTAAATATAATAGTGAGGTCCTCCGACTGTAATTTAATAGTTTCTGTAAAATATTTTTACAAATTTTACAGTACTACTATATCTGTACGAGTTTAACAACCGGTAATTTAATTTAATCAAAAAATTTCTTTGACTAATTATTAAAGATAATTTACTTCAAACCATGCAAGAATTTACCAAATTTTTTTATAATCAAATGGTTGTACAGGCACCTCTAGCTGTAGACTCTTTCTTTTTACTTAGGTAAATGAAATATTGGAAGTTTTACTTGAAATTAATATTTTTAGTGGATTGCTTACTTCTTATATTTTTCTTGTAAAACTACAAAAGAAACAATTTCGGTTAAATTCATTCAGCACCTGGTTAGTTTACAAACTAATTTTTTAAGTTTTAAAAAATTATTTAGAGATACGGAAAATTCTTTTGATTAAATTTAATATTTTTGTTAAGCCTTTTCTCGGTTTCAAACACATCAGAAGATTTCGGTTGGGTTTGTCGGTTCCAGTTAATAATGAATTGGTGGAACCGACAATTCAGCTCTTGAATATACCGTCCTCTTGAATATTCTAAAATAATGATCGAACGACATTTTTTTAATATACAGTGCTCCACATAACTATACTTCCACCCCTATTTTCGTGTTTTTTCCATTTAGACCCCAAAAATTTTTTAAACTATCGTTTAAATATTGCCCTCAGGTCCAATTCAAATTTTCATTAAATCCTAACTTATCTACTTAATCCGATTGTGTTATTTATAACGAATATACAACTAAGCTTGCAAAATTATACGAGTACTCATTTAACAAACAAATATTCATCTAAAAAATATTTTTTAATCCTTAGGTTCGCTTATTATGTACGCAGATATCTTAGGTTATACTTCTTTTAAAAATTATACTTATCTATTTAGACTTACACCTGTATATTTGTTTGTTATGATATTATTGGGTTTAGTTTTTAAAAATATATTTTTAAATCATTATTTTATATATCAGTAACTGTACTTAATTACATCTCTGAGGGGCCTTTCTGGCAGCCTATTGTAATTTAATCACCAATCTTCCTCTAATTCTTTCCTTTAAGGATCCAAACTTTTGTAGAAATAGTTGGTGGACAAATCTACTTTACATTAACAATTTTGTTTTACAGGCAGATTCGGTTATTGACACTTTATTTTTATTTTAATATTTCCAAAATTTAAGTGCATGGGATGGACATGGTATCTAGCTAATGATTTTCAGTTATATGCTTTTGCACCAATTTTAATAATTGCTCTGCATAGGTAAAATATGAACATCGGAAGGGGGGGGGTATCTCGATGTAGTTTAAATTTTTCGAGGAATTAAATTTATGTTTATGATTTCTTGTCGGGGCATAGGATTATATGTAAATATATTCTGATCCTAAAAATATTCCTGATATCCAGAAATTTTTGTTTCGGATATCAGATCCAGATATCCAAAGATTTCTTAGGATCCGCCAACCCTTATAAGTCAAATAAAGATTTGTTAGTGATGGGTTCCGGCCAAAAATGGCTAATAATTTTTTACCCTCCCTTCGTTGAAAGCCTAGAAATTAAAAAAATTTAATTTTAGATATAAAATGGGTGGAGTGTTTTTTGGCATTCTCCTTCTCTTCCTCTCTTCGGTCTTCACAGTGATAATCACTATAATTAAAGGATATCCCCCAGCACCACTACTTACTACAAAACTTCAAATGTTTTTTTCTTAAAATTTTATAAATTTTTGTAATTCAAAAATCCTTTTAGTATTGCCAACCTAAAACAATATTGGTCAGATCTTTACGGTTTTATCTATTACTAATGATTATAAAAATTTTCATCTTTATATAGTTAAGCCTTATATCCGTTGTGGTCCCTATATTGTTGGCTGTATTGTTGGGTATTTCCTCTCAGAATGTAAACGACAACGGGAAAATAGATTTCAACTTACAAAAGTATCTGTATAAATTATGAATTTAAAATTAGTTAATCATCTTTGGGGTCTAATATACGGTTCGATATTACGTGGCGGGGTCTGGGCTTACGGGGAAGGGGACTTAAGGGGAATTTGATGAACGGGGACGGGGTGGGGGTCCCCCGCCTCCGTGGAATTTCCTTCCCCGGGGACGTGGATCTAACCTCGATTTAATATTTATGATTAGTCAAAAGTTAATTTTTGTAGCTTTGTGCCACTCTTAGTTAATGCGATATTTAGCTTCTATGGAAGATTTTATAATTTACTTGATTCAGATTTCATTAATAAATTTTCAGCTCCAATGGGTCCTTGGTTGGTCCATTAGTGCAATTCTAGGGTTTTATTCAATTTTTGGTTTGTATGAATATACACGGACTGGCGACATTTCTTTGTGGTATTCCCTTACATATGCTGCGATCGGACGTCTATCTTTTGCTATAGCTTTGGGATGGATTGCTTTTGCTTGCGAGACAAACCATGGCCGTAATCTCTTGAAATAATTTTCAAAAAATAATTTTTTAAAGAAACAATGAATGCCATTCTTGGCCACAAAATGTTTATTCCTCTTAGCAAGATTACTGTATAATTACTTTAAATTTTGTAGTAAAATTTTAAATTAAAGTTTTGTGCTTATTTGCTACACCCAATATTGTTGCAATTATATTATTTCAGTCGGCCTAGTGCTTTTCACTTTACTCATTCATTCCAATTGGTGAATTTTTTGATTTAGATAAGTTCTCAAAATCTAATAATTTTTCATAGGTAGAGTTCTATAGATAGTATGAATTTCCAGGGACACGCCCAAAACGGCGCGCAGCCACTAAGGCGCAAAACCATAACTTGCTTCAAGATTTCTAATCTCACCAAATTTGGTATTAAACGATTCCTCTCATCGAGATAAAGAGATTGGTAGCAAAATTTTCAAGGGCCAGAAATTTTCCAGCAAGTTACGGCTTTGCGCCGTTTTGGGTTGTACCCGGATTTCCATGTTTGACCTCTTTGAATTCTGAAGCTACCAAGAAACATAGATTTAGCTACCTATGTCGATAAGATCGTTTGTCATCATTCCAAATTTTTATATTATGGTTGCGACTAGTGTTCGGCAAATGGGTTTTTTCGGTACCGGTACCGGTAGTACCGAAAAGTACCGATACCGAATTAGTACCGAAAATTCCTAAATCTTATCGGTACCGTACCGGTACCGGTAGTACCGAAAAGTACCGAAACCGAAAAGTACCGATGAAAAATTTTCGGTACTACCGCGGTATTTCGGTACTCATAATAAAATGATATAATATCAAAATTTGGACTTATAAATGTGTTAATTGATGTGTAACAGTTCGATGTGCCTGAAGGATCGTTGTTAATAGGAATATCAAGAGATTAAGAGGGATATCGGAGGATTTCGCTGGATTTGAGCGGATTAAGATTGCTTTATGAGATGTATAGCCTCTAACTTCTTTATCCCTCAAATCACATTATACGACTCTAAATCCACCGATATCTATCTTATTCTATCGATATCCCACCAAATCCTATTAATGGTGTCAAATCCACCGATATCCTATTTAATCCTAATATCCTTAAATCTTTCAAAACCCTCTATATAACTTTTAAACCTCTCAAATTCCCTAGTATTTTTCTTAATCCCCGCAAATCCATTTTGCAAATCCGCAAATCCATTTTATACCTATTAATCCGCAAATATCCTCTTAAGATCTTTTAATTTCGCGGGATATATGTATGCGGGATATCAGAGGATTGTGAGTAGGAATCCCCAAACATTCTTAACATAAGCTTAATCGGGGATATCAGGAATTTGAGGAGGGGGATTCTGAAATTCCAAAAGCTGAAATTTTGAAGGTCAAGAAGCCAGATTTCTTTTTGTTCAAGCGCCGCAGGCAAAAATTTTCGATCATTGATAGGCTTATAAGCCAGATTTCTTTACTTTTGAGCGCCGCCGGCGAAATTTTGAGAATTTTTAAGTCCAAATGATAATATTTTTCATTTTTTTCTTCAAATTTCCCAGTACCGAAAAATCGGTACTACCGCGGTACTGGAAACCTCTTCGGTTCCGTACCGGTACCGGTAGTACCGAAAAGGGTACTTTATTAATATCCCGCCCCCCACCCCTATTTGAGTCTCAGATTAATTTCCCTTCTTTTACTGTCAATCATTTTTCCTTCAAACATTGCAGGTAAAAGGCAAGTACTAGGAAGGAAAAATAGACGGCAACCGCAAAGAAAGTATTTATAAGAAGGAAAATTGACCATTCCGAGGCAGGAAAAATAAAAAGTAAAATTAATCTGAGACTCAAATAGGGGTGGGGGGCGGGATATTAATAAAGTACCCCGAAAAGTACCGAAACCGAAAAGTACCGAAAATTCCAAAATCTTAGCCGTACCGTACCGGTATCGGTAGTACCGAAAAGTACCGATTCGGTACTTTCGGTAGTACCGCGGTAGTACCGAACCGTGCCGAACACTAGTTGCGACATAAATTTTTCATACTTAAGAATCCTATTTTCATAATTATTAGAATTTACGACCTAAATCTTTGGGCTTAACTGAATATTTTTTAAAAATATTTCAAAAAATCATTTATAAAAACATTATTTAGCTTTTAATGTTCTTCGCGGCAGTCTTTTGTGTTTACGGCTGTGCATTGTTACTTAGCTTGGCAATGGAAGTACCTGTCGCCCACATAGACAAATTAATTTTTGGCCCAGGCGGTGGAGGAAGCCAAAGATTACCCTCTACAGCTAGAAGTAATACGGGGACTTCTGACAAGTCGGGAGAGCAGCATCAACTTCAAGATTTTGAAGATGAAGGGACGGAAATAAAAAAAGAATCTACAGAACTAAAATTGTTAAGTAACGACGAAAAAATCGAAAAAGAAGAAATAAAATAAAAAAATAAATTTTAGAGAGAATTTTAAAAAATTATGTAAAAACTTGCAATAATTAGTAGAAATAATAACTAAAGATTTTTTTAAAATTTTTAATTATTTTATTAAAGGGATAGAATTAAATAAAATTAAAAAAAATATTTTTTCTTTAAAATTTATTAAAATTTATTAAATTTGAATTTGGTATTTTTCGGTTTTGCCACACCCCTCCCATATATTCGCAGGATATTATTTTTATTAATTCTTACAGAAAGGTCAGACTTCCTCCTTTTTTCACAATGGAAAGAAAATCTTTAATGACTAAATTGAATTAATGAATTAATAAAGTTAATTTTTATTTAATTAAAAAATAATTTTAATTGAAAACTACCGTACTATACTAATAGTAATGTGAAGGCTTAAGCAAAATTATCAGAGATGAAGGATTCTTAATACCCCCCCTATTCTTAATACCCATGCTAACCCATACAGATTCATCAATCTCACTTAATCCAATCTTTCACCCGATATCATTTCAAATCATACAATCTCTTCAAATCGCTCAATATCTCTTCGATATCTTAATATTTCTTTATTCCTTTACATCACCTTAATCAATACAAATCCCCTGATTTCTCTACAAAAACCTTAAAAATTCCATTAATACCAAGTCATTAATATTGTTTTAGAATCAGACTTTCAAGTTATAGCCATTCAGAGTTGGCGTCTTCATCGTTTATTAAATACATGTATGTATAATAATAAATTAACTTAGGCAAAAAGAAATTTTCAAATTTTCTAATACATATTTCTTGCCTAATGAAAAAACTTTGAAGAAAAAGATTATTTTTTTAAATTTCCTTTGTTTTTATTTTTTTATTTTCCTTTGGAAAAAAGTTGACCTATAAATTCAGTATTTTCTCCATTCATTCATCTTATTTCTATTTATAAATACATATGTATTATCAAGTTAGTTTTTATGTAAATATTTCTATTTTTTTAAATTTCAATATGTATAACTTTAATAAATTTGAATTAACATGGGGTGGCCTAAACCCGTTTTAGTTCTGGCGAGCTTTAGCCTTAATTCAATCAGAATGAAATTTTAACTCTATAGGAGATTAAAATCTGAGATTAAAACTAACCAATGAATTGTCAAAACATCGGAATCCCTGCCGGTTCCAGTTGAGTTAACTCATTAACCTAGCAAAAGCCAAGAATCAGTCTTGGTAATACCAAGGCTGGTCCCACCTTTTTTCTGTTTCCCTAGCCATTTCAAACTTTCTTGCTTGACATATAATTTACAATAGATCATTCGAAAGAGCTGTTCGAATTGGGTAGAATGATACCAAGATCGGTTAGATTTGGAACAAAATTATAAAGCTAAATCCTTGATAGATACACATGCTTTTTGTGATGTTGAAACAAATTAAAATAGATGCCATAACTATGTTGATTAAAGTCGGATTTCGATAATTTTAGTACCGTTCGACTCATTGTCAGCTCGAAGACTGTCGAATAGATTTAATTTTCCAATGAAAATGGAAAAAATAGAACAGAAAAAGGGGGGCATCCTTGTCATTACCTCGGTCTTTCTTCGAGCCTGTCACTTCAAATTCGTGGAAAAGATAAATAGTGGCGAATAACAAGAGAGTGCTAATTTTTACATTTAATTTCCAACAATAGTTTTAATAAACTTTCAGATTTAATAATATTTATTCTTTAAATTTTCGTCAAATGGATCCAACCAAACGAATTAATAAGGTTTGTTTCAATTACCTAAATGTATCTTTGACTGGTAAAAGACGGTTTTATGTCTCCATTTTATCTCAATTTTTATTTGCTTAGAAAAAAGGCTGACTGACTGACCTTTTTTACATATTTACCGAAAAAATTGACTGGGGGATGGGGGAGGAAGTAAATAAGTACCTAGTTTGTTTCGATATTTTACATGTTTGGAATTAGGCATCGAATGTGCTGAGTTAGAATATTGGCTAAATTTTATTTCGACTCCATTAACCGAATTCGAATTCAAAATAGGAATCAGAAATTAAAATTTCATGCATGAGTCACTCTTCGAACTCGAATTTGGGTCCCGAAGTCTAATTGAATACCTTGAACTAATATTCGATCTCAGCACTCTCCATTACCTACCCGAAAATCTCTAAAATTAAAATATAGCATTTTTCACATAATTAACCCGCGGGCTTGTATTGGGCAAGGATAAATTTTTACATTGTATTTTTGTAGTTATTTAATTTTGAAAAATTTTTTAGGAGTTTACAGACATTGTACGTCAGCCTCCACCTTTGTGTAATGCAGGTCCAATCAATGATGACCCTTATAATTGGCAAGCTACAATTTGTGGGCCGCCAAATTCGCCATATGAAGGAGGAGTATTTTACTTGGGTATTAACTTTCCACCGGAATATCCGATGAAACCACCAAAAGTATGGTTCAAAACACAGATTTACCATCCAAATATCGGCGAAAAGGGAAAAATTTGTCTGGACATTCTTCAGCATAAATGGTCACCGGCTTTGACTATTTCTAAAGGTAATTTTAGTGGATAGGGATTCAAAAAATGGTCCCCGGTTGATGCGAGACTTAATTAGGGAGGGGGTGGTGGTAAGCCAAAGTATTCGTATTTAAAAGCTCGGTAATAGTCGGTTTCGTAGTCGCCTTTTTTCTGACCATTTTTTCATTTTTCCTTAACGCCAATAACGTTGATTTAGTATCATTCGACATAGCCCGACGGGCACTATCTGAAAGGAGGTGCGGGATCATATTTTTTCCTCCTTCCTTAAACAACCTTTCATTTTTCCTCAATATGAAAAAATGGTCAGTCTTTTCCACGCTCTTAATTTTCCCTGTGGCATATTCAAATGAGAGACATTAATAAGGAAAGGACTAATTTTTTCTCATTGCCATTGTCAGGACGGAACAGACAGGAGATGGAACGACAAAAAGGTCGGACAGTCACCGGTCTTACCAGATCACAGACCAGATCTTCGGTCAGTTTTTGGTCATTCCGTGTTATGGTCGCTCTGTTATTTGGTCGTTCCTTGATTTGGTAAGACGGTGTTTTGTCTGTTCCGAGTTTTGGTATGATCCGTGTCTTGTCTGTTCCGTAAGTTAGCCTCACACGATTCAAAAATCATAAATGATGACCATTTTCATTTGAATATGCCACAAGGAATTTTAGTAAAATAAGGAAGGAAGAAAGACTGACCATTTTTTCATATTAAGGAAAATGAAAGGTTGTGTAAGGAAGGAGGAAAAAATATGATGCCGCACCTCCTTTCAGATAGAGCCGCTCGACGAGCTCTATCGAATGAATTATTGCATAAATTTTCGTCCCAGTGTGTTTTCGCCTCTATGGTGGTTAAATTTTCAGGGGTCTGTATTTCAGTCAAATCAAGTCGGATTTTTTCGATTGTGGTGTCATCCGACTCCGTTTGACGTGTTCCTCATAAAAAATAAGAGATAGAAAAGGAAAAATGAAAAAATTGTTAGAAAAAGAGTGGGTACGAAACCGACTATTACCAAATACTTTCGGAACAAATCGTTCTGACCACAGATTTCTGAATATCAATATGGTTTTCACGGTTCCAAATATCAAGAAGCATAAGAATTAATAGCCATATGATTAGGAAATATATATAAAGTTAGGACATGTATAAAGGAAGGACAGTATCGTTTTTGTGTTCGGATGGTCTTGAATCAGTTTTTGAAATATATTTTGTCTATTTTTTCAGTTTTGGTTTCAATCTGCTCTCTTTTCACCGATCCAAATCCAAAAAGTCCGATGAGGGATGCTATTGGTAAACAGTACGTAAATGATCGTGCTGCATACGATGCTACGGCTCGCGAATGGACTCAGAAGTATGCGATGTAATCAATTCTGATGGGAAAATAAAAAAATTTTTTTGTGGAATGATAAGATAAAATCATTGATATTTAATTGATTTTTCTGAAATTTAAATATTTTTTTAAACTCTAAACAATAAATATGGATTTTTTTTCAGATTCTTTGAACGGTGTGACATTTGCGCCCGCCGCCTGACCTAAAAAATAAAAATAAGATTACCTGCTGTCAAAAGCCGATTTTTTTAATTATAATAACGCCAAAAATCAGCCAAAAGTCTGGGCCATAAAAGTAAGTATAAATAATAGTGTTTCACCGGAACCGAAATTTTGACCGGAACCGGAACCGGATCCAATTTGAGTTCCGGTTTCCGGAACCGGAACCGGAACTTTTCAAAGTTCCGGCCCGGAACCGGAACCGGAACCGGAACTTTTAAAAAAATTTTGCTAGCAAATTTTAAAAATTTGCAGTTTAAGTAAAGTTGACTTTTCACCAACTTTTTCGGTTAACAGAAACCGAACCGAGACTTTTGATTAACCAAAACCAAACCGAAAATTTGTCGGCGATAAGTGATATATTTGGGTTAGAGAGTGGTGTATGAATGGATTTGGTGGTATAAGGGTTTGATATCAAACGATATAAGGATTCAGAATTGTAATGGGGTTTATGGGATATCAGTGGAAGAAGGAGCGATATACGTTTTATGGGGATAAGGAAGTAAAGAAGGATATTAGGCCCCTTGATATCACACTATATAATTCGAAATCCACATTGATCCATCCAAATCATCCGTTATACCATTCAACTATCTTTTTCAGCGCCGCAGGCGAAAATGTTGAGAATATTTGAGGGCAAAAAGCTAAATTTTTTCCTTTTTCAGCGCCGCAGGCGCTGAAAAAGAGGGCCAAAAAAAGAGTGCGAAAAAAAAATTAGAGGGCCAAAAAACCGTAATTACTCCATGTAAAAATATAATGATTTTTAAAACAAAATTAAACTCATAAAATGAGTTATTTGTTGAAAGAAAAATTTGAAGAGTTATTGTCCTACGACAGGGAAGCGAACCCAACTTAAAATCACTAACCCCTTGAGTGAGGCCTAAACCCTTAACCACTCGGACACCCGCTCATCAGAATGCAATTGAAAGAAAATAAACATATTTCTTTCGATTTTTTTTACTACAAGATGAGAGTACGAGTAGTTTATTAATATTTAAAAAAAAATCAATCTTTAGGGGTGTAAAAAAGTTCCGGTTTGACCGGAACCGATTTGAAAACCGGAGCCGGAACCAATTTGAGTTCCGGTTCCCGGAACCGGAACCAAAAAAAACACCGGAACTTTCCGGAACCGGAACCGGAACTTCCGGTGAAACTCTAATAAATAAGGTGTATACAGAAATATCCAAATATTGAATGATTCCACTTAAAATCTGTTTTTGGGAAAAATAACACGTAAATCGCCCAAAAGATACAAAATGGTGTACAAAAGAAATTTGTACATTTATAGCATATCTTTATTCGACTTTTTAAATTTACTTATTTATCTATAAGGAAACAAAATTATAAATATTTACATTTTGTACATATTTAATGAGGAACTTATTTACTTTAACTACCCATCCCGAAATTTTGCCAGATATATTTTGTATATGGCCAATTTATATATCATTCGAAAGAGCTCGCCGAGCTGCATCGAAAGACACCAAAATCACCCCGCGGTCTCAAGTCTGAGCTTAGATAAATGGACTAAAAATGGTCAGAGCAAACCTTGTGAAAAATACCCGCGTTTAGCGAGGGTTTCGCGGGACACGCTTCGTGTGGAGCTAAAGGTCGCTGAGTTCTACAATAGTAACATGAACCTATACCTTTTTCCGATTTTCAGCCTTGAAATTCGGACCTACCCTCTAGCCGCACAAAAGCAGTTATTCCAGCGAAAATTTAGTTGCTCGTAATTTTGTTCAAAATCATCAAAACACGCTGATTTTGTTATCTTTCAACTCAACTCGTCGAGCTCTTTCGATTGACATATATATTGTCAAAATCTAATTGAAAAATCACACATTAAAATTTTGGGGTGTGTAGTTAAAGTAAATAAGTTCCTTTAATGAAATATAATTTTGAATAGAAAAAGTCTTTAAACGGAGGTAGTAGCTTCTATGTTTTGTTGATGGCCACGTATGTGTGTTTGTAGATTGCTGGCCCGATTAAAAGCTTTTCCACATTGTGTGCATACAAATGGCTTTACCTTAAATATTTAGATAAAGTTTGTGTTTTTAAGCTGAAAACATTTATTTGAAAAATTTAGGCAGATTAAAATCTAAATTAGTAATCGTTCAGCTCCAACGGTTTCAGACTAGAAAAACTCGTAACTCGTAAAAAACTCGTAATACTAGAAAAACTCGTAACCAGGGGTCGATCGGAAATAGCGAAGGTGCTAGAAATCGGAACTGTAGAAAATCGGAAATGGCTCAAAAGTTGGCACTCGGAAATCAGCCTAAATTTTCGGAAATCGGAATTCCGATCTACCCCTGCTCATAACCCAAAATAGTAAAAGTAAAATAGTAATTTTGTTCAAAAGCTAGAGGATAGTTCTTTAATTATTGTTCAAAATACGCAAATTAATTGCACTAAATCTGGGGGAGATGATTCGATTTCTAAACTAAATTGTAGTGAAAAAACGAAATTTGTTAATACACAAGAAAAGTCTAAAGAAGGAATTTGCACCCCAAAATTTATAATAAAATTTTTTTTGAATTTCTTACAGTTGTATGTGTATAAGCATGTCTTGTCAGATTTCCAGGTTGTCTAAATGCTCTCCCACAATGTTCACAGGAGAAAGGTTTCTCTCCAGTATGGATACGCTAAAAAATAAAAATTAATAACGACAAAAATGTAAAAATTAATGGGGTTTGCCCAGTTTAGGTGTCCTACGTCCGTCCTATTTTGGCCACTTAAATTGGATTTTCTTTTTGCAAATTTGAATTTAACTCACTAATTGTTTGAAATCTATTGCGAGTTGCCTTGGAACTATTAATTATTATAAATAGTATAGGCATGTTACTTCGAAAATTATTGGAAAATGTTTACTTACAACAAGCTAAGATTGATATAAATAATGGAAATGACGGTCACAATTCACAGCTCCCAAAAATTAGTCAAAAAATAGTTCCCCCAAAAAGTTAATTGGTTCTGGGTTTTTAAAAGTTTATGCGTCATGTATCGGGCTGATAAAAAGTCAGCACATTTAGACTAAATATACCCATCCCTGATTGTAAGCATATTCTTGGCAAGAATTTAAATTTCTAATATTTTCCCATTTATAATTTTTATTTCTTTTGTTTTATTCATTTATTAGCCTTTTCATCTACTTTCCATCCCGAATTTTACTTTTTTAGCAGAAAGCTTTTCTCTATGGAAACAGAAAATATATTTTACTTTTAGTTATTGTTTTGGATGAGCAAGTTAAGGGAGAAAATAAAAGAATAGAGAGTTGTTATTCTTTTTTACTTTTTTCATATTATGGGCTTTGACGGAAACAAAAAGTATTCATAATAGAGACAGATTTTCTATTGAAAAATTATTTGGTTAAAAATTTATATTTTGATTGAGAAAATTTCAGGTAAAGAGGCTAACAAATGAGAGTGCCTGGGGTGCCACTCGGAGAGTCCACACAGCGAAAATGGTAAAAATTTCACAACTAAAGTAGGGTATGATCTACCTGTTTGCAAAATTTCATCCTGAAATCCCTCGGACACCCAGGTAACTCTCCTTTGTAAGTGGAAAATTAACAAGAAAAAGTTTTTCCAGGTACAACTATAGTTTATTCTTTTCGTTATATTTTGCATCGGGATTCGATTACTAATCCCGGCTCGGGATTGGCAGAAACCGGGATTTGTCTTTCGGTCTCGGGATAAGAAAAATCTTGATCGGGATTCAAAAAGCTGGGATAATCCCGCCCGATCCTGACAGGGATCCCGATCCCGCCCAATTTTAATTAGTATTTCCATTTCTTTATTTTTTAAAATTATTTACGCAGGTCATCACTGTGGTCACGATTTTATGTTTTTTCATTTTTGTCTATTTTTTCTTGAACTTCCCAATTATCTGAGAAGCATAAATCGGTCAATTTTACCCCTAACCAACTCTACGTGTACTTCTTTCAAGTTACAAATTTATCCTAGCCGAAAATATTATTAGAGTTAATCCTTAACTCATGGAATAGATATTTTTCGTTCTTATAATCAAGAGTTTCTGAAATAACCAAAATTTTGTGAAAAGTCTTTATAAGAATACAGTAAGAATATTTCCTTCCCTAACCATAATTAAATATTTTCAAAATTTCCTTTCATTGTATTGAAAATCAAAATTGTCCTCTCATCTATTTATTCTCTATTTCACCAACCTAATCCTATTTGTCTCCTCAATTTTGCTTAATTGTTGGAGTGGATAATCCTTAATTTTAATTCATTGGCCTTATACTAATCCTTGAAAATGAGGACATTTTTTTGTTTTTTTTCATTATTGAGAAACAATACATATATGAGCATATTTATTGAAAAATGTGATGAAAGAATATTATTTTGATATCGAAAGTACAGAGATACACATGTTATGAAGTTATTTTTTGAATTTCAGGAAAATTTTGAAAATTGCAAGAATACAGATTCTAATAAAGTTTTTATTTCGGTTAGATTAATTGGGATTTTTGCGAAATTTTGAAGTTTAAATGCGTGTATAAATTATGAGTTATGTTTATCCTTGATTCTGATAATATATAATTTGTTATTTTAATTTAATTTTATAATAAATTATCAAAAAATTTATTAATCATTAATGTTAACGAGTTCACTGTCTATTTTTGGATGTCACACAAGTAGACAAAAGAAATATACCTACTAGACTCTGTAGAGCTATGGAGTGTTCGAACCAGAGACTATGGAGTGTTCGCAGTTATTAAGGGCTCTGTAACTGTGAGAGGTTGTGGTTTTAAATACTTTGGATCTGATGACCTGCGATAATGCTAATGATTTGGGTTGAGGAAAGAACAAGATTTTGATTGGTCCTCATCTTTGCTTAAATATTCAAAAATTTTCCTCAAAAAATAATTTTTTTACACTTTTCCCTAAAATAACTTTTCAATACTTAATTACTCTATATTTATTTCCCACACATTTCCCATCCAATCTTTTTCGCTCCAATTGTTTTTAACAATTTCGCGCGCGCCTTCAATTTAATTCTCAAGTATCAAGAAAAGAAAGGAATATACTTTAATTCTTCCTATTTTTTTCTGAAATTATTTTTCTAAATTACTCAATCTCGACTAAATGTCGAGTGTTTTTCTTTCCCTTCCCTTCCCCCTTTCTCACTTTCTTGATGACATATCTTTATCTAAAATTATTTTTTTTTGTTATTCATTCAATTTTGTGATGACCCCATCATTATGTCCCCAAAAACAAAACAAAAAAATTTTTTCTGCAATAATGAAGTGGAGTGAATAACTGGGAAATGAATTGAGGAAAAAGTATTGATGGAAGAAATTAATAGAAATAAAAATAAATTAAGTTGCGCAATGTTTTGGCAATTTACATTTAAAATAGATACTCTTTTTGAAAGATTATATTTTTAAAATAATACAATAGAAGACGCGGGCCAACGATCCCTAACAACGTGCTTCTTAGAGCTTCGCCGGAAGTTCCGGTTCCGGTAGGTCGGAAGTTCAGGGATTTTTTGGTTCCGGTTCCGGTTTGCTTATAAAATTCCGGTTCCGGCCAAATTTGCGGTTCCGGCGAAGCACTAATGCTTTGAGAACTAACATGCTATAATATTTTTATTTCAATTCGGATTCCCTCGATAAGTGTATCTTTTTCAGACTGGATTGATCAAGTTTGATCACACATTAAAAAATCTTTAACTTGATAAAATGCGAACAACACAAAAGAATTGATCACACTTAATAAGCTGTAAATTATTTAAGGGTGATCAGACTTAATCCATCCAGTTGGTAAAAGATAATGCTTAGCTTTCGAATTATGTTTTCGAAGGATTTGAGTAAATCTAAAAGAGTTATAGTCAAAGTTATATTTTGCTAGCGCTCGACTGACCCAACCCCCCATGAAGAAGAATTACATTAATTTTACCAAATATTTTCACTCCAATTAATTAAAATCTTCTTTACCTTATGCGTAATTAACGTATTTGAGCGGCTAAAAGTCTTCTCACAGATATCACATCTATACTTTTTTACATTCGATGAACGATGAGGACCCCCAATTCTACATCCATTCGTTGCTGAATGGGGCCCTCGATTTTGTTTTGTTAAAAGTTTCTTTTTCAATTCAATTCTTTAAAAAATTATTTGTCAAAATATTTAGGTGATATGGGGTCGTTTGTGGTTTTTACTTTTATTTTATTCTTGATATTAGTGGTTTGGATTAGTTGGATTTGAAACATAAGGACAATATATGGGACTATACGCTGCTTAATGATAACTTATTAAATTGTAATAAAGGCTGATTTTTAAAACTGATGTAAAATAACCCAGAAAATGACAATGAATTACAGTATGATCACTCAGATACAAAGGCCTAAATCTAAATAATCTCTTGAAATCCAGAAATAACCATTAAATTAAAAATAAATTAAAAGTAAAATGAAGTGGGGAGGCCAAGAAATGACTATTACAAAATAAAATTCCTTACTTATTTTGCCTTTTTGATTGTATTTGTGACAAATTTTTAACAGTATTTTCAGCCAAAAATTTATTTGCATATTCTCGTTGATTTGAATTTTTATGAAGGATGTTGCTTTTATGCAATTTATTTGTTGATTGGTTATTGTTGTTGATTGTAAAATTGTTGCGAGAAGCTGTAAAAATATTTTGGATTAAAGATAGGAACTTTGGTTTAAAGTTATAATCTATAACTATTTGTAATCGACATTGGAGAATTGCAAAATCCAAATCAGATTTTGTTAAGTATCAATCTCACATGAGCTATTCACTAGAGATCAAGATTTTTGAAAACCTTGGGCCTTTTCCTGAGTTCCGGGTTTGATTTATTGACTGGACCGGATCTTGGACCTGTAGTCCAGGAAAAAACAGGTCCAGGAAAACCCGGGAAGGTCACAATGACTGGGCCTTGACTCTGGGTACAGGAAAAACCCAGGCCTTGGTTCAGGCCCAGCTCGATCTCCACCCAAAACCGATTTAATTAGGGATGATTATAACGTGATTTTTTTTAAATTATCTTAAATTATAGTCAAATATCTTTTTCACATTATATTTTTAAAATTCTCATAAAATATCAAGAAATTAAAAGGAAAATACTATTTTCACACAAATTTACTATAAAAATAATTAATAAAATTACTATATTTTATACCATTTGAAGAATTTCCAAATTCATTACTTGATTCATTTCGATTTCCAAATAAATTCCGTTCTAAGGCTTTCCTTTTTATCATTTCCTGATTTGCTAGTATAAATGTTTGCATTGGGTTTTGACGTCGTAAAGCGGCCGATGCTAGAAATTGCTGCCAACAAAGAGACTGTTGTTGAATTAATATTGGGGGAGGTTTTAATTGAAAACAATTTAAATTATTTGGTAATTCTTGTTGAGGAAATTGGGAACGTTGTTGGGGGTTGAGGTGAGGGAAGGTAGCTGATAATTCTGCAACTGAAGGAAATGGTCTGGAAATTAAAGAACAATAATCGAAGCTTCGAGACTTTCATTAATCCTTTTATTCTATTATAACGAAATGCAGTTAATTTTTAACATTTTCAAACGATTAAAGTAAGTTAAACAGTCGTTTTATGTCTAAAATTTCAATACTATTCATAAATCAACGTTTGCATATATGTCCTATTTATTTTGGAATTTCATGCATATTTCACCTATTATTGCACATATTCCTGTACAAATATGCGAATCTTGCCATATTTTTATCACCCGAGTCTAGCGGATTGGATTCTTTAGAGTTGTTTTATGTAGCAGTCTGGAACTGCTACTTGAAAAAATTTTCAAATATTGTATGCCAGTATTTGAAACTTTTAAATTTGCTCGTAAACATAATCACTAATTTTGGATTTCAAACACTTCTTATTACAATATATCTTACCCAGAATTAAGAGAATTAATATAGTTATTTGAAGGGATTTGTCTTGTATTAGAATTATGTAACATTTGGCTGCCATTGTTTGATAAGTGTTGCTGGAAGAGCCTAACTCTCTGTAAAAATTCCATAGAAGCTGCCGCTGCCGTAGCTGCTGCTATTGCCTTTAAATTATTAAATTTTAAACTATTAAAGTATATAGTTTTAAAATTTCCGATACCATTTTTTGTTGAGGTGGATGTTGTTTGAATGAATTTTGCGAATTATGTTGTTGTGGTGCTTGGGGAGAATTATTTAATGATTTGAATTCAGTCTCAGAATCAGCAGAGTTAGGATTGTTTGAATCCGTTTGGGATTGGACAGCAGGCAAAAGCTTAAAACAAAATTGCATAAGAGATAATACTCTTAGCGAGAACCGAAACTTTACTAAGAAATATTCTTAGGGTGTTTTCCTTGCAGTAATGTTCTGGCAGTTATTGCTAGGAGCTTTCGCTCACCACGTACAGGAACTCTACCGACTGAGCTACCGGGACACTGCTTTCACCTTCTCTTTTAATAGATCTTAAACCCCCGCCTAGTGACCGTTTTAAATGCTTGTAGCCACCAGGATCTTTCTCATCCCTACATTATTTTGTAATATCTTGATCCTCAAGTCATACCACTAATTTATCTGTACCTTCATTAAAGCATCCAACAAAGATTTTGTTTGCTCAATCTCATCTTTATTCTTCTCATTCCTCATGTTTTCTTCATTATCAAAATGGCTAAGGCTAGGAAGAGTTTCTTCAATAGCTTCTTCTTTATCATTATTTTCATTCCTTGCTTCTTCTTGATTCTCTTCAAAATCCACTTGATGTATATTTTCATTTTTATCAAGGCATTCTTTCTGATCCCTCACAGTGTTACAAAATTTGGTCTTAATTATAAATTAATATAAGATTGCACATCCAACGAAAATAATTTAAAATTATAACAACCCAAATGATAACAAAAATGTGAATTTTACAAGGTTTTAACTTTTCAGGTACCCAAGTTAAACGATGATTTTCCGTCACTGGTGATAGGGATGGGTGCCTTTCTCTTCAGTTTCTTATTATTAACTTAGTATTTATTAACTATCCCTGCCTACACGTTTATTACTGACAAAAAATCAGATATACATAAATTGCATCTCACCTCATTTGCCTTATTATTTGAAGCAGCTTCAAGGCGTTTCTGCCGCTGTTCGAGGAGGGTGTCTATCAAGAAACATTTTCGTTGTTTTTGTAAAACTGTGATATTGCTGTTGGATGGAACTGTGTTGGAATTTCGAATATTTTTCATTTTTAATTTATTTGCTTAAGCTAAGAAAATTTGTGAAAAATATTCAGATATTTTATAAGATAAACAATGAAGAAATTAAAATAAAGAAATTGAAAATATTTTATGAGTATTATTAAAAAATAATACTAAATTTCGTATTTGTGTATGCTAAAAGAACATGACTTACCAATATTGCCTCAAATCTTTGATTCACGAATAGGGATGGGGCACGGTTCGGCCTGGTCCGTAAGATAGAGCCGGGCATCGAATCTTGGCCCTAAAAAGACTCGGTCAGGCTAATCCGATAAAGATGAAGCTGAATAAATGACTCCAACACTATTCACAAATATTCTTTACTAAAAACCATTTAAGCAATTATGCTTCGAGTTATCGTAAAATAATAGCTCTTAATTTTTCAAATATAAGAAACTAAATAGAATTTTTAAAAATTATCCATCAATTTAGCTAAAATTAAGCTATTTAAAGCGGGAAAGAAATTTCTACACCTCAATGAGATAACTGTTAAAAATATTTCTCATACAAGTAAGGAGTAAATGATCTAATTTTTAGTTATTTTTTCAAATATTTTAATTAATTTTCATCTAAAAAACAGAAAAGATAGAGTAGTATGTGAAGTACTTTTGCCATACTTGTCCATTTATCCAAAACAATTTATTCGCTATTTTAGCTGCTCATTAGCGCTTAAAAAAGATGCACACACGCAAATAAATGTTTGGCAATTAGTTGAATGGAAAATTTGCTTTCCATTCAAGGAAAGGTAAAAAATGTGTTGGATTGTGTGACAGGAATCTGGCCATTTTCAATGAATAATGGACTAGCTAGGAAGGGGATAAACGAGAATGATGGCGCTTCAGCACGGCATTTGGCGCCATCGGCTGGCCGTTCATGAAATTGGCACGCAGGAAATTACGATTCCGCTCATCAGCTCATTCACAGGGGAAAAGGAAAGGGAAGGTAATATATACTAGTTTAGTTGGGTGCGCGACTATTCACTAATGGCACCCAACTGAAAAGCATAAAACGCAGAAGAGCTACTATTCCTAAAAGAATTTGTGTGGATGTCGTGCCAACAGGGAATGGATGTGAATAAATAAATATGTGAGTATAAAACTTCCTGGATTTTTTACACCTCAAAAACAATGAAAAGCCGACAATATTATTAAATAATTATTGTATAGTTAGATAATTCTAATCTTTATAGAAAATATTAATTTTAATCACGTCTGAGGAATAATTTAATTGGAATTATATTCGAATATATATTTGGTCTTGAGTTTAAAAATTATGGAAAAATTTACTGATAAAATCATTTTATTAATCAAGAAAAACTATAAATTAGCTTCAACAAGTTATATGTATCAGAGGTGGGTCGGAAAAGTCAGAGATGTCGGAAATCGGAAGAGCCGGAAATCGGAACTGGCTCAAAAGTCAAACTCGGAAATCAAATTTTTTTTCGAAAATCGGAAAGAAAAATACGTCGGAAATCGTAAGTAAAAAATCGGAATTCCGACCACCTCTGCTATAAATTCAACCATTTGACAGTATCTGAAGGTAACTAACTCCCAGTAGCATAAATATTATTTTATAGGAGATCCGGATTGTTGAAAAATTGAAAAACATCCCTAGACCTTTATAGATAAATTTATTTTATTAACAATTTTAAATTATACAGACAAAATTTATTAACTAAAAAGTTCTAATAATTATAAACATTTATGGATACAAAATTAATTATGATATCATTGAGGATTTATTCGTGAATATTTTTTAAATTCTTAGACTAAATTTAAATTATTTCTGGAATTTAAAATTTTAAATAAGGAAAGTTTAAAAAAAATAAAAATAATTATTTGGAAATTTTATGAAGGTGGGGGGCTTTTAATGGGAATAAACGTCAAAAAGGATTAAAGTTTTTATGAATTAAAAAATCTTTTTATAAAAAATATTTAGATTTTAATAATTTATTTAATATAATGTATTTATAGAAAATTAAATAATGTTAATAAAAAATATTAAGAAGGTATTCTGTATTTATTGAAGGAGTGGAAAAGTGAAAAAATAAAAGGTAGTCATAATTATAAGAATGTAAATTATTATCTCAAAAAATTGTGATTCTCGAGAAATCTCAAATAAATAAAAATTTTGTTATTTTTAAGCTAAAATCACTTCTAGAGACAACTTTGATATCTGAGAACCCATCAAATAATAAATTAACACATTTAAAAATATATTAAAAAGAGATGGCACTAAAAAGAGACAGATCTGATTAGGATTGAACAAGAAAATTGATCAGACACTTTGAAGAATTAATTTTGGCATAAATAATTAGTTATACAAAGATCCTACCTAATTCATGAACAAACATTTTACAAACAAATAAGAAGGACCACGCCTTTTTCTTTAAAAATATTCCTTATACTATTGGTTTTTATGCAATTTTGTGATATATGAAAGTGAATTAATAAAAAAAATTATCAAGGAGGATCTCCTAATATTCCAAGATTTCCTAATATTCTATTAAAAAAATTTTTTGAATTATATTTGCAAGATAAGAGAATATCAAAATCATTTTTACCAATTGACACTTTCAAAATAAAGTCAAAATTGTGTCAATATCTCGATCAAGTTTTATTTTGGCCTTTCCCCGACCTGCTCACGGATACTGATTTTGGTATTCGTATCCGGATATTTACGGCGAATACAGGCGGTTATCAGCAGGTATTTTGATATTATCTGTATCCATATCCGTATCCATGAGCAGGTCTGCTGTTCTCATTCAAATCATAGAAATCTAGTTCTAAAATTCAGAAAAATAATTATTTAATTTATTCAATAAAGCAAAATCCTTTTTTAACCAAAAAAAGATTTTCATTTTCTAAAGCTTTTCCTACTCTAAAACTATAACAAAATAAATATATACACAGCATTCATTAGCCATTCAAAAGCTTTGTCCGGTTAACCATTCATTGGTATTGTTCTCTAGAATTTTTAAAACTCCATCCAACCTTCTTTTGTTTAGCCAAATATGAATGGAAAGGCCGGAGGAGAGGAGTATTTTTGTTTGTTTGCCTCTATAAAGCTTTTTAAGCTCCTCCTCCGCTTTTTGAGGGAAAAAGCGGCTCAATCGGTGAAAAAAGAAAAGAAAATTTTTTGAAAAAAAAGTTAAGGAAATTTAACTAAAAATTCAGCTTTTTCTTTTGTTTTTTAAAAGAAAAAATATTTTTCTTGAAAATATTTTTTATAAATTTCTCCTATACAAAAATAACGTTAAAATGGTCGCCAGGGAATTTAGAGGAAGAGGAAAATGAAAATAACTTCCGTGGAATCGTAAATGAGTCTTTTTTAATAATGAACAAAAACGAGAGGCTTATTAATTGCTTTTATGTAGAAGGAAATAAATTTTGAAAAAAGCTTATAAAAATATATAAATTTAGAATGAAATTAAATGAAATTTTGACGAGTTTATTTATAACAAAAGTGTCTGGTATTGGAATTACAAGGTTAGTTCTTATGATAAAGATATCGTATTTTAAACCAGATCTGTTACTTATTTTTGAGGGAGCCAGCGATCCTTTTAGTAATTAAATTATGTCGACCACAAGACGATTAATAAAACCCCAAAACTTTCTAAGTAGGATAAAATATTTAGACAACCGGGTAGGAATCTAATTGCAATTTTAAAGGCTAATTTAGTTTTTTTACTTAAAATTTTGATTTTTAAAGTAAATTTTCATTATTGGTAAATAATTATTTGCTATTTCGTTGGATATACATATATGACTATTTAACTATTTTCCATGCATATTTTGCCTAACCCTATCTATGTACCTTTAAAATATTTTAGATTGTTGCGAAAGTAAAATCTCAAAATGAAAAATTTTAAAAATAGATGATATAGAATTTAAAAATTAATTCAAAATTCAACAATTAAACGAAAAGCTAGAAAATTTCAATTTTATTAAGATTGGTTTTCGTAACAAATTTTATATACCTACATATTAACTTGAAAGTATTCAGCTCATTTAAATAATTTTCTAGGATTTTACCTTCTTTAAACAATAAAAACCCCGCCTCTTATTTCAATTAAATACATCATTTGGCCTTTATCATTTTATAAAAAAAGGCATTTTAATGGGGGGTTTGTGTGTTCCATCAAGTGTTTCTTCTAAATAAGGATTTGAGAGAGAGAGAAAAGTTTATATGTATAAATCCATTTAAAGTCTTCACTGCGCGAAACTTTTCCTTTTCCTTTCCATCCTAATCCGATTACAAATAATGATGATATAAAAAACTGAAAAGGGATAAAATGAAAAGGAGAAGGGCAAATTTTTAATACAAAAAAGGAGATACCGGCAAAGGATACTAAAAATGGGGTAAAAAGTGAAGAAGTTAAAAGATGACGAGGGAAATGAAATCATTCGAAGCCTTAGAAATTTAAATAAATTTTCTGTTAAATAACTCAAAAATTAATTTTTAATGAGCTTAACGTCATTTATTAATAATAATTGAAATAATTTTCTGAAAAATTAAGAAAATTATCAAAATGATTTTTAATTTTTAAATTTTGTCAAGCTCAAAATGTTGAAATATTGGCTAGGAATTTCCTGAAGTTGATAAAAAAATCCTAGCCATAAATAAAAATGACATTTTAGATTTCTATTAGGCATGTTTGAATATAGGGTTTGACCCCGAACGCTCGGGGCGGGTATGTCGGGGTACGGGGTTTTCGAATTGTTTCGGGGCGGGGTTCGGGTCGGGAGGAACGGGAACGAGGGTAGAGGGTCGGGGTCAAACTCTACCTGAATATAATAACCGATTTTTCTTGTAGTAAATTTTTATAAAATGCTTTTTTAATTTTAAGAAGTGATTGAAATCTGTAAAATAATACAACACAAACTTTAGACATCCGCACCCTAATACGGACAAAAATTTTGAAGTTTGGATCAGAAACACAAAAACAGTTCTTGTTCAGATCCGCTTAAGTGGTCATAAGACCCTAGAAATTAAATTTATAAAATTCATTTTTAAGACAAATAATTAAATTAATTATTTAAATATACCTAAATTGTTTGCCCATCTACCTTAAATCTTAAACAAATAATTCATTGAAGATGACATAAAGTAAAAAGATATAGTAATGCATTTATATGTAATGCACACCTGCTTTGATTTTTAAGCCGGAAAAACGGCATTGCTTTTAATTTAGAGTATCTTCGAATATAGCTTAAATTTGTTTATTTCTTAGTGTTAAGTTACTAAAATTCTAACAAAAATATTTTGCTTTACACGTAACTGTAAAAATAATTATTTTAGGGAAATTTTGCAATAATTTTAAAGATAATATTCAAGATTTAAAGACAATACTGAAGATGCTGGTTGCTAACAGCCGCAGAATAATCTTTTAAACTAGTACTATATTGAAGTATAATTATTTATATGTAAATAAAAATAAGTAAATTTAACAAAGAATTTATTTGTTTGATTTTTATTTTTAATTTTATTATTGAATATCAGTAGTTCACATCAATGATTGTTATTGCTATGTGAATCTTGGGGCTCCGAGCGGAGCTGGTGTCGAATCAAATGTAAAGTTTACTGCGATATTTTCACCAACTATCGATAACAATACTGGCCGAAGCTTAATTCTAGCCTTCGAACTTTTTAAGATTTTCGAATGTGCCGCTTCTATTGTCTGTGTCGCGTCATAATTAGTGATCGTTTTTAATTTGGATTTTTAAACTTAAGTTTTTTGAAAATATTTTTTATTTTTATTACGAATCATTTGTTAGTGTATTTTAGGGTTGGACAAAACCGTTTAATTTTGAAAAAACCGTATACCGTTTACGCCGTTTATCTTAGACCCGTATACCGTTTCGTTTAATTTTAAAAACACGTTTAAACGACCGTTTACCGTTTATTTTTAAAATTTTTTAAAATCTATTCATAATTCAAAAAAAATCAATGAAAAATAATTAATTTTGTTCATCCCTTTTTATAAAAATTTAATTCAACAATAAATTCATCATATCGATGGATTTAGAGGGTAAAGGAAGAGCTGAAGAGATCAGAGGATTAATGATGCCTGGAGATTGAGAGTGATATCAGTGGTTTTGGAAATTTGTAGGATTTGAATATATATCGGGGGATTGAGGTGGTATATCGGTATACTATGATTATTAAAGGAGATCAGAGGATTAAGGTGATCAGGATCGAATATCTTAAGATTAAGGTGTTGTGATGGGATTTAAAAGGCCAAGAAGCCAGATTGCTTCCTTTTTCAGCGCCGCAGGCAAAAATTTTGGGAATTATGGAGGCCAAGAAGCCTGATTTCTTCTTTTTTCAGCGCCGCAGGCGAAAATTTTTTTATTTCAGTGTGTCAGAAGGCAAAAATTCACGTTTTAAGCCACTAATTCTAGAAAAAAAATAAACGAATTAAACGGCGTTTAGAAGGACCGTATACCGTTTATGCCGTTTATCTGGGACCCGTTTACCGTTTCGTTTAATTTTACCAAAAACCCCGTTTATCGTATACCGTTTACCGTTTATCTAAACGGTTTTGTCCAACCCTAGTGTATTTTCTAAAAGATCCCAGAATTTGAGAATTTTTGGGTAGGCCATTTGTTGGCTCCGGCTTTTGGCTCCGGGGTTTGAAAATCTTGGCTCCGGCTCCGGCTACGGGCTCCGTGGTTTCAAAATCTTGGCTCCGGCTCCGGGCTTTTAAAATCTTGGCTCCGGCTCCGGAGCCGGCGATTTTCGGAGCCGCTCCATGTTGGCTCCGGGCTCCGGCTGGAAAATCAATTAATTATTTTTCATTGGGGGATTTGGGTAGATAAAGGGGGATATCTGTTATTTATGGGCGTCAGCCTTTAAAGTGTTTAGTATAAAAGCCAGTGAAAGCGTCAGTCTAGTTGGATCATACTAGCGGGGCTAGTCACTGATCTCCTTCGTCTGTCCCATTCCCTTCGCCTACACATTTTTCTTTTCTAAGTGTGATAAATTGTTATTGTTGTGCTCGTCGACATTAGTTAAATCTCGGACACCTCGGGTCGTAACAAATGGCGCGGTCGACTACAAAAGACAGCTCGTCTACGATCGACAACAGCTACAAGTGGACTGTGAGTGTTTAGTGAAGTAGTGTGGCGAAGTGTAGTGAATTGCTTTGAGCAATTAGTGAAAGTGATTGATGGGATTTTGAGTAGACAGACGTCGTAGTTAGTGATCGGCATGAGTCGAAAGTGAATTTAGTGAATTGTTAGTTAGTGCGCATGGACCTTTTGAGTATAGTGACCAATAAAGGACTCATTGCGAGTGCCAGTGGTCGTAGTTTAAGGCTGAAATGCCTAGTTTGAGGCTGGAATGCCTAGTTAAGGCTGAAATGCCTAGTGGTCCTGTAAGTGCGCAGAATTTGGCCGATCAAGTTTTGAAGTGTCTGGCATTCAAGAGAATTTAAGTCCAGAAATTGAGAAAAGTGAAAAGTGTAAAAGTGAAAATTTGGCAGCCTACGTGTGGGTAAGACCAAATAATGAAGTGAGTAAAATAAAATTTGGCAGCCAAAAGGGTGAGTAAGACCAAATAAGTGAAGTTTGAAATTTTGAGTGAATTGAATTGCAGTGAGTCAAGGCGCTGAGGAGTGAGTATTAGTGATTGAAGTATTATGCCAGCGCAAGTCAGTGAAGCAACCCAGACTACACATAGTGTAAGTTCAGTGAAGTGTTGTGGTACCTGAGTCTTTGACAGAGGCAGGATGTAACAGGCATCCTTTGAGTGGTTAGTTAGTAGTAGTAGTCAAGTGATAGTATTAAACCACGAGCCATCCTAAAAGTACACGGGAAAACGGCACCGTACTGCACACTAACTAAATGTTAGTGTTGTGGTAAGTGAATGTAGTGCCACAATAGAAAGTGAAAAATAAAAGTGAAGTGAGGAAAAATAAAATAGTGAAAAAAATGGAAAATAAGGTGAAATGCTTATGGACAAGCAGTGTGATGATCAGCAGTGTGACCAATTCAGGACGTGCGATTGCCTTGATGGAAGCTGCTGTATGCACTGTAGATGACCGCTGCCAGAAGAAAAATGTGGAATAATATGACAAATTTTGTGATGTTATGTAATTGTTGTAATTTGAATTTGTTGTTTTTCTTTTTACCCTTTTGTCATCCCACATTTTTTGTGTTTTGTTGTGAGTTGAGTGTTAGAGTGAGACTAGACGCACTGGCCAAAAATCTTCCTTTTTTGCGCCGCAGGGAAAATTTTGACAAATTTGACTCACAGGAGACTAAAATTAATCAATTTAAAAAATTTATCCAGCTTTATTTATTTAAAAAATGATAATTATAATGATAATAATTTATTTTCCAAAGAAAAACAATTATTTAATCATTTTTTGTCATATTTTTCGAACCTATAACCTGATAAAACTCGGAACCTAACTCACTATCCATTCAACCACAACTACTTTACAAAGGAAAGGAAAGAATCTTTTTTAACCGTTAACGGTTTTTAAAACATCATTTAAAATTAAAAATTAAATTACTTTTTTACAAGTTAAAATTTTTTATAATTATGTAATATTTCTAGAAATATATTTTCAAAAATTTAATTTAATATTTTTATTAATATTTTTCTAAAATATGCCGGGTAAGTCTTTTATTAAATTAATAAAAGATATAGTAATTCTTGGAGAAAATAAAATTTAATTTAATTTTTACATATATACTATGTACAGGGTGCGGCAAATCTGCGGCTATAACTTCCAATTATAACCAAACTAGAAATTCATTTTTCTCGTGAATAAAATTTTTTGATACTTAATACTGCACTAAAACGAAAATTTTCATTTCAATTTCGTTCCGCGAAAATAATTTTTTTCGCTAATTTTGATTGATTAAGAGCGAAATTTTCTTTTGTCCAACGCTGCTTTAATGATCTAAAACTTTTAAAATTGCAGCTTATAATTTATACATACCGTATATGCTCGATTAATTACCCTGTGTAATTATTGTTTTGACCTCTCGCTGGAGGGAGTAATTATTCAAGATGAGGTGCTAAATTTGCGGTATATCTCAATAAATCCAGGAGTGAATCCATCTATTTTTTATATAGATTAATAAACTGTATCATAAATTAAAATTGACAATGATTTTTTCAATATATTTACAATTTGTCTAAAAAATGAGGAGTTAATTATTAAAGAGTGTAATTATTTGAGAGAAGGTAATTATTTGAGCATATACGGTATTTTAAGGTATTCAGCTGAATTAATGCCTTCATTAGAGGATTTCTTTCAATATTTATCAATCTTCATAAGTTTACCTTCGTTTATTGTCTACATATTACAGGTTTGGACAATTATTCGGAACAAATCTCTTCACAATTCTTTCTATACTCTTTTCTGTATTCGAGCTTTTTATGTAATTTAAAAACTTTTATAATTTAATTTAAGTAATATTAAAGGGTTTTGTTTACTTTTTTACCTCCTATTGTGGAGGTAAAAAAGTAAACCTCCTATTTCCATATTGGTTCATAGCTAATCCATATCCACAATGGACATTGTCAATGTTTAATTTTTTGTCAAGCTATACATTTATTGGCGATAATCTTTCATCATTCTTCATGATGTTAAACAGATTTATAGCTATTGCATGGGCATTTAAATATGAAAAGGTAAGATGAATAGGGTGGATTCCGTTATATTACTCTAGAGATCGGATAAACGGCAAAAACAAATATAAAATCAAACTATTTGATACTTGAAAGTATTTGAAAAAATATGACTTTTTTTAACCTCATCAATCAAATATTTTATCAAATTATTTGATTTCCAACGTCAAATATGTGTTTGATCCGATCTCTATTGTGCTCTATTGTCTAAAAAATAAGGAAATTGTATAACAACATAGTCAGAAAATTACCGATTTATAGATGTTCCTGAGACATTTTTTGTGCATTTGTCTAATCTTTGCAAGATTAAATTTATTAGTACGGAATATGTACAGAACCTCTATATTAGTACGGCATTATTAGGACGGCAACTACTCTTGAAAAACAAGTCAATCATTAGTCCAACATCTCCCGTTGTTTGAACAACATTCAATTTTAGAATAATCATCCCCGTAGTTGGAACACCTTGACATTTCGAATTTTGATAACTGGACACGTTCAAATGGCCCCTATCACTTATACCACTAGTGTCAACATTTTAGGTCCGAAAGACTGATATATAAACTCCTGTTTAAAGTTTTCAAGCGGCAAAATAGGTGTAAAAATATGAAAAGAGCCAAAATAAGATTGACTTTTGACAAATATTTTTTGGCATGAATATATGGCATAGCAAAAGAGTGATTTTAATATTAATTTCTAATTAAGATATGGCAGAAGATCCATCGAATAGCATGTTTCCTTTGCTTCGCATTACCTCTAAATTGCATTGGAATGCTCTCAATAAGATATACTTATTTTACAGTAAGAGATGCTAAGAATGAAAATATTATTTCAATTAATATTATTGAATTGAATAATGTTAGTTTGATAATATAAAATTTAAATTATTTTAAAAAAAATTTAAAGGAAGGAAGGCTAAATTTCTACATTCAATTAAGTACAATTGAATCAATTTTCTTTCTTTTTGCTTTCATTATAATTAATTTATTAACCATTTTTGCTTACAAAAAGAAAATAAAAAATATAATTGAATCTGTTAAAGTTGCTGGAACTAAAAATTCTGACGAGAAAATTGAACGAAAATTGTTGCTTATTGCTTTGATATCTTCATTTGGCCAAATGCTTATGGCAACAGCTGTGGTAAATTTAATTTTACTATATGTAGTTGCCAATTCTTTTAGTTAAACCGGATCATTCAATACTAGGTCTATCGGTCTCAAAACTTTCGACCCTGAGAATTGATCAGTCTAACAAATTTTGTTTTCTAAACCCTAAGACTTTGGTGAAACCGCTAACTCTTGGCGAGGACCGTGTAGACTCCGAGACCGAGTTTTAAAAGCTCGGCCTCGGTGAGGTCTCACTCAACCTTGACCAACTTATGAAAAAAAAACTTTAAACAATATAAAGATATACTCATTTTATTAACATTTTAAATCAGATTATGTTATATGTTCTCAATAAATCATCACGTGTACTTCTTAACTATATCTATTCAATTGTTATGGATATCGGAATCATTATATTGCCCAGTTGGCCATTACTTTGTTGCAGTCAATCATTTAGAATTAAATTTCTAAGAACAATACTTCCAAAGAAACTTTATAAAAAAATTATTGGATCATTGAAACAACCTTCAAAAATAATACTGAGTGCGCAAAAAACAATTAAGGTTTTACCAGCAAATCCAGCAAATATATTAAAATAAAACTTAAATTTTGCTGCTAAATGAATGTTGAGCAAAAATAAATTAATATTTTGTTGAAGTGAATATGCTATTTTATAGACATTTAATGCTTTATAATTTAGTATTAATTTTGACATTAACTATTTTAATTGTTTAGAAAATTTTAAATTTTATTTTACAAATGCATAAGTCTATCTTTTTTTTTCTGTAACTGTATATGATCCGGATAGGAGGAATTGTACAGGTTTTTTGAATCCTGATCCAAATTTTAGGAGATTTCAGAGCCGGGATAGGGATTTGCATATGCTAGTCTAATTCTAATAATTTCTAACCCTTAAAAGTCTAAGCAACTAATACTTTTACACATGTATATCTCACATTTAAGGGATCTAATAAACACTTTTTATAGTGTTTATTAGTGTTTATACTTTCCCGTGTTTTATACTTTTTATGTATATACGTGTTTTATACTTTCCCAATACTATCTAATTTTTCTATAAAGCTGGAATGAAAAAATGACGAGTAAACTGGAAATTTTTTCAGAAATGATAAATATTTTGGCAAATATTGAAGAGTCCTCAAAACATTTTTTAATGAGTCATACATATTTTTATTCTAGTTTAAAAATTTTGAAAAGCAATTTGTAAACTTTCTTTTTGTTCTTTCTAAGATTACAAAACGAATTTATTTTCACTAATTGAATGGAAAAATTGAAAGAAAAATAAATTAAAAGGAATGATTATTTTATTTTTTTTAATTTTATAATAACAACTTTTTGATCCTTATAAAATGTAATGAAATTTTCTATTTTTTTCAGTCAAAAAAAGTTTCTAGTTATATTGATTCTATTATTCTTCCTCTGTTCTGCTTGGAACAAGTTCAATTTAAAAAATTTTTTTAGTATTACTTTCGTTACTAATGATGAAAATCCATTCACAAGTCAAAGCTCTACAGCGAGAGTGAGGTGTGGGTTCGAGGTTCCTTTTGAATTGGGATGGATCGATGCCAAAGGGGTTTTGGGTTGAGCGATTAATTGGTGAGGCCGATCCACAGTCTGGTCAGGCCTGGGGGTTAAATGGGATTTGTTTGTGTATATTTTATCCTTTGACTTTCTTCCTTCACACCTCTTTGAGTAAACATTTTCGGTGATCCCAAAATAAGTTAATGAGAATTAAGCAAAATTAGTTTTAATCAGAATAGATTAGATAAAATTCCAAAAATTAAAATCATTCGATAGATTATAAATAAATCATTCTACTGTTATTTTAGTTTAAAAATATTTGAATTTCACTTTAGAATTATGATGACCTTAAACTCCATTATCATCGTTATATTTATTGCTTCATTTGTTATATTTTCACAGCAAAATGAAATAAAACCGGCTGATCAACCATCGAAAGATGTTGAAAAAACTTTTACAAAAATTGGACTGGAAGGTGGTTATTTGGGGTCTGACATTCCTTATGGTTTAGCATCTAGCTCGGCTTGATTTGCTGTAAAAACATTTTAAAAATTGGTTTGATGTTTGAGATAAGGTAGAGGCAATAATAACCCTAAAGGACGAAGATAAACATTCTCCATGGGGTTGTTGATAACTCCATGGGGTTTTGATATGCCTTTAGTTCGGACTGATAAATTTACTTTTCAAAAATTATTACCTATGTAAATAAAAAAATTTTTTTTTAATTTTCAGTCCCTCAACCAAATCAAAGTGGCAACTTTCAATATCCTCCGCCTGTGCCATTCGGCCAACGTGGTTATGTACCAGATCCTCGTTTAGGCTATGGACCACAAACTACGGATACAATCCAAATTTATATAGACAGTCTCAGCCTGGACCTGTTTTAGGGCCTAATCCGCCTTATAATGGATATGATTTATATAATAGAGCAAATATTTATCAACGACCACAACAATACTATCCTGGGCATCCGATTTATGGGCCATACCCTAAGCAAAACACAGGTAAAATAATATACATACTTCTTGAATAAAAATTATCAATTTAGGGGAACAAGGCTCACAAATTGTTTAAGATACGGAACATAATCAGAATGTGGAAATAATTCAAATTATTGATAAAAAATTGTTTAACAATTTAAAATACAAAAATAATAAAATACAAATTTTTAACACCCTTTTGGTTATTTAATATTCTGTTAGAAATAAACAGGACTAGATTTTTAGCCTATAAAATCCTTAGCATCTTCGATGCAAAAAAGGAAAAATATGTCTAGGATTTTCTCTTCTCAGATTAAGTAGCAAAACACATGAATAGATCCTAAAGCTGTCAACATATATTATTTCATTCTTTTTACTCCGTTACACAATTTACATTGGAAAAATTCCGTCATATGTCCCGGAAACCGATTCGAACAAACGGTATGTCATTCGAAAGAGCTCGCTGAACTGAGCCGAACAATACAAAAATCAGCTTCGAGACTCAACCTTAGGGCGAGATATATAGGGATAAATCTGATTCTTTGGATCTAAACGAGAATCAGAGTTGTGTGTTAATAACCGGTTAATTGCCGATTACCGCCAACCGTAGTCAAGATTATTTAAAAAAATTTTATTATATTACTATATTTTAATTTTTATTTATAAATTTTTATTAAATCGATTAATATTTTTTAAATTCGTAGTTTGTTAATTTTAATATTTTTTGTAGTTTGTAATTTGCCATTTATAAAGGGCCATTTATAAAGGGCATTTATTTCAAAAGTGCATAGGGTACATTTTAGTTCAAAAGTTGATTATTTATTTAATTTTTTATCAATTTTTTAAAAAATCATACATATAAATGCCTTATGAAATTAACGACTGTCAGTGTAGTAGCGCCTTCGCTTTGTCTTAAATTAACGAGGTAATATTATAAATGAGAGGGTAATTTTTAAGAGGGGTAAAGAGAATTTCTTAATGGCGTTTAAATGGGTGTATGGGGGACTTTAAGGGAGGTAAGTCGGATTTTCTAAAGAGATTTCACTCATGGCTATAATTTAAATTCTCTATTTCTTAATTTTTTAATAAGGGAAACAAGGCGTTTGTACCCGCAATGCGTTTTCAACAAACCACGCCTTAGCCAGAACTTGTTTTTAAACTCGACGAAAATGGCTAGAGGCATTTATTTCGGGCATTTTTTAGATTTTTAAATTGTTTTAATAAATAATTAACCTAAAACTTTAATAAGATAAGCATGCAATCTAAATATTTTTTAGTTGAAATGTTAATTTTGATATTTCTTCTTATTTTTGACAATCTTCAAGAAGGTAATATTTTAAAATAAGGGAATAACGTCTTTAATTAATAAAAATTCAAAAAAAAATTTTTCCTTTAATTATTGTTTCTAGGTTTTTCCGAGACGGAAGTCAACGGAATTCATGTTTTGAAAATGGCAAAATGCTACATGGATGCATTTTACCAAAAGCCGCCTTCAATTCCTCGTAAATTAAAAATATAAAAAGGAAATATGTAGTAGATATACTTTAAATTTAGGCAATGATATTGTTGCAATGGAAGAAACTTTAAATCCACATTTGGCTTTTTCCGAAGGGATCAATGACTGCTTGAAGCGCATCAAAGATATTGTAACTCTTATAATCATAAATCGTGCGGTGCCATACCTTGTGAAGGGTGAATCTAATTTAGGAAGAACCTCTGGGGTTATTGAAGAGATATCCTTTTATTTTTTAAAACGTAAAATAAAAAGAATTTCTTTCGAACCTCGTTAAATTATTATTGCAAAAGTTAGAAATTCAATGTGTATAACTCAACGAAAAAATTTTCCGAAAATTAAAAATTGGTAACGTTATAGTAAATTTAATGTGCTTTCAGAAAAGAAAAAAATAAAAATTTAATGCAGCCTACAAGGGGTCAAAAATATTTTTATAAAACATTTACCACGGTTTCCATTGATTTTAGGAGTTTTGAGATCTCGATGATGGCGTGATATTATTATAGAGCTTCGTTTTTTTATATTTTCTATTGATATCAATAGATATGTTTATAGGAATATTTGCGGATTTTTCGGATTAACTCTAATGCCGCAAATGCCTGTATTCTTTTGTGGAGCTGTGGAATTCTCCGTCCACTTTAAAGTTAACTTATTGCAAATTTCTTTAAAATTAAAGCATAATCTGCAAAAAAGTTTGTTTGGGAACTCAGGTCTAGAAGAATGGCGTCAAACTAAAATTCACGAATTGAAAGAGGAATATAGCACAAACATTCTGAAATATGCTCCTCTTCCAAACAAAGAAACCACGTTGAGAGAATGGCTTAAAAACCTGAACTTTGAGGAGAAGAAAAAAATATTTCGGACCTGGCAAAATCATAATTCTGAAAAATTGGAAGAGGCGTTTTTAAAGGAATTCGATAAAGAGTTTAAAAAATGGCGGGATAATGCCTTTTACAAGTCTTTGGGAAAAACCAACGAACTCAAAAGAATGTTAATTTCAAAATATACAAAAATTGGTAAAACTCATAACGATTTGTTGGATAAAATTAAAAAAGAGAAGGAAAATGATAAAAAGGAGAACTTGATAAAATCACTTTATGTTAACCTAAATATTAAGGAGTTCAAAAAATGGCGTGAACTAACGACAACCAACATTGAAAAAATTCTAGATATTTTCATTAAAGATATTGACTATAAATATGATAAGTGGCGCACTAAACTCGGCCCTTTTTCTTTGCCGTTAAGGTCCGCTTATCTGACAGTCGCTAAGGATTTGATTCAAAAATTGGTTAATGAGGTATTTTTATATTATTTATTTCTCATATTATTTGAAATAATCATTTTATTTCGGTTCAAATTTTAATTAGAAATGAGAAAAATCCCAATATTTTGTCCATATCCGGCATGAAATTATTTTTAAGATATCAAATGAGGCATTGAAAACAATTTTGAATGGAATGTTACAACGAATCGAAATAGAAATACAAACAAACATTCCGATTATAATGTATTCATTTTTAAGTAAATACTTTGATCATGATAGCTTTAACAAAATGACTAAGAAATTAGAAGCTGAACTGGAACAAGTTAAAGTCAAAGCGGAATTTGGTAATTCTTTCGCCATTTTATTTTTTTTATCCAAAAATTATTAATGATTTATCTGACTTTAAATATTTAAAAAATTTTTAGACTATCTAACATGTAACGTCCAGGCTAATCGAAATAAAATTTTGGCAGTCCACTAACAATAAGAACTAAATAAAATATTTTATGCTTCGTTTCTGAGCAAACCTTAACAAATATAGAATGAAACTCAAAAAGGCGTTAGCAAGTCTTGCCTAAAAAATCTTCGGAAGATTTGGAGATTTCGAGAATTGGGAATATCGACTCAAAAATTTTTGGGAATTCCCGATTTTCGCTAAACGATTCGGCTAGCCCCAGTTACTGTTAACATATGAATTAAATATAAATTTTATTCAGGGGATGATTATCAAAATGATATTCCAAAGTTTCCACCAGTTAAGAGAGTTATCTGGTTCGTCCGCCATGGAGAAAGGCTTGATAATGATAAAAATGAAAAAAAGAAAGCTCGCGAAAGTACAGAACAATGCTATTATAGTGAAGATTGTAATAGAAAATTTAAACTTGACAATTCCCCTTTGAACAAGATAGGGGAAAAAAGAGCCAAAATATTGAACAAAGTGTAAGATTTATTTTCTGCTTTGTTTAAAGAAACTTACGGACGAATTTTAGGAGACAGATTATGTATCGAAGGTATAAGGATATTTATATTCGGACATAACTATAAGATTTTTCGACTGGAAAATTATAATTTGAGAAGTATTCAAATCTTAGATACCTCTCAATTGAGAGTATTCGATTCCAATTCTTATCCAACAATTATTTAAACGATCATAAACTGAGAATTAATTTAAATTTTAGCTTCGACAATATTAACATTCAACACATTTTTGCTTCTCCGTATGAACGAACATTGCAAACAGCTTTACTTCTTTTAGGGGAAAGCCATAAAAATTTTGATTCTAAAGGGAATTTGGAGACTGAATTGAAGGTAAAGGTAGAACCAGGATTTATAGAGAATATGATTGATTGCGTTAACAAACCTATTGGTTATGAGGATATTATTGAATTGGCAAAACATCATTCTCGCTTAGATATTGAATATGTTCCTATTTTAAATAGAGAGAAATTGGCACAAGATTACAAAGAGGTGTATTATATTAGCATAATAATCAGTATGGATAGGATTTATGTGAATTTCAATTTTTGATTGCCTCTCAGGGTTCTAAAATTAAAAGAGCGATTTTAGTACAAGTGGGGGTTTATTAAATTATCAATGTCAATTGAAAACCGTAAATGAATTTTTTCAAATGTTCGAACGGGACAGTCTCAATTGGTTAATCCTAAGTCCGGCTAATGCCATTTCTCGCTTAAAACCCGTATTCCGGGACGGGTCCTGAAAATTCAGTACGCGGACCTGCCCGTGCCGCACTCTACTATCCATCCCATTTTCCAAACACTTAGATTGATAGTTGATATAAATCCTAATTTTAGTAATTATATAAATTTTTATTAATAAAGGAGGAAAGCCTCGAATCCGATATAGGTTGCGTCAATCGCGTTGAACATGTGTTAAATCAACTACTCTATAATGATGAAAAGCAATGCTTAAAAAGTCCATTCTTCAACAAAAGTTTGGTGAACAAAATTAAAAAGGGCAACTATTATAGTGAATGGATACAACCGGAAGAGGAAACCGCTGGTATGATAAAGTTACTACAAAATAGTAAATAAATTTAACTTGAAAAAAAGTAAAAGAATTTGCTATATTATTTTTTATTTATGGCATACTTAATAAATGTCTTGGTGAGGGTACGTTTTTTACGTGCATTATGATAGTGAATTTTTAGCCAGAACAATAAAATTTTGTAAAAAAATTCAAAGAGGGCTTAATCACAGAAATTCTTTCCAAAAATATTGATTCTACAAAAAATGACAATTACCTTCAAAAATATTTGATAAAAAATTGAAAAGTTTGTAGGAGTTGATCAAAGGTCTCCCTGATCTCCGTTTAGAATGACTGAAACTGTTTTATTCTAAACCAGTTACCTTTTTATCATTTAATATTTAAATATTTTCTTAGAACAAATCGTAATAGTTACGCATGGAATGTTGCTTAACGCCGTTCATAATCACATAGCAGGGGTGTTTACATATGCTCCTCAGGTCTGTTAATATACCTACAATATTAAACTCATAATATTATTTTAGACTTCGATCGTTAAAATTGTTGAATTGGATCCATCAAGGTAATGATATAGTTATCTTATCCTTTTATTAGGATCATATTAGAGTTTCACCGGAAGTTCCGGTTCCGGTTCCGGTTCCGGAAAGTTCCGGTGTTTTTTTGGTTCCGGTTCCGGTTCCGGGAACCGGAACTCAAATTGGTTCCGGTTCCGGCTCCGGTTTACAAATCGGTTCCGGGCAAACCGGAACTTTTTTACACCCCTAAGGATGAGTTTTTTTAAGAAATATGGATTGGCTTTCCCCGAATGGCCTTCCAAAATTCTCAAAATTTTCGCCTGCGACGCAAGAAAATGAAGAAATCTAGCTACTTGGTCACACAAATTCTCAAAATTTTCGTCTGCGGCGCTTAAAAAGGAAGAAATTTGTATCCTTGGTTCACCTAAAATCCCAAAATTTTCGCCTGCGGCGCTATGAAGAGAAGTTGTATGGTAAATCGAAGGATTTGGATGGATGAAGGTGGATTTTGAGTTACATTATGTGAGTTCAAGGGGTTATAAGTAATATAGAGGGATTTGGGTGTGATGTCCAGGGAATGAGCTGTGCAAGTTAGATATCAGGGATTGAATAGCTGGGGATTTGGTCTTCCAAAACTTGGATTTTTTTTCGTTTCGATTAACAGAAGAATTTGGCAGAATTTAATCGAAAAATTTGGCGAAACCGCACCCCTACTTAAAATAAAAAATTTTTGAAATGTGCTAGCAAAAATTTTTTTAAAAGTTCCGGTTCCGGTTCCGGTTCCGGGCCGGAACTTTGAAAAGTTCCGGTTCCGGTTCCGGGAACCGGAACTTAAATTGGATCCGGTTCCGGTTCCGGTCAAAATTTCGGTTCCGGTGAAACACTAATCCATATATTATATTTTAAAAAATATTTTTTAGTGAGTATGCAAGTGGTCAACAAGGAACCTCCAGTTCTTCAATCGGAAACGACTATTTTAAGAACCTGCGATTATTTTATTTTGGTGCTGTTACACCGTTATTAAAAGAAGGAGAGAAATTGGATGATTTGTTTAATCATTGAGAAGCACCCGTGCTGGAACAGCAAACGATTGAGTGTCACTGTATAAAGCTAACCTTATTTAAAAATCCTTTAGTCTATTGAGCTCTTTCGATTCATAAATTTTATCCAAAAAATTCAAATATTGAGCTTAGAATGAAAATAGAAACTCTAAAACATCGAAAGAGCTTATTTAGTGTTATTAAATTATTTTTTTATCTAAAACCAGGACAAGAAATTTTGCAAAAATAGGGATGAAGCAATGGGGAAATCGCGTTTCGCATCTTTCGCTTTTTTTTTTTCATTACGCCCAACCCTGCTAGATAAGTCTTGATAGGGACAAGTTATCTAACTAAGTATTTACCCTGACAAAAAATCTGAGAAAATTCAATCATATTTGTCGATAATATGAGGAAATAAAAAAACTAAGCCCATATCTCATTTCAATGTCGAATCTTCCTAAAATTTAACCTATGACATTGAATCCTATCCTTAAGTGTAACTATAAAAATCGTGAAAATGGATCAGGAGTAAGTAAAAAACATATAAAATTTTTTCTTGCACTAGAAATTTTCTATTTATTTAGAAAATGTTTACAGTAAGAAAATTTTTTTTCATTTTTTTGAGCTCCAGTAAAATTTCTGTTCTATCGGTCACCAACCCGAGTAAAAACAACATTATTCTTTTAAAGCATGAAATTATTCTTATTTTAAATTTATTTTTTAACTTTTATTTTAAACACATTTTATATTTAAAACAGTAGTTTAGTATAAATCTTAAAAAAAGATTTTTTTAAATAGTAAATTCCTTTCTATTATTTATTTCTCTTGGTACCTTTGACTTTATGAAAGGAATGCTCGGATCATATTTTTCTTTACTTCCTGAGACCATCTCGTATTGGTCAATTTTGCTTACTATTTAATGTTGAGGAGGATTTTGAGTAATATCGTTTAATTTCAAGGGGTCATATGTAGGTAATAAAAAAAGACGGAGCCGGAAATTGGATCCGTCTCCGTCCGAACGTTGAAATACTATTTCAATAGATATTGTAGAAATTTATATTTTTCATTGGACTCATAAACTTTTGATTGGACTCGTAAAATGTCATTGGCCTCATAAATTAGACCAGAGCCATTTTTTGTTGCCAAAATCGTCTTTAAATTTTTCAGTTTACTCTGATTAATCTTATCTCAAATTTCAAAAAAATTTTCGGATACAAGATGGTCCATGGTCACGCACAAATATTTTTATGTTGCTCCCAGGCTGTTTCGCCTTAACTTCCACCCAACTAATTTTTTATTCACTTCTTGTGCTTTGTGTTTAAAAATTTTTCTATTTGCGGTTATCAATCAAAAATTCCGCGCAAATATTCACGAATTTGCTATTTAATTAATCAAAAACAAAAATTTTTTCCCCAATTTACTTTAAACAATTTTCTCGTAATTATCGCAAAAAACGAATTTGGCTGTTTCGCCCAATTTTTAACATAAATTTTTACACAATGCAAAAATCCCTCGCAAATAAAACGCCCAAAAACGCCCTGCTTACTGCGCCTATAATTTTCTTCATTTCCCCTTCTTATACTCATTCAGGATTTCACCCATCTCACATTTGCTCGTGTGCTTCCTCAGAATTTTTCAAGCCCTCTAATCATTCGTTTTCCTAATATCATCATCTATAAAAGACAAAGGAAAAATCCCGTGTTAAGTTAACTATATTTATTCAAAACAATCATTTCACAAATTAAAATTTTTAGTAGGTGCCATTAAGAGCTGAGGAGCTTGAAGAGCAAAGAATGTCGTCAAAAATGAGGAGTTGAGGGCATGAACACGGAGAGATGAGCAACAGGACACCTTATCCTAGCTTATTCAAAGGGACGGAAGACTTTTTACCCAATTTGAACAAATTCAATAGGGTAGCCACTGCCTACGGCTGCCAACACCCTAGGTTTTGCCAAATCCTTTCGATATATTTACGGAGATCGGAGTTGGCAATTTATGAGTGCATGCCGAAGGAGGAAAAGACGTCCTGGAGGGCTTGACGGATGGATTAGCAGAACGGCTAAAAAAGGTCTCAATTCGGGAGATGGCAATGCAAAAATGATGGAGAGATATCAGAAGCAGGGAGAGTCAATCGAAGAGTTTGCACAGTCCCTTAGGAGCCTGGTGGAGCGCGCAAATCCGGACTCCTCATTGGAGGTGGACCTCTCGGGACTGGCGCTTTCCAGTCCTATCGGGACTGCAAATTTAGGGACGAGCAGTGCCGCTATAGATTTTGAGCATGGTAAATGTAGATTTCGACCCGAAATACGAGAAAGTGATCTTTATGGAGGACCCTGGGATATTGGCGTAGGTGATATCACAAGCTCGACGGGTAGAATATTTGACTGGCGCTATTAAGGAGGACGTTTGAAGGAGAACTAAGGAAAAAGAAGTTAAGGCGACGCTGGCTGAAGTCAATTAATTAGGGCAAATTGAAATCAGGAAAATTGGAAGGGAAGAGAAGGAAATAATTATCAGAGTCAAAACCAAAATTTTCGCCAATACTCAAATAGAGGAAATCAATGGGGACAGAGAGGAAATACAGAATTGAATCGAGGAGAGCAAAATCGTTGGCAATCCGGAAGCAGTCTTACCGGGACAATGAAAATTCCAGAAATAATTACCGGGGACGAGGATGGAATAGAAACCCAAATATGATTGACGTACCGAGTTTTCGAGGACGAGAGAAGAACCGGGAATCACCAGAGACATATCGAGGCCCACCCCCGCCGCCCCCCGCTGTGGAATTATTATTAAATTATTATTTCTCCGACCCAATTTTACTCAATAAAAGGAGAGAGGACTAGGACAAACTCTCAGATTTATTCTTGATTTGGCCAGATCGTCTCCCCGACCGGCTCATTTTTTTTGTATTTTATTTATTTATTTTAATAAACTTTTAAAGTGAGAGGTTTTTCTTTTTTAATTAATTCGGCGGACGCGCCCGTGGATTGGGTTCGCCCAATCAACGGAGCACAACGTCCGGCCACGCACAAATATTTATTAGTTTTTAAATCAAATTTATATTTAAAAAATTTTTTTAAAATGCCTTGCTTAATTATAGAATTGTGTGTTTGATATTATTTCTAATTTAAACAAAATCTTTTCTTAACATCATGACCCAACATAAACTTTTCTTGAACTTTTTAACATAATTATCCCCATTGCTTCTGCAATTCCTTGAAGTGGACAGTGGCTTGATCAATTAATTTTGTTGCACTTTTATTTGTTCTTTTTTGATTGTTTCTTATAAACTTGATGAAACGAATGTAGACAACCAGCGTTACAGCAGCATATAGATATACCAACTTAGAAAATATTTGAATTTTTAAGAAACAAAAGAACTCGAAAATTTTTTTCCCATAACTCGAATATTTTCAATTGAGATAAAAATTCTAGCTTTCCTGAGATTTTTCTGTGCCCTTAGAAATTGAATTATTTTAAAGTATATACCAAGTTTATAATATTGTAGTAAAATACATAGGTTGCTATTGACAATTCTTCTTTATATGAGCGAAGGAACACAACGAGTGCATTATAAAAAAGGTAAATTGTTGCGTAAGCAATATCCATTGGAAGAATTAAACGCATTGAAAGTATGTTCTCGTTGAGTTGAAAACTCGTGCTTAGGCTATAGTCGCTAGTACATGACCTATAAATTTGGATGCTTAAATCTTATAAGATAATCGCGTGACTAGTGTCTCTTATACCACAGAAAAATTCATTTATCTAATTAAAAAAATACCGTATTTACTACCGTATTTATTTAAAAGATACCGTATCTATTCTTATATAATGATATGTCGTTTTAATTTTCAACCCTCTCCTAGGATGTCTTTATATTTGAGACTGTATATTAGAATAAATACGGTACATAAGAAATCGGGAAGGCAACCAAAATTAGACCAAATGTCATTGGCTTAATTACTATTTGTTTCCATTTTTAACGAAAAATTTTTGCCCAAGGAAAACCTTAATAAAATTTTTAGGAATCAGTTTACCTTAACTCTTGAATTCGTCTATTTGTTACAGTAATTCTCCAATCAAAAAATGCTGTCAATATTACCATTAGTGTCGTCAAAATGGTGACATAAATTATTAGATTAGCTGTACTTTTGTTTACCAAATATAATGCCCCCAAAATTTTCATTGAAGGATCGGCAAAAGCCATAAGTATTATATAAGTCATATAGCTGATTGAAATTACCCACTGTAAAATTAAATAATATGATTTGTTATTTTGAGTTATTAAAATACAGCCCAGAAGACTTTAACGTTAAATTTTGGACGGCCATTACTCGGCCCAAGGTTATCTTGCAAGAAAACGGATATCACTTCGCAATAGGAAGGCAGAGGTCCTTCTATCGAATGGTACCAAAAAATATATCAATTTCGTGGTGACAGTAAAAGATGGTTCCTTGTGAGAGATAACCTCATATCTCCCCTTGTGTAATTTTACTCGGTAATTAGTATCAGGTTTTGAAGAAAAAATTGGAGAATTTTTTATATAACAGATGCAAAACTGTTCGTTTATTTTGTAAATCACAAACTCACACTAATAATTATCATAATAACTGTCAATTTTCTTCCAGCATTTTCATATTTGTTCAAAAACAAAGTTGCTCTCAAACGTTCAAGCATAATACAAAAATGTAGTGAAGGATAACATATCGTTTGCAAATAGAAAGATCCAACTAATATTGAATCAAGCCATAGAGGTGTTAATAATTCGCGTGGATCTTTGTAGTAAAAAAGAATGATCTTAAAACAAAAATGTAGCGAGGTCCCAGAAGTTGGGGAATTATATGTATAATTAGATAATAAATTCTAAAGACTTACAAAATAACGTAGATTAGTGGCAAATTGTGTTGTCGCGTGGATAAAATAAACAATAACGATATTAACAAATAACAACTAAAAATTGTTTAATTTTATATAAATTTCAAAATAAATTTTATTTTAAGTTAATAAATTTCAAGAACCTATAAATCAAATTTTGGTCATATCTTATAGTGGGGTCAGTAATTAATTTACATACCAAAAGATTTATGTGAATAGCAATACGCTTTTTCAAATATTGTCGTATTAGTTCGAAAATCAGCAACAAAATAGTAAATAAGAGGACGATAGCAACTCGCAAGACAACTACATAAACAGGGCTTAGAAGGCTCTGCTCAAGGTCTACAGCAAGCAATGTTAAATTTATTTGAGTTGTTGAATTAATTGAAGTCATATTTTCTAAAGTTTATATTTAATTATAAAACTAATAAAGCTTATCGTCTAAATCATGACGAGCTATTTCGAATGAAATCTAAAGTAAACTGATTTGACAACAGGGCTAACTCGATTTTCAATGAAAGCAAAATTCCAACCTGCTGAACAGATTTATACTTTAGAACAAACTCACACTTTACGTGAACTTAGAGGAAATGTGTAATAAGAGATACCGGATTTTCGTTAAAATAAGCCACGGGGCTTATTTTTTCCGATCAACCTCAAGAGAGGGATTATTTTGGAAAGAATGTAGAGGGGGCTTAGGGGGGCAGGCTTATTTTAGATGGAGGGGAGAGCTTAATTTGGAGAGGGACTTATTTTGTAGGGAGCTTATTTAGGGGAGAGGGCTTATTTTGGAGGGCAGGAGAGCTTATTTTAGTGGGGGGGGGGTTATTTTGGAGGGCAAGAGAGCTTATTTTAGTGGGGGGGGGGTTATTTTGGAGGGCAGGAGAGCTTATTTTAGTGGGGGGGGGGGTTATTTTGGAGGGCAAGAGAGCTTATTTTAGTGGGGGGGGGGGGGGGGTTATTTTGGAGGGCAGGAGAGCTTATTTTAGTGGGGGGGGGGGGTTATTTTGGAGGGCAGGAGAGCTTATTTTAGTGGGGGGGGGGGTTATTTTGGAGGGCAGGAGAGCTTATTTTAGGGGGGGGGGGGTTATTTTGGAGGAGAAGGGGGGGGGGTTATTTTAGAGAGGAGCCTATTTTAGAGGAAATAAGGTAGGCATAATATATGTACTACGAAATGTATTATATATCCGTTAATTATCCGAGGTTTACCAAAGACCACGAGACAAAGAACAACGTTTATCCGCAGTAGATAATTAGAATTAAGCTTAACGCCTTAAAAACGCTATTAAAAAATAAAAAGTCAACGAAAAGGAAAAAAATTAATTAAAATAATTTTTTATTAAACGCTAGCTTAAACAATTTTTGCCTTTAACATTAAAAAATAATAACAAAATGTATTTTAGCGTGAGTTTGTCTTGAAAATGAAGCTTAAACGAAAGAATATACTTTTTATTAATTATTAGGTACAAAAATTATTTTTCAATATTGAAACATAAGTTTTAAAAATTGGCTGAATTTGATGTTTGAGGATTGAAAAATGAAAATTTTCTAATATACTTATATTTTTCATGTAGCTCAAAATGATTAATATTTCAATATCCCTCGCAAAAATGAAAAAAAATTAAAAATTATTTGTGAATTATCTTTATTAAAATCAGAATTTATCTAAAAAGACGTATTGACAGAAATTCCCACAAACAGAAGACCCAAGGAGACCAAAAAACAACCAGCATCCTATGGGTATCAGGGAGACGCATGCGTAAAACACCGCGCTTCGCGCGGGATTCTTCACTGGGTTGTGGGTTCTACACTAGTAACATAGACCTACTTATTCCTATTATCGCTGCTGTGGGCATGCCTGGCACCACAAAAGGGACCAAAAGAAACGAGCCAATATGAAAGCACAATAAAATAAAAATAAGAAAAAAATGGTTTTGGGTCTTTTGTTTGTGTGTTTTCTGCGTCGATATATTATTTTAAATTTTTCAACATCCTAAAATCAATGGGTAATAAAAAAATAAGATAATAGATAAATCTAGAATTTATAGTACATATTACAGCATATTAAATCCTGTTAGATAAAAATCTCTGATAATTATTAAAGCTCTTTTGGAATATCTCTCATCAGCGGGCGGGGGACGTTTACACTCTGAAAAAGCTAGAAATTTTTCAGTATAAATCCTGTAGTTAAAAATAAATAAAAATATTATCAATTAATTTGTCCACCTTTTAATCATGTGACAAAAAGGTATAATAATATGAAATACCGAAATCTGTATGTGCTTTCTTTCTTTTTGGCGAAGATTCAGCAAAGGTCGGATATGATCCTTCAGACGATGGAGATGATTCTCCAGACGTAGTAGGTGATCCATTAGACGATGGAGATGAATCTCCAGACATAGTAGGTGATCCACCAGATGATGTGGATGATTCCCCAGACGTAGTATGTGATCCACCAGACGATTGAGAAGATTCTCCTGACGTAGTAGGTGATCCACTAGACGATGGTGAAGATTCTCCAGAAGTAGAAAATGACCCAGAGTATTTGTTTAGTTCTTTATCATACTCCATCCTATTTTTCTCATCGCAAAGAATTCTACAAGCCTCATTTATTTTCTTGGAATATTCCAAAGCGTCCGGGTTATCTTTATTTTTGTCTGGATGATATCTTAACATCAATCTTTTGTATGCGGTTTTGATCTCTCTGGTGGATGCATTTTTAGAGACTTTTAATATTTCGTAGTAGTTAGGCAAAGACTCAACAATTGCAAGAAAAATTAGCAAGCAAAAGAAATTAATAGAATAATGCATCTGCAAAAAGCTGTCTTTAGAAAAATATTATTAAACTAAATAGTAGCGTAAGAAAAGCTGTAGCTTTGTCTGTATCGGATGTTGTCACTTAGACAATATTTTATTTATTTAAAAGGGCAAAATTAAAAAATTATTTTTATGGCGGCAAAGCTTGCTTAGGCAAAGCAATGCACTTGTATTCATAGACTTTAAATGAAGAAATTCAAAGAGGACCGCAATAAATTAGATTTTAAAATTATAATACAACGTCAATAAATATGTATTAAAGAAAGTCCCGCTTATTTCATAATAGGCATGAGACTACATTTATAAAGGAAATCTTGTTTTTAATGAAATAAAGACAGAATTGCAACTAGTGTTTGGAAGCTAGTGCAAAATTCGTGTACCTGTCTACAGAAGCAGGCTTCGCTTACTTTGCTATTTGAAGTGGCTGGGTTCTAATCCAGGGATGGGAATTGAGATTTTAACATTTTTCCTTTCAAAAATAAAATTATTAAACGTTGATTTTAAATTTATTTTTTTAATATTTTAAAGTTAAAAAATCTTTAAAAATTTTAATTTAGTCAAGAATTTTCCTAAATCGTTGAAAATTGAAGAGTTTTGGCTTAATGACTAGGGTTGTCGGTTTCACTAAATTCTTCACCGGCTCTGAGCTGCGATTTAAAAGCCGCTTCATGTTTAATTTCTCACCCAGTTGACATGTTTCGGCGTTTTTCAAAATTATGATATTTTCGAAAACTTTTTGACCGGTCTAACAGTTACTACTTTCGGAGAGATGTTTTTTAAGTCTGTAAATTATTTATGATTCTCTTCTAGATTCTGAATACAATGCAAGAAACCGCATCCAAATTGGTCGGGATTCTAAAGAGAAAAGAATTTTAAAAATCGAAAAACACCAATTTTTGCCATTTTTTGTCGATTTTTTTGCAAGAATCGGAGTTTTTTTCTATTTTCAAAAATTCATAACTTGGTAGATGCGGTTTCTTGTATTGTATTCAGAATCTAAAGAGAATCATGTATAAAATTTACAGACTTAAAAAAATTTCTCCGGAAAGTCGAAAAAGTGTAACTGTTAGACCGGTTAAAATGTTTTCAAAAATATATGAATTTTCAAAAACGCCGAAACATGTCAACTGGGTGAGAAATTAAGCTATTTTTTAACATTAAGAACTGCCAAATCTGATAACGATGAGCGGAATTACGTAAAAGTGCCTTGTTCTTAACAAAATTGCCGCCGCTTTATTTGAAATATTTATTCGACCCTTTTTTCTCTTTGTTTGTAATAGAGAATTTCACAACAAAAGGTAAGTTATACATGCTTGATTGCTTTCAAGCATGTTGACAAATAAATAGAAGTATCATTAAGAAACATTGTACTCATTAAATTTTTTTAAATAATTATTACATTTCAAATAAATTTTAACGGATTTATTTTGTACTTTTGTAAATCAAAAATGACCAAGTTCAATTTTTTAATAATTATTGCGCTAAAATATTATTTAATTTATTCGCTACATTGCTTCTTAAAAGGACTACTTAACTTTAAATTTTAAAAATAATTTCCTTATTTTATAATTATTTTACACTTTAATAATTTATCATTAATTTTTTAACTAAAGCAATATAGGCTAAGTAAAAAATTTTCATATTTTATATAATTAATTTTATTATCTGCGAGGGTTTGTCTGAGATTTGCTAAAATCACTAGGACAAGAATAACAATATAGACGAGGGGGGGGGGGGTGGTGGTCGAAACGGACGAATGAGATCAAATTTCGATATAACAAACTCGAAGGAAAAGAATTTGTTTATTTCGAATATTGGGGTTCAACTGTACTACACTTTTTAGTTAATTAAAGAAATTAAACTAAAAAGCTTATAATATTATATTTTAATATTTATTAATTTAATAAATTATTAAAATATAATTAGTAGCTTTGTTTAAAATGAAGATAAATATTTACTCGAACTAACTTACTAAGGACAGTTGTATTTTAAAAATTAACATCAGTAAAATAAAAAAAAATGTGAAGATAATAAAGGACTATTAAATATTAGGGGTATAAATTAGGAAGGAATGAACCTTGATAATCCCAAGATTAACTCTTGTTATGTTTTGAGATTCGTGGACCGCGAATTTTATTTTGGTCAAGACCGCAACTATGGACCTTTTTTCGTTCCATATCTATCCAGAAATTTAAATTTTTTGTATAATTAAAATTATTTAAACTAAAGATCTTCAATAATTAAGAAAATCTATTAATCTATTCGCTTATTTTTAGTATTCTAGATTCATTATAACTAATTAAGCAAAAGAGAAATATGCTGACACCTAACGACCCGGTAAGATCTTAGTAATTAAATTTAAAAATTATTAAAGACACAAGCCCCGAATATTCTTAAGATACGTTTTTTGGTTAGTTGTGAATCAAAAATTTAGCTGCGGAAGTTATAGGAAAAACTTAACAAATACTCGGTTTTGTTTCTATGAATCCGCTAAATTTTCGGCTCGGCACCGTTTCGAATTTTTAATAAACCATTCAGAAAAAGTATAGAGCCATTTGAATTTTAAAAATATCCAGCATGTATTTCAACTAAATTATTTTTTATTTAATAATAGGTCTTCAATTATTATAATACTACAGGAACTTTGTATATTCTCACAGCCAAATATGGCAGTATTGCATTCCTAAGTTTCATAGCGTTTTTATTAAATTCGTTTATGGTCTATACAACATGGAAAAATAAGTTTGTATATTTATTATTTAAATTAACTAATTGGGGAATTCTGTGCTTAAAATGAATATAAAAAATGGAAATTTAAATAAATTTATCAAAATTTTGAAATTAGTGGTTAATCAAAAGCTCCGCCACCGGGCATAAAAGAAAAATGGCTTTTTAGTGGTTATATCCTGGCCACTTTTTCCTCACAATAAGTACCTCCGTTGTAAATATGACTCGATGATACATTGGGGGAACATTGGGAACATAAGGGAACATTGGGGAATACCAGAGCTGTTTTGTTGGTTTTTCTTTCAATTTTGACTTTCTGGTGATATTTAGATTTTTGTAGTTTTTTTGATTTCAAACAGCTTTGGGGCTGAAATTTCTATCTGAGCATAAAAAAATCTATTGTATTCTAAAAAACAAAAAAAATTTTTAGATGTTTCCATTATCGTTGTAATATCTACATTGCATTAAATTCTCTATTTACCTTACCTCTCCACTTTGGAATGAGCGTTAAATTTATTATTCTCCTATCAGGAATTAATTTTATCAGTCTTCTTTCTTGTTATATAATTCAAGTCATTCCTTTAACTTTTACAACATTTGCTACTCAAATTCAATTTTATATTGGATTTGACAGATTGCTGAGTATTGCTTTTCCTATCTGGTAATTTTAAATTCTTGCAAGTGTTTTGGGACCCCTTGAAAAATTATACACTGGATTCATAAACAATGCAAATGCACCGAAGAGAGGCGTATGAAGACATAGAGTGATAGGGGCCATAGTCTAGATAGGCATGAATTAAAACTGAAGAACCATTTAATTTTTAAAGAAATTATTAGTGGGTAACAAATTTATTTATCCAATAATTTCAGGTATAGATTCAAGGATGCTTATATATCTGTGAGTGTAATAGCTATACTTACTACTATCAGGACGAGTCGTACATGCTGGAATTTCTTAAGTATGGCAATTCAATTCCCTGAAAGGTATTACACTTTGTTTAGAATTTAAGTAGAGTTCCTTTTTTCAATTTAAGCAGAGTTCTTTTTTCAATTATCCTTTTTTCACAATTATCCTCGAACAACTGGAAAACCCCGTTCCCTGACCCGAAAGAGGTTCGGGTATACACCACATATTATGCATTTCTTAATGAGAATTTAAAGAGAAAACCTCATACCCCTAACTCTCGAGGTGAAACCCTAAATTTAAGTTTGAACCTATGCTTCTCGAAGACGAACACATGTCTCTAAAGCATCTCTAAAATAAGCCCACTCTGAGAGTAATGAAAATTAGATCCGATTGCAGTAATTAAAATACGGTAATTAACATACTCTAGATTTATTACCAGACCAACAATGTGTGCTACAGGCGATTTGCTTCAACCAGAAATTAGTCAAGAGACTCTTGCAACTGCAAATATCTATAATTTGTTAACAGTTGCTTGTTATGTGACTATTTGGATATTAATGACTATTAAAAAGCAAGACAATTCTAATAGTAAACGTTTAATAAAATCATTGACAGCAATCATCATAATTAATTTGGCAGGCTTTGTTAATGTCAGTAGAGAAATTCTTAATAATATTAATACAGTTCAGGGTGGCCCTTTACAAAACTTAAAATGACTTATCGCGGTATAAATGACTTATCCGTTATAACTTTTAATGAGTGATCAGACTTGATCTAACATATTAGAAAAATGCAGCTTATCAAGGGCTTTTGAATAATATAAGATTCATTTAATTCAATCAAACTCAAAAAATTTATAGCCGATCAAAGTCAGCTGGCACTCAATTTATGCGTATATACGGGATAAGTACCAATTTTTATCTTATAGTGAGTTTACTGATACTGAGTGTGTCATTAAGAGGGCCAAATTGTACTTAAAAGTTAATTCTCATCAATTCACATTAAAATTTAGACGCAAGTCTGGCTCATGTTATTGCCCATATTATCATTTAATGCTGCGAATATTGATAGTTTTGTTGTGACACCAGCTTTGCTTATGTATGTAGCTGCTTCTGGTAGTAACACGCCGGTTTTATTTGCTTTTAGGTTTGGGATTTTTTAGTTTAGCATTTTTTGTATTTTCTTTTTTCCTAAATTTTAAATTATCAGCAAACATGAATTCCAGCTTTTAAGTTTAATTGCACCAAATTTTTTAAAATAATCTTCTTTGGGTATTGAAATTAAAATTATTTAGTCTGAGTAGCTGTAGTTATCCTTAAGCATTATTTGACGTTGATCATTGAAACTTTTTATCAGAAAAGAATGAGTGCGTAGATATCTTCCTCTCTTTATAGTACCCCTCTGAATAAAAATCCTTATTACTAGTCACCTTTCGGTATCATTCAAACAATATACTGTAAGTTCTAAAATGACCTATTAAAATGCTCTTGAAACCCCTTCCTCTAAAAGTGCGTCTTCTAAGATAAGGTGCTCCAAAAGGGTATCGAAAAACTACTAGTCTGTTTTGGAAATTTTCGGTCATTAATTAATTAATTTAATTCAGTAAGGACTACAATAAAGCATTCAAAAATACTTTCAAACATTTATTTTTTGGAAAACCTCTTGAAGAAACAAAAATTTCAACTATTGGAAATATTCGAACAGCTAATACAAGGGATGTTAATATGAAGAGAATGAATTTGAGTTCGGTAGTTGAACCAGTTAAGAATTGATGAATAGAAAGAGTAAACTAATCGAGATATGAGATTGATATTTACAAAAATCTTGAGATCGATGACCTAGTTTTTTTTTCGAGATCTCGGCTTCGACCTATTTACATACCGTATTTTCTCTAAAATAGCCCCCGGGGATTATTTTTTTCGATCGACCTCTAGAGGGGGGGCTATTTTAGAGAAAATACGGTATATTAATTTTGTAAATTTTACTTAGATAAATATGCTTAAATATAAAAACATGAATTCTTCAACCATAGTATTTAAATTTATGAAAAAATTGTACCCATATTTAAGTATGGGTACAATAAATAGTAGGTACGATAATGACCCAAAAAGATTAGGAAAAAGTATTTCTGATATAACTTATTTAAATTGAAGATAATTAGATCTACATATATGTAAATCATAGGTTGATGGTGAGTTTTTGGCTAATTTGTTTATAATAAATAGAATCGAGAAATTTCAAATAAGCAAAATCAAAAGTACATTTCGAAATTTATAAAAAGCACTTGCTTTCCAGACATTTAAATAATTTTTTTTAAATACAAATTGATTTTACATATGACCAGCGGCATTCATTAAAGGGCATTCGTAAGATAAAGTGCATTACTCAGTCTTGCGCAAGGCTGAGAAAGCTTTCACAACTGTTTTACCGAATCTATTAACATATCTATTTCATTTTAGTTTTATTTACTTCAGGTCCGCTGAGAAATCAAAGTTGAAAGTGTAATTAGACATAATTTAAATCTAGAAACTTTGAAAACCCTCAGAATCTTCAAAAGACCACAAAAATCCGAAAATCCGCATTATTATGATAAAGAATATAATACTCTTGGGACGCATAATAGTCTCATGGGACGCATGTCCTAAAGTTGAGCCAAAGCATTTACCTTCTAAAGTTTTAATAGACATGCCCTTATCTCTTTTATGTATAAAAATCCTTGTGATTTTGTCACCTGTCATTTATCAATTATATGTAGACAGCTACACACTAAATTAGACAAGTGAAGACACAAGAAATGAGACACTTTCTCCTTCTCTCTACTCTCCACCTCACTCTAAAATTTGTCAATCACTCCTCCCCTTACATCTAATTTGCCTTCCCTCCTCGTTTAACCTTACCTTTCAAAACTAATCCCTCAATTCCCCACTTGCTTCATTTTATTTAATAAATTAATTTTAGAATTAAAAAAATAAGTTTTGGCCTTTCTTAATTTTGTATGTAAATAATACAAGTTTCTTTTAAAATTATTACACTAGGATGATATATTAATCGAAGGTTGTAAAATAAATAAAATAATTTTGATTTATAGAGATGCATTTGAAATTTGCTTTATTATTCTTTAATTTTGTTTGCATTAATTACGTTCATGGTAGGGTTAATGTAACTCTTCAAGGAAACGCTAGAGTTTCAAATGTTCCGTCAAACAAGATTGGGAACAACAAAGAAAATGACGAAATATATGTTACCAAACTAGCCAAAAAAGCCGAGGACGTTTTGGGTGGATCCGTTCAATTTGTTAATGTAAAGTTATTTATTATTGTAAACTATAAGATGCTCTTGATAGGTTTAAAACAGGGTTCGGATCGAGAAAATGTCAAGTGTAAGTACAAAAAGTTCAAATTGGAAGTACACAGGGGGAAAAATTTTCAAAATGTAAGTACGCTACAAAAAAATTTTTCAAAAACCTTTTTTAGTGCCGAAGCTGCTAAAAAGTCTTCCATTTTTTGCGCCGCAGGCGAAAATTTTGGAATTTTTAATGTTAAATTTAATTTTTTAACCAAAAAGTCATTTGTAAGTACGTACTTACAAATAAGTACATTTTTAATTTTGGAAGTACGAAGGTCGATTTGTAAGTACTGTACTTCCAAAATAAGTACGAATCCAAACCCTGGTTTAAAATTAGAGTTGCACCCCGACCCCGTACCCCGAACCCCGACCCCCGTTCCCGAAAGATTTTTCCAAAATTTCCCCGACCCGAACCCCGCCCCGAAAAAATGAAAACCCCGTCCCCCGACCCGAAAAAGTTTCGGGGTTTTCGGGGTATACACCCCTAAAAACGCCATTTTTAAGGAGAATTTAAAGAGAAAAATTTTAGAAACTTCCTCCCAATTTGCTTTGCCTTTATTATTTTTGTAAGAAAATTGAATGAAATATCAATATTGTATTTCCATTTTAACTAACCGACTTGTGGTTGAGTGGTTTAGTCGTTGGCTTTGTCTATATTTCTATTCATATAGGTTAGGGTTCGGATCCAAATAAGGAGAACCCGTTTGTTTTCTTATTTTTCTTTACAAAAACAAGCGTTAAATTTTAATTTCAAAAGTTTAATTCTATTTTTAAATATTATCAACCATAAATTTTTAGTTTAGTCTAAAAATTCTAAAATTTTTATCTTTGGCTCTAAAAAAGGAAGATTCTATCCCTTGAACCACCCTTAATCCTTCGAAACCCTTATATCAGCAGATATGTCAGTTAATCTCTATAAATCTTCCATAATCCGCCCAAATTTATTTATTATCCCAGATAATTATCTCCCCAGATTAAAAACTAATAAGAGATCCGTAATACTTCTATATCCTTCTAAATCAAGGATATCCCTTGAGACCAACAAAGATCACTCCAGATCCTCTTGCATCCCTAGATATACCATTTAATCCCTAAAATCCCACTTAATCCCTTCAGATCCGCTTATATCCCCAGATAAACTCTTTAATCCCTTCAAATCCAATTTAATGTCTCAATATCCTACTTAATTTTTGAAAAAATTAACGAAAATATGCTAAAATCTAATTATTTTTTAACATTTTTTTCTCTAAAATTTTTCCACTAAACCCCCGTACCCCGACCCGAACCCCGACCATATTTTGGTCCCCCGACCCGTACCCCGCCCCGAAACAATTCGAAAACCCCGTACCCCGACATACCCGCCCCCGAGCGTTCGGGGTGCAACCCTATTTAAAATCAATCTAAATTTTGGTAAAAGTCCAGCTTGCTATCTATGTATATGACCGCAAAATGTATCTAAGCAAAAAGTATTTTTTGCTGCATTCCGCTTCTTGCCTATCTTTCCTTTGTTTGCTTTACAGATTAGCGCCTCTACATTAAAGCTTAAATCACTAAAGTTTAATGAATGTAGAATTCTGAAAATAATTTAAAATTTATGTAAATACTTAAAATCAAAAAGTTTAATAAATCATTCATAGAATCAAAATGATGATCAACTCAAAAACATCAACACATTGTTGAACTATGTCGAAAACTTGTCTCGGGGGGATTTTGGAAATATTGTTGATCAACTTATGAAAGTTAAAGATGCAGCTAAAGCACTTTATCAAAAATTTATGGATAACGATAAAGATAATGATTAAGACGAAGACTTTAAAAATGAAATTTATTTGAATAATATTCTTGAAACACTCTTGAAAAGTTTTAAAGATAATAGTATTGATGGTGAACAAAACTAAAAGGAATTTCAATTTTAAAGCATTTCATTTTTAAATTTGAAATTCCACCAAGTAATGAGTGCATCAACAACAAGAATACTAGTGGAAAGAATAGTATGTATAATATATTATTTCAAGGAGATTTTAAAAAACTATCCAGGAAATGAGAAAAATTTTTGAGTCAATTTGACAATGAATCATAGTAAAGCAGCTGGGCTATAGCTATTTCTCTCCTTTAGCTAGTGCAAAAGGTTAATCGGCGGCTCGGGGCGAACCAGCATCTTCAGTAGGCCGGACTAATGTGTTAGCTACTACACCACGTAGACTTAGGAATTAAATAGCTATATGCTTTACAACATTATTATAACTGCGGCGAATTCTAATCTTAAATTTTTTTGTAAATCTCTTTAAATGGAAATCAAAATTAAATAAAAAATTATATTTAATGTTTGTGATTTATTGTCAAATTTACACGAAAATTTCTTATTGTAATCTTAGAATTAACGCTTAGTCTTCCTCTCCAATTTAATGCTTAAAATAAAAAAAAATATCTTTTATTCTTTATAGCCGCACATCATGTCTTTAAAAAACACTCACAAACTCGAGGTAAACGTTCTAGCAACTGTTCAACACATCCACTTCATATAATGACCTATATGTTAGTTATAGGAATTGTTGTTGCTGTTATTGTTTTGACTATACTGGTGTTTGCCGGTGTTATATACATACATGTTAATCTTTTTAACTAAATGGAATGTGTGAAAGTCGCATAATGTACATAATTTTATTTTTTCCAGGTGTAGACATTTTCGGATCGGACTTGCATGTTTGTCTTAACGCATGTAAGAATCCACAAATTTCTCATTATTAGATAGGATTGTACCCCGAACATAACCCACTTTCGAGCTTTATTCAAAGGATTGATAGCGCGTTGAAAATAAAAGATTTCTACAGTTTATGATATAAATGGACTGTTGGAAACTTTTTGGATTTTTAAAAATTTATTCAAAGAATTTTTTAACAATTTTGTTGGAATTTTTTAAGGTTAAAAAATTCTTTTTTGACGTGCAGAATAATTTAGTTACACCCATATACGACCAAAAACGTTCGGGATACAATCTTTATTAGAATTCAATTTGACATGTGTCTTTATCACTACACATATGTATATATTAGACAGAATACCCACAGACAGAAGTTCTTTTAAAATTTTAGTAAAAATTTATCCTAATGGGTTTTTTGTCTGTGAGTATTCTGTCTGTGGGTCTTCTGTCCTTGGGTCATCTGTCCTCGGGTCTTCTGTCTGTGGGCATAAATAGTGAAATGTGTTAGCAAGAAAATTATTTTTAACTAAAAATTCCAAAATTTTCTAAATTTTGATAATTTTATAATTTTTGGCAAGTTATATTTTTTAATTTCGAGCTTCAAGATAAATTCATAAAAACGTTCATTTGCTTGTTTTGGCAATCCCAATCTTTATTTGTTTCTAAAATCATGAAGCTAGAATGCTTGGAAATCAAATAAGTATAAAAATTGAAAATCTTAAGAAATCTTAGAAAATCTTGCTCGGAGGATTTGTGGATTTCAGATCGCAGAATAAGGAATTTTAAAACTTATCCAAACTCCTTGTCTGTGTAAGATTAGATAGAATTATATAAAACCACCTTTGTATATTCCAGGGCTCTCATTCGTACTTTATTTGAAAGTACAGTACTTTAAAATCGACCTCCGTACTTACAAAATTGAATTTGTACTTTATTGAAAGTATGTACTTTAAAATCAACATTTTGGATTGAAAATGAAATTAGGGAAGGATTGGGCAAAAAAGTGAATTTTTTGGCCTACGGCCTTAGAAATTCTCAAAATTTTCGCCTGCGGCGCTGAAAAAGGAAGAAATCTGGCTTAAGGAACTCCAAAATTCTCAAAATTTTCGCCTTCGGCGCTGAAAAAGGAAGAAATTTGGCTTCTTGGGTGCCAAATTTAAAAAATTTTCGTCTGCGGCGCTAAAAATGGAAAAAATCTGTCTTAAGAACCCCGAAATTTCCCAAAATTTTCGCCTGCGGCGTTGAAAATGGACGTAAGAAAGTAGCTTGCTTGAGGTTAAGACTGTCAGGGCTTTACTTCTTGTGACAGCGAATTTTGACATGGCGTGTATGAAATGCACAAAATGCTCAGTGGAAACAAGAGATTATTAGAAAAATTCATTTAGCAGAGAAATAGTATAAAAGATTTGAGGGCGAATAAATATTTTGTAATTTAATTTTGAGTGTCCTTTAAATTTGGAAATTTTGTCCCTATGTACTTTAAAATCGAGATTTTTGTACTCTTGATTGGTATTTTGTCGATGAGAGCCCTGGTATATTCCAAGAATTAACCAATCTCTCTGGCAAAACGATACATTTTTTATTTTTTCGGTATATTTTGCATAGATGGATTTTGTTAACAGAAAGGAAATTTTCGGAAATTTTTATTAATTGATAGTATTTTAGATTCTGGATGTCCGAACCACAAACATATTTTTAGTAGCATGTAGTACAACTTTACATGTCTTAAATTTTTCAGAGGATTAAGGTGGGTATAGGATTAAGGTGGGTATACCTATACCACCTTAATCCTTGAAGAGATTTCAGAGGATTAAGGTGGGTATAGGTAATGAGATTGAGAGGATTGAAGGATTTGAAGGGAAATAGGGGATTTGAGCTTTTTCAGCGCCGCAGGCGAAAATTTTGAAAATTTTGGAGGTTAAGTCAGATTTCTTCCATTTTTTGCGCCGCAGGCAAAAATTTTAAAAATTTTGGAAAGCCAAAAGCCAGATTTCTACCATTATTAGCACCGCGTGCGAAAATTTTGAGAAATTTGCAAAGACATTAAACCAGAATTCTTCTTTTTCAGCAGAGCAGGCGAAAATTTCTCTAATTCTGGAAGGCCTACAAGATTGATTTCTTCCCTTTTCTGCGCCGCAGGCGAAAATTTTTTCATTTTAGTGTGTCAGAAGGCAAAATTTTACGTTTTAAGCCACTAATTTTAAGAAAAAATTAAACGAATTAAACGGCGTTTAGAAGGACCGTTTACCGTTTATGCCGTTTATCTGGGACCCGTTTACCGTTTCGTTTAATTTTAGCAAAAAACCCGTTTATCGTATACCGTTTACCGTTTAGCTAAACGGTTTTGTCCCACTCTAGTAATTATTTTAGCATATACATACGTAATGTAAAATCCTATCCAGTTTGATATTATTTTATGATTATTTAAATGTTTTTTATTTTAAAAGTAGATAAAGTTGTTTTTGGAATTATTTTAAAATTTTATACGTTAATCTGAACCAATATTTCTTCATTTTTCAAGACATACACAATTCATATCACCTCATATTTCGGGATTTTTCTATTAACTTCATCTATATTCAATGTATATTTTTTGGGGTTTCGTCATATAATTCATAGCTCTATTAATCTCATCTATGCATTAACCCATATGTGATGAATGTTTTTTAAACATGATGATTCGTGAATTCCATCAACTCATTAAAATGCTGAAAACAATATCTAAATATCAAGCTAAAGTATAGAAATGAAATTATATGTTATTTTCTCTCAATTTTTACTTTGTTTTAATATTATTTTCTTGCACTTTATAAAAATTATTTAAATATTTATTAAATTTTGTTTACATTTATTTTACTAGACATCTGTATTTAAAAGATATTTATTAAAATAACCAACAATTATATTAAAATTTAAACATTAATTAAGCAGCTGAAAGCGAAACAGAATTAATATTTAAAATTTTTTCTTTGAATTCAAAATTGCTAATTATTCGTGACATGACATTGTCTTTTAAAAAAGTTTATTCCATTAAGGGTTGAGATACCGTATTTCTTCTAATAGTGTGACTGTCTCTAATAGATCGACCCATTCTAATAAAACCCCTTAGAGGAAAGTTGAAAAATAAACCGATTTCTTCGGCACTATTAGAAGAAATACGGTATTCTAAATTGAAATTAGCTTTAGTTTAATAATAGAAATTTAAGAAAAATTTGCAAAATATTAACAAAAAATAAAAAATTCGAATTGTGAAGAAGGAAGATTCAAGTATAATTTCGTATAGAAATGAGCAGACCTTCAACTGATGTAATAGCTTTATTAAAAATTAAGTAAATCTTTAATTCAGTCAAATTATTTGGCGAATAAAAATGCTGGAATAAAATTGGAATTTTTTGGGCAAGCACTGCCATTAGCAATAGTGGGATTTGTTGGAATTATTTGCAATTCTAGTATCTGTTATATTACTCACAAATATCGGTAAATCAACGAATAAATTAATATTAGAGATCTTTATACAAAAACAATTTTTAAGGAATAAATATTCTGCACTTGGAAGCAAAACTGCTATTTTATTAATAATGAACTCTTGCTTCGAAATTTTACATGAATCTTCACATTTCCTTTTTCTGTTCGTATCTGGCAGCGGAATAAATTTTATTCCGTTTAAAATAGCTGTAATATTTCAAACACATTCTCTGATAGGGTTTTTCTCTATGTTGGTTATGTTTAGTTTGCTTAGTTTAGACCGATTAATTGCAGCGGCTTTTCCAATATAGTAAGTTTATTTATGAGAATTTAATAGTAAGAGGTTAATTTACGATGTTAAATTTTTGTAAGGTATTTGTAGATAAGATCTATGTTCTAACTCTTCTATTTATATCTACATATTTAAATCTTAGCAAGAATTTCATATTTCACTAGAATTCAAATAATTTGTAAACTTTCAGCTATAAGAATCTAAAGAAGAAACACTATATTTATTGCCATGCATCAGTACTAATTACTGTTAGCTGTTTCATACTCTATAGAATGATATATGTTGCTATACAATATCCTGACTGGCCAGTAACAGGAAATATAGCTGATACCTTGGCTATGATTACCTATGATAGTAAAATTATGAATTTTTTATCGAGCCTGTATATGTACATACCACCGCTATTTTGTTACTTTTTGCTTGGATTGATTCTAATAACTAAAAAAGGTATTAATTTACTGGGATTTTTCCTTTATCTTCGTGTGAGTTGAACCTCAATTCAACTTGATCATAGGGGAACATATGGGAGAATAATGCTGAGCAATTTTTAATAAATTACTAGGTTTATTCTATCTGATAGGTGAAAATTAAGATGGATTCGGCTCTAATAAAATTCAAAAAAAATTTTCCTCGTTTAGACACATCAGAACAATTTATGAAGAAGATTTACAGATCTATACTTATTATAATTTTTGTAAATATTGGTTTTTATATATTCGGTTTAATGATTGGAACTTTTGTTTATCACCCACTAGCTGATAGCTCCACTAACCCAATAAATTTATTTTTGCTGCAAATGTTTATTGTGTTAATTGTGAATATTGGAGGTGCAGCTAATGCTCTTATTCTTTTTTTAAATAGGTTAGTGATTTTTATATATACGTAATGCTTTGTAGCTTGGTCATAGTCATTTATTTTAAACTTTATGGCCGGTAAACTAAGACCCACTAGCTGATAGCTCTGGGATAAATAGACAATCTCAATCTTATAATATCTTGACGGCTAGAGTGGCTTTAAAAGTCGTTATATCTGTAGTAAGATATATTAATTATTTATTTATTTATTTATCAGCAAACTACAGGTATTTTAAAATTAAGGTACAAGCATGAGATTTAGGTTAAAAAAATATGGTTCAAAAATAAATTTTGGATATGGTTTGGGAAATATACTGTAACTTTTTTATATTCTGTAGTAATGAAAAAATTGCAATAACGATACAAAACATTATTGTTAATTAAATAAAAAAAATTAAGTAAATCGGTTGGGTAATAAAATTTATAAATTTTTAACTCAAGAGGCTCATTATTTATGTTTAAAACAAAGTAATTAATATTCATGATTCCTAGGGTCAATGAGTAATTATAATCTTTTATTGTTTAAACAAATAGCACAACATAAGTGTTTAAGTACAAAAAAATAATAATTATTGTTTTAAGTTGTGACTACCGAAAAGCTTATAAGAAGGAATTCAATAAAATTAAACATTTTGCTTTGTTCAAATGTTTTGGAGTACAACAACAAACGAGTACAATTCATGTTCTACCTAAAATTCATAATCAAATTCCAAGCGTTGTTAATCCATCATAAACATAATCTTTCTGTTGATCGAATGATTGATAATATTCTAGAATGAAAGCCCAAACCAAAAACTCAAACCCGAAGTTTCCAAATAGTAAACCACGAACCAATTCAAAAACGTTAACGATAAACTTAGATAATTTCTTTTATTAAATTTTAAAATTAAATTGTAAATAAATTCAAATATTTTTATTCTAAATTAGATCTCTTTTTAAATTTTAAATAAATCGTGTTTACTTTTCGGTATCGCTATCAGCATAATCGGTATCGTGAGGGGTAAATATAAAAAAGATTACTGTTTTAAGCTAATTGTGGGTAAAAAATTACATAAGAAAATAATAAAATGTCTTCTGCTTTACTTGATATTTTATTTAAATTTGATTTTTTTTATTATTAATTTGTTTTCATTTAAATATTATTCTGATTATTTTAATTATTTTTAAAACAGCAAAAGAAATGAAAACACACAGCAAATTTTGATGTTGTAAAACTGTGTTTTGGATATCCGAAGGTTAACAGCTCAACTAATTGTTCAGGGATATCTCAACTGATTAATTTCAAGGGATTAAGAGTGAATAATGTATAAAGTAAATATTGGGAAAAATATAGGCAGTAAGTTGTGGAGTTTGGGGATAAGGAGGGTAATAAATATATGTGCTTCCCTTTTATTGAGAAGATTGGCGCGGGGTAAATAAAAATTTAATTAATAATTATATGCCATCCCACTTCGGGGGCCACTCGATAAGTTCCTCTCCTGTAAGCAAATTTTGTGACCGTTGACATTTTTGACCGTTGAATCGGCAAAACATTGGCGGTTTGTATTTTTGTGACATTTAATTCTCACAGATATTTTTCCTACTTTTAAAGCGATATTTTTCCAAATTTTCTTCATTCGACCCAATTTTTAATTTTTAGGATTTATTTAAATTTAAATTATTCTTTAATTATTTTCAATTTTTGTTTTTTGTTATACTGAGAAGAAGGGAGGTCCAGCTAAGTTTTTTAAATTTTTGCAGGGTTTAATAGTCAACTTTTTGTAATTTCTTTTGATTTCCCTTTTTTAATTTTTGTGCTTTTGGTCAATGTTTTTGGTGGTTGTTCCTTGGGCCTTATTTGTTCCTTCCTTACTTAGCCCTTCATAATTAAGCTAGTTCTTAAATTCCCAACATAACTGATTTAATTGCCATCTCCTATGCTGCACCTATCGATATGGTGATTTTGATTTAATTAAATAATAAATTTAACTTCCTAATAAGCAAAATAAATATAAATTTAACTTCATTAATAAATTTAACTTCCTTTTCGACATTATATATTTTTGATGAAATATTTCCCACAACAGTAGAGTTTTCAAGTTTAAAGGTTTTATTATAAATTTTTATATCTTTAATTTGTTGTTTACATTCTTGAGTAGTTTTTAAATTCATTTTTTGCATATTATCAACACAGTTTTCTAGTTGTCTTGATTCTTTTAATTTTACCTCATTATTATTATTGTTCAATTTATTCATACTATCTTTCAACATGAATGATCCATTAAGAGTAGTTAATTGTTTAATTGTTCCCTCATCTATTCCTTTTTTTATACCAGTTTTATAAGATTGTTGACCTTTAAATATATTTTAAAACTAATTTGAAAAACCTTTTGAAAATTTGCGGACACTAACCCTATTATGCACTTCGTCCATCCTCTCCTTCAGTTCCCGCACATAACTTTTGGTTTATTCATCATATTCTGATTATAAATTTTTTAAATAGAAGTTTGAGTTTAGTTTTAATGTAAATTATACAAAATTAAGTTGTAATAGATTTAAAAAATTTAAAAGAATAGTTTTAAAAGACATTCCTAAGTGAATTTAAGGTAAGGATAACCGATTTTTAAATATTTAATTAAAAATAAAGTTTAATTAAATAGTTGTCGTAACACTAATTTAAAAAATTGAGATTAAAACAAAAATTAATTTGAGTCGTTTGTTTGTTGCCCTTCAAAAATTCAAAGCAAAATTTCTTTATTAATTCTGCATGAAAACCAATTTAAAATAATTTAAAAATTCTATTAATAAAAATTTTAAAAATTAAATATTTATAGTTTGTAAATTTGTTAAATTTTAGAATGTAAATAAAATACCCATAGGGGAATAAATTTTGAAAGAGTTGTTGAAAGCTTATTTTTTGGGTGATATAGCTATGTATTTACGAGAGGTTATAAAGAAAATAATGCTTAATATTTAAAAATAGACAAAGGGCACTATAATAAGCTCTCAAAAAGTTTATTTAATTTTTAAACTATACGTGGAAATATTATAGTCTCGAGACTTAAATTGTGTAATAAATAGAGAGGAATTTTAGTTTATTGAACTAAATCATAAAAATAAATTATTATTATTTGCAATAAGTTTTTGTCGGAAATCACGCTAGCGTCTTAATGCCTGCGTTTTATCTTAACTCGATTCCTTCCTATAAATTGAAAAGAAATGTATGGAGACATTCATTTTAAATTTTTTAAATAATAATTTTTAAACAAAACCATAAAAATAAATTTGTAAACATTTATTTTCAAAAATACTACCCCATCTCTAGACACTTTAAATTCAGGATCTTGAAAGCCGGTTTTAAATTTATTATGGATAATCATGTTATCCTCGGGTTATAGTTGCAACTTTTTTTACATTCATGGCTGATTGTTTGTATGTCTTTTTCTGTCATTCGCAGTCAGTATTCTATAAAATTACGTTGTGATGAAGTAGAGTTCTTAATTCAAATATAAAGTTGGTATTGAGCACAACATAATTCTGATTCCAAAAAATTGCTGACTATCTTTATTTTTTGATAAATTAGATTCTCTCTCATTCTAACCATTTCTACCCAAAATATTTTTAAAGAATTTTGGGCTCTACTCCAGTTTATGCGTCCAATCGACTTTTATGCGTCCAATGAAAGTTTATGCGTCCAATAAAAAGAAAATTGGATTTTCTTGGTATTGCACAGTTGGGGTATAATTCCAAAGCATTTCTTCATGTTCGGGACCTACGTCCACTGGGTCTGGGACCGTTCCTTACCCGACCCCTCAAAATTTCTGAAAGTTATAATCGTTTTTCTGAAATTTTAAAAAATTGGCTGTAACTTTAAAAAATTTCTAGGTATAGGGTAAGGAATGGTCCTAGACCCAGTGGACGTAGGTCCCGAACATGAAGAAATGGTTTGGACCCATACCCCAACTGTGCAATATCAAGAAAAATCCAATTTTCTTTTTATTGGACGCATAAACTTTCATTGGACGCATAAAAGTCGATTGGACGCATAAACTGGAGTAGAGCCGAATTTTGCCATTTTTAAGTGAAGATGAAGAAAACTGTTTTTCTGTTGTAAACGCACACAATAAATTACTTAACATTGTTAACTTAGGGACAAAAAATATTCTAAACAATAATCAGATTTATGTGTTAATAAACGGTAAATTGCTGATTACCTCCAACCGTAGCCAATAATTTTTTTAAATTTTATTTTATTATATAAAGCATCGATTTATATTTTTTTAATTCGTAGTTTGTAAATTTTTAAAATTTTTGTATTTTGTAAATTGCCATTTATAAGGGCATTAAATTTAAAAGGGCATAGGATACATTTTTTAGAGGAGAATTATATAAAATTTTTTGTCAATTTTTTAGACAATCATATATATAAATGCCTAATAAAATTAACGACTGTCAGTGTAGTCGTTAATTAAAATACAAAAAAGCCATAAGAATTAAAGCTAAATTAAATTAAAATTAAATTTTAAACTAAATTTTTTAGTTGAAATGTTAATTTTAATATTTCTTCTTATTTTTGCCAATCTTCAAGAAGGTAATTTTATAAAATAACAGGAATCTCTTCCATAATTAAAAAATTCAAAAAAAAAAATTTTTCTTTAAATATTGTTTTTAGCGTTTTCCGATTTTTCCAAATCTGAAATTTACGGAATTAATGTTTGGAAAATGGCAAACCTTTTGGGTTCTGACCTTTTGGGTTGATCCCGAATTAAAATACTTCAATTAATAAAAATTTATAAGAATAATTATACATATGTTTTTTAAATAGTTTACAACGTGGAAATCATGGGGCATGATGTTTTGAAAATGGCAAAATGCATGGATGCATTTTACCGAAAGCCTTCGATTCCTCGTAAATTAAAAAATATGAAACATAATAGGGTTAAAATTTTAGGCGATGATGTTGTTTCAATGGATGAAGCTATGAACCCACACTTGGCGTTTTCTGAGAATATTAACCAATGCCTGGAGAAAATTAAAGCTATTGTAATCTACATATTAAATTTGTCTTAAACCTTCTAATTATTTCATTTTTTAATTTAAGAAAAACTTGCAAAGAAATTTGTTTAAAAAATCAGGTCTGAATGAATGGCGTGAAAATTCAATTACGTATCTTGAAGAAGAATATAACCAAAATATCCTAAAATATTCCCCTCCTCTAGACAACGTAACTTCATTGAGAGATTGGTTATCTGGGGAATCTGGGGAAAATATTAAGTCAATTTTGAGCAATTGGCAGAAAGATCACCAGGACATACAATGCGAGAGTGTTCCAGAAAGAATTACGCGAAGAAACGCGAAAATAATTGAAAGGATTAAAAATAGCTATCTTAATTATATGGATGATAAATATAATAGATGGCGTCGAAAACTTAGTCCTTTCACTTTATCGTTAAATTCCGCATATTTGACTTTTGCCGAATATCTTATTCAAAAGCTTCTTGATGTACGTTTAAATTATCTATCAAAGTTTTAAATTGGTTCTACCAATATTTTATTAAATTTTCTTTAAAAACCAATACTTTTTGAGTTCAAATCTTTTTGAATAGCCTATCAATTAATGCAAACCAAATAAAATAAAAAAAAGTTAGACTAACAAACGATAACGGGATGATTGAAAATCCTTCCGTCGGAAGTCTCTCAAAGCGTCGGAAAGCTCTCTCTTCTGTCTGAGAGCTCTCAGAGCGTAGGAAAGCTCTCTCTTTAGTCGGAGAGCTTTCATTTTTACGATTTTCACGGATGGGCTTTTTCGACCACTTTGCCATAAAAATTAGCTATGAATATGAATAAAATATATCTATTTCAGTTGAATTTTGAAGATGATTTTATGGTTCGGAATTTAAATGGAATGTTGGAACGAATCGGAATAGAAATAAACACAAACATTTCGATTGTAACACATTCATTTTTACGTAATTATATTGATGTTGGGACTTTCATTATAAGTCAAGAAACATTAAAGAACATATTACAGAATGTCACAGTAAATGGAGAACTAGGTAGGTTTGGATTACCGTGTAGGTTTGGATTACCTAACCTCACGCTAGAGGAGGTAATTATAGAGTGCTGGCAATTATTTGGAGGAAAATAGCTTAAATCTAGAAATAGTTTAAAGAAATATCATTTTAAGACTGATCTTAATTTCAATTGAACTAAATATTAGTGTTCGAACTTTTTAATTCGCCGGGCCTGGTATCCGGGTTTTTTTCTTCCAATCCGCCCGGGCCGGGTTTTCCGGACTAAAACCCCGAAAAACCCGGGCCAGGCTCTGGTTCGAACTCTACAAAATATCCTATGAGTAAAAACATTAGTTCAAAAAACATTGAATGTTTGGGAAATTTTAGGAAAGAAAGAGGAGCCGAGTTTTTAAATTTAAATACAAACAGATTAAATATGAAATTTATTTTAGGTGAAGATTATAAAAATGATATTCCTCATTTTCCAAAAGTTAAAAGAGTTATCTGGCTTGTCCGTCATGGAGAAAGACTTGATAATGATAAAGAAGTGAAAGAGAGGGCAAAAATAGCTGGACACATTTATGATGAGGACTCTGGTAGAATATTTTCACTCGACAATTCCCCTCTAAATCAAAGAGGGATGGAAAGGGCTGCAGCATTAAACATCGTGTAAGTTTAAGTTAATCACTGGCGGAGCTGTTACTTAAAAGTAGGAGTATAAGTCATTACTAAATAAATTACAACTCGCTTGTGGACTTGACTTAAGACTTCGCACCATCAAACTCGCGATGGTGGGAAATATTCTCGAGAAGAAAAAGAATCTCGAGAAGAAAGACTAATCTAAAAAATTACCGTATTTCCTATATTAGAGCCCCACCCTCTGTTAGAGCCCCACCCTCTAATACAGCCCCACTTTGGAGGATAGTTAAAAAATAGAGCCCCACCCTCAATTAGAGCCCCACCCCAAATAAAGCCCCACCTAAAAAATATTGGAGGAAAAATTATCCCAATAACTTTTTAGATGTATTAAGAGAGTTAAGGAAATAAAGGGGATGGAGGAGGAGGGATCATAGGAATATAGAAATGAAAAGGAGGGGATAACTTCGATATCCGCCCAAATACTCTAGAATCGCCTATATTCCTCCAAATCCCTCCTATTATCTCCAATAAAATAAATTTATGAAGGGTTGCAATTTTTGAAGGGTTTCAATATGAAGGGTTGCAATCGTGTTAGGCACTTGGCGATAATTCGAGAGATTATTAAAGATCTATTAGAGATCTCGCTTATAATCAGTGATGAAGTTCCAAAATTTCTCCAAAATCGGTTCCAGTTCTGGAACTTGTTCAAAAGCTTCATCAAACAAAATCCCTTCATTTGCCTCCTAATACCCCTAGTCCAGAATATCCCTCTTAATCCCGCTAAATCTCTCAATATAAGCTTAATCCTCTGTATTCCCCATAATCCCTTAAAAGCCACTCTTATACCTCTGATCCATCGATGTCAAACACTAGTCCCCTAATATTTCCTTTAATCCGTCCAAATCTATTAATATTTAATATTAATCTTACTCTTATTGAATTATTGTGACTATTTTGTTATTCATTGCTTAAAAAGTTTTAATTTTTCATGAAAAATCAAAAAAAATATCGATTCGCTTTTGATATTTTCGGTTTTATCGACCATCCCCTCCGGCCTATCTCTTGTTGCAATGGACAGTTAATAAATGGGATTTTAACTCAAAGAGGGTTGAAAAATAGAGCCCCACCCTCAATTAGAGCCCCACCCTTTAATACAGCCCCACCCTGGAGGATAGTTGAAAAATAGAGCCCCATGGGGCTCTAATATAGGAAATACGGTAATTTAGTTTCAAAAATATTGACATTCAACACCTTTTTGCCTCACCTTATGAAAGGGCAATACAAACAGCTGTAGAACTTTTGGGAGATAGTCACAAAAATTATGGCAACACGAGAGGACGGAGAATAACCTCTCAATTGAAAATAAAAGTGGAACCAGGATTTATCGAGACAATGAGTTGTGTCGATGATCATATTGGCTATCAGGAGATTAATGAGTTGAGTGAACTTTACCCACGCTTAGATGATAATTATACACCTATTTTTGACAAAAATTTACTGGCTGAAAATTACAAAGAGGTGAGATTTTGTTATAAAGTTTTTATAAAATTTTCATAATTTGTATAACAGCGGTGGCCATAAACGTGAACCTGCATTTTTGATATTTAGGAGGTTGTAACTTAGATTACACAAAGAGTATTTTGAGTAAAGCAAAGGCCATAAATTTGGGTTGCAAATGTATTAATTGCATTAAAATATTTTGTTAATTTTATTAATTTTTTGTAATTATCATTAAAGGAAGAAAGAGGAAATTCAGATATGGGTTGTTGCAGACGTATTAAAGATGCTTTAAACGGATTGATAGAAAATCTTGAGAATGAAAAATATTTAAAAGATAGTACTTTCTTTAATTCAAATTTGTTTGATCAAATCAACGAAGGCACGTATAAAAATCATTGGATACAGCCAGGGGAAGAAACTGCTGGTATAATAATTTTATTTTTCCAATTAAAAATTTAAGTATCACTTCTAAATGTCATCGAATGATTTTGTTTGGATGAACAATGTGATATTATCATGGATACATGAGAATTACGGAGGATATTAAGGAATTTGGTTGGAATAAGGGAATATAAGGGGATTAGTAGGGAAAAAGGGAACCTGGGTCAGAACAGTTATATTTTTGCGTTTTTTCGTTAATTTTGTCAAAAATTGGCGGTTCCGAGTTTTGGCGGCAAAGGTAGCGGTTCTGTTATCCGCAATTGAAGAAGAACACAGAAATTTTCGGTCGCTTAGAGGTTCCGTTCCGGATACGAGAAGATTTCCCAGGACCCGTCAACATCTAAAACGCTTTAAGTCCTTTGGAGATGCATCAGTATGTGTAGCAAACATGCACTGTATGGGTTTGGATGAATATTATTATTAAGACACATTTTGGACTGTTTTCTGCAAGGATATTCATTTGATAGTTTTTTCCATTTTTTTTTATTTTTGCAATAAATAGGAATATAAAATAGCTATAATTTTTTAAGATCAAATTGTAATAGTCTCACATGCATTGCCAATTTGTGCGGTTCATAATATTGTTGCAGGGATTTATACATATGCGCCTCAGGTCTAAATAAATAAAATTGAAAATAATTTAAAAATATTATAGACATCGATTACTAAAATTGTTGAACTGGATCAATCAAGGTATTATATTATAGAGGGTCTCAATTTAAGATCCTTTTTTAAAAATCGGTTGGCCAGTGGTAGAGCCAATGGTAACCTGTTGTTCTGGACACCCTATTTAAGATATACCTCAATAGGACAAGATTTTAAGGATGTATCTCATGAATGTGATGCTTATACTATATTTGGAACACATAAGCTCTAATGGGACGCATAAATAGTCATTAACGCATAAAAGCTCCAATGAGACGCATGATCTAAAGTAGAGCCACAATAATTACGTCTGAATTTTAAATTCAAGTTCTTCAACAAGTCATCATCCGAGTAGTTCAAGTTACTCAACTGGAAGTGATTATACTGAAAATCTTCGTTTGGTTTATTTTGGTGCTACAGCACATTTTGGCGAAGCCCTTGACGCAAGCTATTTCAAATATTAACTCGTAGTTATCTTAATAATATATGAATATAGTATTGTAAATTCTAGGTGCCTGGGGGCTATGTCAATTGTCCACAGAATTCTGTTCATAGACCGTAGAATTCTATATTAATTAGTAGTTAATTTAAAAAGGGAAAGGGGTCTATAATATGCATTTCTGACAAAAATTTTTGAAATTTGCAAAACATTTTGCAAAAAATATTTAAAAAAATTTGTAATAATTAAAAAAAATTCTGGGAATAAAACATACTGATAAGAAACAAAGAATTAATCAACGTTTAATATTATGTTATTATAAAATAACTTAATTTTCCAAGGAAGGATTTGAACTTGTGTCAACTGACCTACCAATGCACCACCGAAGACACATTCTGGTAAAAAGGAAATGTTTATATGAGAAACTTTGCTAAATCTCCTGGGCCTTTCAAAATTTTCGTCCGTAGCGAGACTAAAAAAGAAATCTGTCTCCTGTGACTTTTTTACAATTTTGCCTTTTTTCGTTTCGTGACAAATTTAGACATTTTTCATTTCTTTAGTTTCGTAAAAATCAAAATTATTTTTTTCGTTTCATTTTTGTTTCGTACATCAACTAATTTTTCTTAATAGTTTTCGCTCCGTAGTAGTTATCCCGACCACTTTGTTCCATTTTTGAGGAGGGGTCCGCAAAATTTCCAAAAGGATTCGAAGGGATTGGGGGAGGAGTCAATGGGTTTGAGGGGAGGGGTCCGCACCTTGCAAAAGTATTTGAAGGTGTTTGGGGAAATGCCCGCAAAATTTTCAAAAGGTTTTGAAGTTTTGAACAAATCGGATTTTGCTCTATTTTTGTTCTTCTCTCAATTCCAATTTGTTCTAAAGGGTTCGGGGGGAGAGGGGGTCAAAATAATTAAGGGGGTTCTTGCAACTTCATTTCGATTAAAAGGTTTTGAGGAAATCATCATCAATCAAATGACTTTATTTAATCTTCCAACAAATTTCTTTTTGTTCTTCTCTTTGATTTTCCGTCTCCCGAATCCAAAATTCCCGCAATCCTATTTTGTTTTAATTATATTGTCAAAAGGAATTGAGGAAGGGGTTTATTATCTACTTTTTTCAATCTTCCGACAGCATATTATCATATTACAGTAATGTTCAAAAGTTTATGCCGCTTTTCTTTGCGAACAAAGAAAACGATATAACTCAAGAACAGAAAAGACTTAAATTAAATCGATTAAATTTTAATTAGTGGAGGTATTTTATTGAGATATATCGACTTTTTTTCTTGTGAGGTGTAGCGGCATAAACTTTTGCACCTTACTGTATTTACTCATAAAATGACTAATTAATTGTTAGACAATTCCCTTTAAAGATACCGATTTATTAACTGATTATCTTAAACATTATTTTATAATTTATAAACCCAGGAAAATATTCGAACCGACATCATTTACACTATAGGCAAGATCACTACCAATTATTACACTGAGGAGCATAAATATAGCATATGATTCCCAAAAATCAATCGATATATTTAAAAATATCTTTTTTGTAATGCTTTAAAATTATTATTTTAATTTTTCCTTTAAACCCCTAAAAATTAAAATGTTTTTTCATTTCTTTATTATTAAAAATATTTTTCTTAAAATATATTTATTAAAAATATATTTAAAAATTTTCTCTGTTAATCAATCAATTTTTTAAATAGAAGTTTAAATTTTAAAGAAAAGATTTTTGTTTACAATTCCCAAAAGAGAATTAAAAAATTTTAGTGCAAAATTTAAAAATTTTATTCAATCAATCTTTACAAATTTTTTCTAAATTTTAATTAAAAAATTCTTGATTCATAAAAGCGAATCAAGTATTTATTGAGAAATTTTTTATATTTTTAAAACTGGCGTCGCTTTTTTCTGAAATAGTGTATTAATCAAATATTCAATTTGTTATACATATAGAATCTTCTCTATAACTGTTATCAAGTTAATGTATTCATATGATCGACACTTGTAATCAATTTGAAAAATTGATTGTCCAAGAATCTTCCCTGTTGATCTACTGAGTCAAGTAATCGTGAGATCTTCTAGTAATGAGAGGTGAATCAATGATCAAATGATCAATCATATGAACTATTGATAAATCAACAGAGCAATAAATAAACCAAATTATCAGTCAATTGACAATTAATGATCGAGTGATTAATCTCTGATATAGCAGTATATATTTTGATGAAATATTTCCCATAACAGTAGAGTTTTCACGTTTAAAGGTTTTATTATTTATTTTTACATCTTTATTTTGTTGTTTATATTCATAAGTAGTTTTTAAATTCATTTTTTGCATCTATCAACGGAGTTTTCTAGTTGTCTTAATTCTTTTAATTTTACCTCACTATTATTATTGTTTAATTTATTCTTACTATCTTTAAATATAAATGATCCATTAAGAGTGGTTAACTGTTTAATTGTTCCCTCATCTATTCCTTTTTTATGCCACGTTTTATGAGATTGTTAACCTTTAAATATATTTTAAAACTTTATATTTATTGAGACTACCCTTTGAAAATTTTGCGGGCATTTCCCCAAACACCTTCAAATACTTTTGGAATGTGCGGACCCCTCCCCTCAAACCCATTGACTCCTCCCCCAATCGCTTCGAATCCTTTTGGAAATTTTGCGGACCCCTCCTCATCCTTTATGAAAGTGCGGTAAAAAATGGAACAAAGTGGTAGTTATAACTACTTTTTGTTAGGAGCGATATTTTATTTTGATGCAGTGCTTTGAAATTATTTTTTTGCTCATTTAGTTAAATTATTTCCCTTTCTTGTAAAACAGTTTTTAATTTCCGTTTTGGTCTGTTCTCTTAAAACTTTGTAGAATCTCGATATTTAAAACGAAGTGAGTGAAGAAAAAGTTGACTATATCAGGCCATGCGATAAATCGACTGACATTTCAAAGAAAATTAATTGACATATTAGATGGTTATGTAAATGTATTTTTGAATGCTTTGTGTACAAAACATTTGTTTAATCAAAAAAACAAACAGATATATTCACTATCACTATGCTTTCCGTCAAATGCTATTAACAACTCTTTGTTATTTGAATGTTATGTCCTGTTTTGTAATATGTAGTAAACTGAATATTGCATCTACTCATTTTTAAATAAAAGAATTTTTTAATTTCATGTAAAAATTAAAAATAATGTAACAGAATGAGGATAAAATATTTATGTCATTTAAATTTTAAAAATACGGGCTCTTTGTGGACTTCATTTACAGATATTCTGCTGCATTAGTATTTTTTCCTAACATTCTTTTTAGTAATCAGATAAAAATTATGTATTAAAAATAGGATTCATACAAATTGCCTTATAGGTTCTCTATTTGATTTAAATTTGATCGTGTATTGATCCTTTCCCTCATAACACCAACCCTAGCATTGTGATTTGATGAAGTTACAATTATCGTTTCTTGAAGAGGTTTTCCACAAAATAAATGTTTAAACGTATTTTTGAATGCTTTGTTGTAGTCCGTACTGAAATTAAATTATATAATCGGACCTCATTTTTAGATCCCTCTTAGAGATAAAAAAGTAGTTCGTAAGAGATATTTACGAAATAACGGTAAGCGATTAAAAACCTACTACTCCGTGGTCAACTAAATTTAAACTTTTCAAAGCAATATTGGGTTTATCAAATATTGAGTTTCGGAATAAAATGTTTACTTAGTAGTTTGAAATTTGTTTAAAACATATTATTAAAACCTAAAAGCAAATAAAACAGGCATATTACTGCTGGCCGAAGCAATATACAAAAGCAGGGCTGGAACAGCCACATAACTATCAATATCAGCAACATTAAATGACAAAATGGGTAATAACATTAACCATACTTGAGACTAAAACAAGGAATTTTATTATAAATATTGTGGGATTGGAATAAAGATACGACTAGTTAAGGTTTTTAAGAAATTAATTTGAGGACACTGGCTTATGTCAGAAAATTCGGACACTAGAAGGCGGCTGCCAAGATTTCTCTGAAATTTTCCACTATAATTGAATATCGGGTTCTAAAATTTTAATAGTGGGCTCTAAAATTGCTGTAGAATTTGCTGTCCGAAAAGTTTAGAAGCCCAACTATACTGCGCAAAAATTTCAGAAACTCCACTGCTGATGGTTTTCCTCCCTAATTAAATAGGACTGAAGGTAACCTTGCTCGGGAGGTCCTAAAGATGTTGAGTAAACTGTATTGGTCACGTTCGGTGGTATCTACAATCCGTTAATACTTAATAACTTCTAAAATGCAAGAAGGGATTAATTATCAAATCGCCCTCTTTAAGTCTTATAAATATATAAATTCTTTCAGCAAAAATCAGTAAACTCACATTCACATATCCTAATAAATTAATCAAAATAATTGCTGTCAGTGATTTTACTAAACGTCTATTAATAGAACTGTATTCCTTTCTAAAGGCCATTAATATCCAAATAGTTACATAACAAGCAACTGTTAATAAATTAAAAATATTTGATGTAGTAAGTGTCTCTTGCTTAATTTCAGGCTGTACCATAGCTAAAGTGTCGCACATAGTTGGCCTTGTAATAATTTGTTTTTAAATTTTGAGATTAATTTTATTTAAATTAATTTAAATTTAAGGATTCAAAAATAAAATTGACTAAATGAATTTACTGTATTTTTATTTGACAATATTAAAGGTCTTTTCCCATGGTTCAAGTATATAAGATATAGTACGGTATGGATATTTTGAAAGCTTATTGAGCTTGTTGAACATCGATACAGACTCGTGATGTCTGTGATCGGAATTAAGAAATCGAAAAAACGGTTGAAGGATGATGGGAGTCTGAGTTTCATAATAAATTGTATGGAAATTTTCATACACTTATCCGACCGCATGTTCTTTTTTAAATTTCCTATCCGGATTCGATGTAGTGCAGATATCGTTTTAATGTGGGTTATGTTCAAGGGTTATTAATGAAGGAATTTGGAAGTTTTCAAGGAAATTTGTAGAATAACTAGTTACATACCTATCAGGGAAGCTAATTGCCATGTTTAAAAAATTCCAACAAGTACGGGCCGACCTTATCATTATTAAGATGACAATAACAACCACAGATTTATATCGATCGTCAAAATTGTACCTATAATAATCAGTTAATTTAATTAAAGCAAAACTTGGACTTGAATCCCAACTTAGGCTTGATTATCGCGCATCGGTGTTTCAGATATCGAAAATTTTCCAATGCTCATACGAGTCAAGAAAAATTTTGAATATAGATGGGTAGGATGCATTAAATCTTTTCATAATGGAAAAAGCGAAATTTGAATGAACTCTCAGTACATATTTAATAAATAGTCAAATTGCCCAATTGGGGGGGGGGGGGAGGGATGGATAGGAACCTCGTCCTTATAAGATGAAATTACACATAAATATTAGCCAGAACCCTAATTTCACCTAATTATCATTATTAAAAATAATTACCAGATAGGAAAGGCAATACTTAACAATCTATCAACTCCAATATAAAACTGAATTTGAACAGCCAAAGTTATACAAGTTACAGGAAAAAATTGAATAAAATAACAGGTACGAAGACTGATAAAATTGATTCCAAAGAGGAGGATAAAAAATTTCAAACTCATTCCAAAGTGGACTGGTAGCGTAAGGAAAGAATTCAAGCCAATGTAGATATTACAGCGATGATGAAAACATCTAAAAAATATTTTAATGTTAAGTTTAAGTTGGCGGATTATTAAATTTGATCAGAAAATTTCTCGGATATTGGATCAGGATATCCGAAAAGTTCCCAGAATCCGCTAACCCTACCAAATACTCTTCTGTTTCAAAATGAGCAGGCATTCTCTTTCCTAAGTTCATTTATCACTGTAATCTTTTGATCATTGGATGCCATGAAATAAAGTGAAATTGAGGAATGATTAAAAGTATGTAGTTGATAAAAGGAAAATATGCGTGCTATGAAAGCTTTCTAAACACTACAAGTTCCTGAGATAATTACTGCCTTACACAATATTCTAAAATCTTAGTTCCTTTATGTTATGTTGCCCTAAGTCCTTGAGTTTCATTTTTGGAATTTATTATATCTATTTTCTCAAAAATTTTAGAAAGATTAAGACATTTTATTTTGGAATTATGCGCTTTACAAAGCAAGAAACTGAGCTTGGAGAGCGAAAAAATGGAGAAATAAAGAGCCCACAAATCTTAATTTTATTAATTATTAAAGCTACTACCGTATTTGCTCTATTAATCCCCCAGTCCTTTATTAATCCCCCAGGCTCTATTAATCGCCCACCCTGGAGATGGGTTGAAACAATAATCCCCCTCTTTCTACCCCACTCTAATAATCCCCTAGGCTCTATTAATCCCCCACCCTAGAGATGGGTTGAAACAATAATCCCCCTGGGGGATTACTAGAGCAAATACGGTATACTTATTTTTCCAAGTCGTGTATACCATAAAAAAATTAAATAAAAATGCAACAATGCTTAAAAAGAATATGCTGCTATATTTTGCTGTTAATATGTAAAGAGTTCCAGTAGAGTTGTAATAATTGAAGACCTGAATTTTACTTCTATACAATTATATTTGTATAATTTATTTACCGGGTCGTTCGGGGGAAGCATATTTATTATATTTAGTATAAAACGAAAAACTGAACAAATATAAGGAAATTTTTATAGAATTATGAGAGGGATAAGATGTTTAAATTAAAAATAAAGATGAATTCCTCTCATGATGAATCCTGAAATGTTCATCTTGAGAGCTCTAATTAGTTATTAGTTTTTTTATTCAATGATTATTCAACGAGGAAGTTATTTTCACCTATCGAGGCATATTTTTGATAGTTTTCGTTAAAATAGATTTTTTGTTAAAAATTCTTATTCGAAAGAACGCATCAGTTTTCAAAAATAATAACTATTTTTCTTGTCAACCGAAAAATCTTTTTAATTTTTGGAAAAATATCCATTAAAAAATTCAAAATTTGATAATTAATATTTTCTGAGGAAATTTGTAAAATTTGAATTCTTCACAATTTTTGTTTATCAGTAAAATATTTGAACGGAAATTAAAGAAAATTCCAATTAAAATTTTTAAACGACACAAAAGCAGTACACGACTGTCACAATTTATGTCCTTTACAATTAAAAGTTAATTTTCTCACTTACACACAAATATTTATTTACAAATAAAAGACTACAATTTATAATTAAAAAAATTTTTACAATAAGATTATTACATTTTCTCACATTTTTGATTCTCTTACGAGACACTTTTTAAGTTCATTTTGTATGTAAATAGCGAATTACTGTAGAAAGTGTACTAAACCTTTAAATTTTATTTCTCTTAAAAGTACATATACTTGTTTGCTAAACAAAAAATAATTGAAAAATATGCTTGAATAATTTTAGAAAAGGCTTATAATTTACATTTAATATGTACTATAAGTTTGTATTTGTATTTTATTGAGCTTAAATAAGCAAACCTATTTTGTGTCGAAAATTAACTGTCATGTCATAAAATTCTTTGAAAATTTATAATTAAGCAAATAAATACTAAGGGTGCGGCATAAGTAATTGGTCACTTTTAAATTCCTTATAACTTTTTTTATTGTCAATAATTTTAATTCATTTTAGGCTTATTTTTTTAGCTTATTCAATTCTCGGCTAAACTGCACTTTACCGGGGGATTTTAGATTTTTATGATTTATATGTCAATCGAAATAGCTCATCAAGCTGAGTTAAATGACACCAAAATTAGTCCGCGGACTCAACTACGAGCCGAGTTACAGATCCCTAAAGTTCGAAAAACCATAGGGGGGACCAAGCTGTTTTTGGGGGTGAAAAATTCGAATATGCAAATTATACCTCATTCGAAAGAGCTTGTCAAGCTGAGTCGAATGACACCAAAATCAACGAAATCTGACTTGATTTGACAAAGTTATGATCTTTTATTTTAGCTCCTTACCTATGGTATCTGGGGAGATTTTTGCTGTACTGAGGCCCCAAATACGTCCAGAGCAAGGGAGATAGGAATAGGTTTATGTTACGAGCCCAGACCCAGCTCCCGTAGACTCCACGCGAGGCGCGAGCCGCAAAACCCCGCGCGAAGCGCGGGGTTTTGCACAAGCGCCTCGCCGACGCCCCATAGGTTTACGTTGTTTTTTTTTGTGTCATAACTTTGTCCAAACTTGTTCAATAGACCTGATTTTGTTGTCATTCGACTCAGCTCGACGAGAGCTTTTAAATGAGGTATAATTTGCATATTCAAATTTTTCACCCCAAAAATCAGCTTGGTCCCCCCTATGGTTTTTCGATTTTTGGGGACCCATATCTCGGCCCACAGTTGAGTCCGCGGGCTAATTTTGGTGCCGTTCGACTCAGCTCGCCGAGCTCTTTCGAATGACATATAAATTGTTCAAATCTAAAATCCCCCGGTAAAGTGCAGTTAGGCCCAATTCTCTATTATGGCTAGTCAACGTAATTCTATAATGTCACATTTTTTGCAAAAAATCAGTCCGCAAAATTCCATCTCTTTTGAAAGTCCCAAAGAGCACAGTACAATAGACAATGTATTCCATATTTAGTTCTCTATCATTTAAGCTTTATTTGATCTCATTATCTTTAATTTGAATAAGGTATGCCATAAATACTTTGTCCTAAACATTTCATGTCACCCTGTACACTCAGTCAGTTTACATAATAATTATCACAGCAGAAATTTCTAAATTTTATTCTAAAAACATGTTGAATTTAAATTTTTTTAAATTCATTAACAATTTCTTCAACGTTTTCTTCTTGTATCTTTCATAAAAAACGTTTTGTAAGTTGTGTTCACAAAAATATTATCAAAAATATTAATTTCCACATGACTTACGTAACTCATGCGCATTATTTGTCAATAAAACTTGGCCTACATTGACTAAATAATCGATACTTTTTTATTGTTATTTCTTCTTTTCTTTATTTATTTTTAAATCGATACAAACGTTTGTGAGAGAAAATTCTTAAAAGAAATTTTTTGTTTGTGGCCACATTGAAAATATTAATATAAAATGCCCGAATTGCCTTCAAGTTTATTTTGGTGGAGAACACTTGCTGTTCTGTGTGAGTTTATTTTCAAAATAGCAATCTGTTTTGTCAAGTGTTGCTTTAGTGAAATATTACATAAGATTCAAAATTTTAAATATATTAGGCGTGCATATCTAGCCTCGTTCCTCAACGAGATTCTTTGCGAGAACCGAGGTTGCGAGACCGAGACTTAAAAACTGGCAAAGGCCTTTGAGGCACTTAACCTTCAATAGTTTAAGCCCTGATAAAAGTTAGTTTATATGATGCATTTTCTTATTTTTCTATCTAGAAAAAAATCAGTAAGATTTGCTTTTCGATATTTCTGAGCTTTTCCAGGAAGTAATTAAGTGTGATGGGTCAGAATATGAGTTAAAATTTAATTTAGAATCCCTGACATATATTTGTATTCAATTTCGAAATAATCTGAACACTTAATTACCTATTGAAAGTCTCAAAAAAATTAAAAAATTGTTTCTTCCTAGTTTTTCTTAGGAAGATGAAAAAATGAGGAGAAAAAATGCATCCTACAAACTTAACTTATACCGGGACTCCTCTATCGAAATTGCATTCAATGAAAATATATAGTGGTGTTAGTGGTGTTCATAAGCTCTAGTTCTAGTACGTATATAAATGCTGAGAGATCGAGACACCTATATTAGTCGACTGAAACTTTGTCACTAAAAATTTTCGGAAACTCGGTCTCCCAATTTTTCAATTTTTGCCCCCTTAAGTTTTTTATTTATTTTCAGTTTATTCACACAATAAACTTTGTCAACTTAAAATTTATAGGTTTTGTCGTTTCAATCATGACAATCATTCTCGTTCTATTCTCTGGTATTTACTGGCCACTTGTTTTTGTGCCCATTCCGATTGGTGCAGGCTTCGGAATTTTTGGCAGATGTGGAAATACTTCCCCAATAATCGTTCGAAATTATTAAAAAAATTCTTTTTTTTCGATGAAAAATTTTTACAAAATAAATATTTATAATACATAAAACACGATTATTTTGTAAGAGGCATATTAAAAAATTGGGATTACGTGGGCTGGGATACTCATCCCCAACTGGAAATTCCCGATTTTTTGGAATAGGGACCAGAGATGCACGAAAAAATTGGGAGCAGGCCAATTTACCGCAGCCCAACTTACCGCGCCCATCTTACCGCAGCCCAACTCACCGCGAGCCCAACTTACCGCGAGCCCATCATCCAACTTACCGCCAAACAAAATTTTTTTGGAATACTTCCTTCGATGTTGCTAACCCCCCGTTTCCGGGTCAACTCCCCCGTTCACGTGACAACACCCCCCGTTCACGGGACAAATCCCCCCGTTTACGGGAAACTCCCCCCGTTCACGGAACAACACCCCCGTTCACGGGACAACTCCCCCCGTTCACGGGTCAACTCCCCCCGTTGACGAAACAACTCCCCCCGTTCAAGGGTCAACTCCCCTCGTTGACGGAACAACTCCCCCCGTTCACGGGTCAAATCCCCCCGTTGACGGAACAACTCCCCCCGTTCACGGGAAACTCCCCCCGTTCACGGGAAACTCCCCCCGTTGACGGAACAACTTCCCTAACTTTCCCGCCAACTTCTCCATGATTGGAACAATCCTACCCGACATTGGAACAACCTTATCGATTAGTTGATACAGTTATTGATTATTTTATTTATGAAATTTTCGGCGGTAAGTTGGGCTTGCGGTAAGTTGGGCTGCGGTAGGATGGGCTCGCGGTGAGTTGGGCTCGCGGTAGTGAACGACATATCTACGTTTTCGTCGATTCGCGGCGAATAACTACTTTTATTCGCGAACGACTTTTTTTTAATACATAATGCCAGAACTACGTTAATATCGATGTTTTGCGCCAAACGATTGCGAAACGACTTTTTTGTGTCTCTTTTTCTCTAATTTCACATTATATTTCCTTTCTCTTTTTCTATTAATTTTCTATGTCGTTGTCTCTCCATTGGAATTTTTGTTAGGTTTTCGTTTTCTAAAGTTTAAAAAAAATAAAACAACAAAATTTTATTCATCTTTAAATAATGATTGTAATGAAATAAGTGTAGAAAATGAAATAAGTGTACTAATTGTTTTGCTAATTGATCCAAATTATTTAATTTTTCTTGTTGTGAAGCAATAGCTTTATCAAAATCTTCATGTTTTTTAATTAGAGATTCAACATTATCCCCAGTCGGGTCCTCTTGAGCGAGAAAAGCGTAAACGATTGGCCTAATAAACAAAAATTGCTTTTAAAAGGATTCAATTTTTAACTTTTTCATCTAAAGCACGTATTTTATCCCCTAAAGCAGCCAAATCCCTTTCAACTCCCTCATGTTTTCTTTGTAGAGCTTGGACTGAACGAAGATCACGACCAAAATCTTCAGTATCCAAAGCTTCATTCTTTTCTTGTATCCAATCCCTCGTCTCCTCCACGTCCTTATGGAAACGTTGAACTTCATGTGCAGATTCTAATTGCTGCCCTCTTTGTTCCGCCTTTTGTTCTAAAGCCTTCCAACTAGTAGCAATTTGATTCATTTCTTGTAATCTAACTTCATTTGCTTTCAAGTCACATTTAAAGTCATTGAATTTTGTTTGTAATACTTCTGCATGTTCCAAATCTTGACCAATTTCTTGTTGAGAAGCAACTGTTTCTCGTGACTTTATCCACTCTGCGAGGTCATTTGCTTCACGCAATAATTGGTAGGCTTTAAATAAAAGGGATTTAAAGATAATTTTGGGATTGTTTTCTAAACAACCTTTGTAAGCCTTTTCCAGTTTTCTCTTTCGTTGATCACCCAAAACCATTAAACGTTGGTACTGATCTTCAATTTGACTTTGTTTCGCGTTAATAGTGTTTACAGGTTGGCCAGCAGTTGCTTGGTGGTGATGTTGAGAACCAGGCTCGATATATTTAACATATTCCATGATCGCCTACTCTTCGGACTTCCTAGATCTAATCCTTAAGGATATGGATTTTCGACGTTTCGATGACGGTGTCACAGGTTCTTCGAGATCGCCGCTTTCGAATGCGACTCTTAATTCATTTTCAAATTCATCCATTTAGTAAGAATATATGTGGAAAAATCCCTAAAAATTACAGAAAAGGGACTGAACATTTATAAAAATGGAAAATTGCAAATTCCAAAGGAGAGACTACACAAACGAAAATTAATAGAAAAAGAGAAAGGAAATATAATGTGAAATTAGAGAAAAAGAGACACAAAAAAGTCGTTTCGCAATCGTTTGGCGCAAAACATCGATATTTACGTAGTTCTGGCGTTGTGTGTTTAAAAAAAAGTCGTTCGCGAATAATTGTAGATTTTTTTAAAACGACTTTTTTTCCTTAAGAAAAAGTCGATATGTCGTTCACTAGCTCGCGGTAAGTTGGGCTGCGGTAAGATGGGCGCGGTAAGTTGGGCTGCGGTAAGTTGGGCTGCGGTAAGATGGGGTGTACCCAAAAAATTAGTTTCGTTTGAAAATTTACATTAAGGACGGCATAATCCTTGATGTACTTATTATTTTGAAAAAAATTTTTTTAATATACGGATCTGTTAGGGTGGCGTGATTATTATAAAAGGCGAAGCCTTTTAGTAGTCGGGGAGTCGCAGTAAGTCAGTCTTGGTCCGTAGTCAAAGCTATAATCTACTCCAGTGCATAGTTCGCTTATTCTATTGTATTGTAACCTTGTGATAAACCTTGTTACTTAGTCTTTCTATTAGTATCGGACACACCGCAAGTCGATACATAACGGATCGCCAAGCTTAATCCGAAAATAATAAACTTATAGAAAGACTGGACTCGGTTATATTTCTTAAAAGAGTACTCGTACGAAAAAGGGGATATCTTTATTACATCTAATTAGAATTCAAAATTAACAAAAGATCACTTTTAATAAATAAATTAATTAGTAATTAATTATTTATCCTTTTTAATGTGTTATCTCTATAATATTGTCACTAGTATTTCAAAACTTCCAGTGTTTTTTACTTGCATTTAAGCAGTTCTTTGACTGTTGGTGCACAGTTATCTTTTCCATTGAATGATTTCTTAAATAAATTTTTAAGACTAACTTTAACTATTAATTTATGAAAAAGTTATATATACGTTAATACAGCTACAATCTGGGACATCATTGTTGCAACATTTTTATAATAGTTTTTCTAAATTTAAAAAGTTTTGGATAAAAGTTAATCTATTAGAAATAATTCAAGTTAATTAACGTATTTTCTCGATTAATTCCCCTACCTCGAATAATTCCCCTCTCTCGATTAATTAGCCATGCTAGAGTTGGGTTGAAACAATAATTCCCCACCCCCAAATACCCTACTGCATGTTCAAATGCCAAAACTGAATAATTCCCCTCCCTCGATTAATTCCCCATGCCAAGGAAGGGTTGAAATGTTAATTCCCCAGGGGAATTAATAGAGAACATACGGTATAGGAGTTTGTACACTGATTTTCAAGCACAAATATTGGGTGAACTATCTGCCTGGGATTAAATCATCTATCAGAGTTCAAATCTTAAGAGCCCGCCTGAGTTTACTTAGAATTTGAATTTATTGGAAAATTATGATAAATATTGTGAAACGTTAAATGTCCTCCAGTCTAGCAATTAAAACAAAAAATGGTAAGTTAGCGATGGGAAGGTGGTTAACAACCTTGCAAATGAGAGTCTCGGAGTTAAGTTTGTCCAATTTTTTTGTTAGTTTCTTGAGTGGGCTCAAACATTTTACTATAACATCGAAGAAGAATCGAACTTGTCTCAGGCATATTTCTCAGGCTTGCTCAATGTTTAAGTAATCTTCTGAATAAGCTACCAGTTGATGTTTAAAACGTTCCCGTTTAAACGTTTTAAAGGAGCTTAGGGGATAATTTTCCTTATAATTAGCTACTTTTAATATAAAAATTACGATGATCAATGCTGCATTTGCCAGGATTGAAAAAAGCAAACTGAAAATAATTGTTGAAAATGTGAATTTTTATTTTTAAAGACCGCTTTAGCTTGCTGACATGGTGAAGAAGCTGGTTGGACATATGAGTGAGCTCTAATTTCAATTTGTGTATTATACATAAAATAAATTGTTAAAATGAAAAAAATAATTTTGTTTTGCATTTTTGACTAAAAATTATTTCTAAAAAGATATGCAAAGTTTACACCCCTGGATAACAATCTTAATTGAGCGCTTAGTCAACTCTTCCTCCAACAAGTCTAATACATGGATATTTATAAGCGAAGTCTGCAAATATCTAGCTCACAGTTTTCATGTCCGAAAATTATTCTCTGCTATAAAGCAAAAGAATTATTTGATACTGAAAAAGAATCGAAGAAATGATCAGAATATAGTAAAAAATTTCTTTTTCAGAATGACTTTTGCGGAGATAGGAAATTCAACTTTGACATATATATGTAATAAAGCATCTGGGCTATAGATACATATTTCTCTCCTTTAGCTAGTGCAAAAGGTTAATCGGCGGCTGGGAGCGAACCAGCATTTTCAGTAGACCGGACTGATGTGTTTGTTAGTTATTACACCACACCGCCTACTGCACAGCCTTAGGTAATTAATAGCTATATGCTTTACGATACGATGGAATTCCGTTTAATTTTTTATTTTTTTTTTAAATGAATAAAATTTTATTTTAGAAAAAGTTTATAAAGTAAAAGAAAATACACGTATGTTAAACGATGATGACACTTCTCTCTTAATAAAAATGTTAACAAATTTTTATTTTTAATGTTTTTATTCAAAGGTCCTAAATTTTTATTTAAAAATATTAATAATAAAACAACATACTTTGATCAAAAACGAACGTTTAAAGTTTAAAAATGATCAGAAAATGGCTTATAGAATAAAAGCTTGGCATAGCATATTTTTATTTAAAAAATTTTTAGTCAATAAAAGGGTATTTTTTATACAAATATTGACAAAAGCAAAATAAATAAAAGCAGTTAAAATAATAAAATAAAATGAGATGCTAAAGAGTTTTTAAAAAAAAGATCAAAGAATTTAACCGCTAAATATTTAAACTTTTTATTTAAAAATCAAAAAGCAAATGAAGGTTTTTAAAACTAAAATTTAAAACAAGTGAGGATGGCTATTGACCCTATTGACAGTTTTGCATAATTTGGATTGTGGGTAACATGTGTAAGGGCTGGCTAATTTCTTTAGTCACTATCAGGCTTACATTCATGGAACTTATAAATTTATAGCTCAACGTTATTTATTTTCAGCCCTTTTTATGAGAAACTTTTTCAAAATCAGATAGGGGAAGAATAGAGAATATAAGATATTAAGTACTATATTTAAAGTTGAAAGCAATTAGTGCCCCAATGTCAAAGCTTGGCCAAAGGCATTTTCTTTCAGCCTTTTCTTCCATACTTTATTCTATGTACACATTTTTTATTTGAAATCAACTAGTTGTGCCCATTGGGGTATGGCGGTAAGTTACGTATGCACTGGAATTTAATAGGCGGAGCCTTTGGTTACGATACTTTTGCCCGTTGGAAAGCCTAACGGCTTTGGGGCGCGCTTCGCGCGCTGCTAGAAATTTTTTCTGCTACATTTAATAAAAAGCCTGGAAATCTCGTCGGGCCTTCGGCCCCCCGCGTTTAAAAATTCTTGACCCTCGCGATTCATTTTGGGGTGGATCTTAAGCTCGGGCCTTCGGCCCTCGCGATTAATTTTGGGATGGATCTTAAGCTCGGGCCTTCGGCCCTCGCGACCCATTTTGAGATGGATCTTAAGCTCGGGCCTTCGGCCCGCCGCGTTTAAAAATTCTTGGCCCTCGCGATTCATTTTGGGGTGGATCTTAAGCTCGGGCCTTCGGCCCTCGCGATTAATTTTGGGATGGATCTTAAGCTCGGGCCTTCGGCCCTCGCGACCCATTTTGAGATGGATCTTAAGCTCGGGCCTTCGGCCCTCGCGACCCATTTTGTGATGGATCTTATGCTCGGGCCTTCGGCCCTCGCGACCCATTTTGTGATGGATCTTATGCTCTGGCCTTCGGCCCTCGCGATCCATTTTGAGATGAATATTAAGCTCGGGCCTTCGGCCCTCGCGGTTCGTTTCGGGATGGATCTTAAGCTCGGGCCTTCGGCCCTCGCACGGCGGGCCTCCGGCCCGCCGTTTGGGGGCCTTCGGCCCCAGACCACCACACCCAAATTTCCCCTTTTGTAACTTTGGACAAAATGGTCAGAAAATTCCAGAAAAAATATTTTCGTGCTCAGCTCGATGAGAGCTTTCGATTGATATAACATTTGCCCTATTTTATGTCATTTTGGAAAAAATAAAATTTTGGCCGAAAATTTCGACCGAAAAATTTACGTCATTTTTCAAAAAATCATAACTCCCCGAAAATAAACCCTTTTGAAACATTTTGAAAGCTTAATATATAGTAAAAATTCTGCTCAATTTTATAAAAATATTTGCAACCACCCTCAGCCTCGATATACCCCAAAAAATTTCAAAAAACCGAAAAATTTTGAATTTTCAAAAAATCGACCCTACCAGGCCTCAGGTGAAATTTTTCAAAAATTTAAATAGCTCAAAAAATTTGTAATTTTTTGCTCTATTTTATAACCTTTAATTCGTTTGGCTACGACAAAAACTTACAAAGTTATGCCCAATTTAAATTTCACCCAAAAATTTCAAAAGGGGTCCCCCTTCAAAAATAGGTCAAAAATTCGACCTCGAGAAAAATATGTTTTATGGTACTCCAAAGGGTGCTGAACACGAATCCGAACTCCGTTTATTTTTAAAAAATTTTTAAAAAAAGTTACAATCAAAAAACCGACCAATTTTGGCCCCAAAAATGCCACTTTTTGCCCTATAACTTTCCCAGACTCAAGTGTACCCCCAACAAAGTATATATTTTTAGAGGTTTCAAGGGACGCTCTACAAGATAGGATACTCAAATCGAATTTCAATTCACGCGTTAAAAAGTCGGTTTTGGCGAGGTCACTTTGGTGCCCATAACTATGTCAGGAAAAAATCCCAGACTCAAGTGTCTCCCAACAAAATCGTAGTACATTTAGTGCCCTATTATACCAAAAAAGAGTTGAAACCATTCGCCAAAGTTTAAGCACTTTTATAATTACATTCGATGGGAGCCACCCTTCACGATAGGGGTTTTGGACATTTTGGACCTTTGGCGTTTTATAACTTTGCCCAAAATGGTCAGAAAAAATTAAACCAAATTTTTTCAGACTCCCCACATGGAGCTCTATCGATTGGCATATAGATCAGAAATTGTCGGTGAATTTCGTCGGACACCATGTGTCATTTTGGGACGAGATGTACAATTTTCGCGACGGCACATCGCACTCAACCGTCCACCCAGAGGTCCCGAAATTTTTCCTACGATATAGTACCTATCCCAACTTAATCGCCTCCCAGCAAGCACTTTTTGATACCACTTCACCCCTCCTCGCTATTTCCGTTTGAAAAACCACCCATGGCCGTTTCAGCGCGAAAAGACGTTTCAGTGCCGAGGTTAGATTTTTCCTGAATAGAGCACAAAAAGTTGCAGGACAAATCCACCTTCAAAAAAATTCCAGCCGCCGGCCTTCGGCCGGCGGAATTTTTGGAAAGGATTTTCTCCCCAAAAAGAGGGGCACTACCGAGTTTTTTATAATATATATAAAAACGTAGTTGTATTTGGATATTTTTTTCAGGTAAAAGGTACATAAAATTTTACAAAAGAAATTTCGTAATTTTGAGGAAATAAAGGGAATTTGATCCTTCCTACCAGAGTACTCGATATTCTCTTAAGAGATTCGTAATTCCTCCATATACTTGATAATCCTCCAAGTCCTTCAATATGTCCTACATATGTTCTTAATCCCTCAATAACTCTTTTTATCTTAAATCAACTTAATTACTTATTTATTTGGTCAGCAATATCTTCATTAATTCCTCCACACTCTAATACTTCAAAATCAACATATATTGTTGTGGATTGTACCAAAAATTTAATTGCCCGTCAAGGAAATACAGGTGCCTGTCAAGGACATGGAAGAAAAGACGGAAGAAATTGAACTTGAGAGAAAAAAAAACGAGAAAGAAGAAAAGATGGTATTGAGATCTTATCGGCCAATCTTTTAAATTAATAATTCCAGCTTTTAACTTTTACACTTCCATATACATATTTTTTAAATAAAATAAACTTTTCTTTCTTTTAAAATAAATAAAATTATTTTATAATAATTAATAATAGAGTAAGGTAGAGGTTTAAATCGCCCAGTCCACGGCCCTTTTAAATCTTTAAATTATAAAGACTAATTTGGTGATATTTAGGCGAATTGTTCATCTTTCAATATATATCCATCCCACTTGAGGCAAAATTTTTCTAAGAATTTTGGAAGGTCATAGTAGAAAAATTTTTTATGAATTTAAAATGTCAAAAAATAATATTAGAAATTTAGTATCGTTATCACGAATCAAAAATTTAAAAGTATCATTTATAAAATGAATTTAAAAATTATTTTAAAAACAAATTTTGTTTAAATTATCTTTTTTCTAATTCTAATTTTAATTTTTTAAAAATTAATTTCTCATATAATTAAAAAAAATTTTTTCTTTTATCCCATCTTTTCATAAATTAAAAGTTCTCCATTAGCGTTTAATAACCAATAATTTCAATTTTGTTAGAATCACCATTAATTGAAATTGAATTATCTCCATCAACATCTTCAACGTGCATCTAAAAGTTGTACAAATTAAAAAATTAGAATGACCCTTTCTCTAAAATCATCTGTTGGGAGCGTGCATGGAATTTTTTGTTTTATTTGTGTTCATTTATTATTTCTCGTAGATTGGCAAACAAGAACGAGTGAGAAGCTTAATATAAGCTTCTAAACGCTGTTTAATAAATTAGGGACGAAACGAATTGTAACTACCCATGATCAAGTTTTCAGTGGTCAAAGGTCAAGAATACTTCAAAATCAACATATATCCCGCTTGAGGCAAAATTTTTCTAAGAATTTTGGAAACCCATAGTAGGAAAATTTTTTATGAATTTAAAATGTCAAAAAATAATATTAGAAATTTAGTATCGTTATCACGAATCAAAAATTTAAAAGTATCATTTATAAAATGAATTTAAAAATAATTTTAAAAACAAATTTTGTTTAAATTATCTTTTTTCTAATTCTAATTTTAATTTTTTAAAAATTAATTTCTCATATAATTAAAAAAATTTTTCTTTTATCCCATCATTTTCATAACTTAAAAGTTCTCCATTAGCTTTTAATTCCCAATAATTTCAATTTTGTTAGAATCACCATTAATTGAAATTGAATTATCTCCATCAACATCTTCAACGTGCATCTAATAGTTGTACAAATTAAAAAATTAGAATGACCCTTTCTCTAAAATCATCTGTTGGGAGCGTGCATGGAATTTTTTGTTTTATTTGTGTTTATTTATTATTTCTCGTAGATTGGCAAACAAGAACGAGTATGAAGCTTAGTATAAGCTTCTAAACGCTGTTTTAAATTAGGGACGAAACGAATTGTAGCTACCCATGATCAAGTTTTCAGTGGTCAAAGAATGGCCAGTGAATGAATCGCCTAGACAATGAATGTTCCTATACTTCTATTAAAATCTCACCTCAACTTTATTTATATCGCCATTTATACTTTTAATATTTCCGTTTGGTTTTAATTTTTTAAATTCTTCAGAAAACGAATAAGGAGTTTTTTTTGGAGTAAAAACTTTACATGTCCCATTCATGCGGATTTTTACCGATTTTCCAATTATCTTGTCTTGATAACCTCTAACATATTCAATATTATTCCCATAAATTGTGAATTTATTTATATCACCATTCATAGATAAATGAGTAGTTTCGTAAACTTCATTTTCGTTTTGCACCAACATTTTGTTAGAGAAAACAAAAATTTTTAGATGATTGACATTTTTTATTTATTTATTTATTTATTGAGTAAATCACAAGGTAAAAATTACACTTATTGTGATTAAAAAAATATGTGAAAAATGTCTGTAAATTACAAATTAAAAATTTTGAAAAATAATAGAATTAAATTTGTCAATCAGTAAAAAAAACAAATAAAGAGAAAAGAACTTCTAATTATCTACTTAAAACTATATTGTTAAGATTTAATTGGAATAAAATAACAAAATTTTAGTTAAGTTATTTTATGTTTTTAAATTTTAAAAATATAGTTTGATGTAGATATTTAGAAATTTATTGAGTTGAGATCCTAAACCCCATTTACAATTTTAGGCTGACATTTTCTCTGAATTTTTTGGACTTGTATATCTTTAAAATATCATTTGGTAGCTTGTTCCAAGTAGGTATAATTCTTGTAAAAAAGTTATTGTAGGTTTTTCTACTTAATTTTCTGTGTTGCAAACAGTAAATTTTTCTCTTAGCCATTTTAGCAAAGCTGAAATATCTATCCGGTTTTAAATGTGTTTGGTTGGTTATTATTTTATGTGCCATTACTAAATCAGAAACATTTCTTCTTTGTTGCAATTCTTTTAAATTAAGATAAAGTAATCGTTCCTTATACTTGATTGGGGTTAGCCCTATAATTTTAAATAATCTACGAGTAAAATGTTTTTGAACTTTTTCAATTTCGTTTATCAATCCTTTTTTTGTGGGATTCCAGACTTCTGTTGCATATTCAAGTTGTGGTCGAATATATGCTTTGTATGCTCTTAGTAAAGTATCACTATCTCTTGTTTTAAGTATTCTTAATAATTGATATATTTTAAAATATGCATTTCTTATTATCTTATTAATGTGATCATCAAAACTAAGACCTTTATCTATTATAATTCCTAAATCGCGTATATTTTGGTAGCTCTCTAATATATTATCTAACAGTTTGTATTCCTTTTTATCATTATGTTTTCCAATATGAAGTACACTGCATTTATTTATTGATAATTCTAATCCATTTTTACTAGTCCAATCTAATATTAGCTTTAATGAGTCTTCAAGAATTTCCCTTTTTGTATCATTATTATGTGATATATATAACTTAACATCATCAGCATACAATTTGTAACTTATCTCATTTGGTAATCCTAACGGAAGATCATTAATAAATATACTAAAAAGAATTGGTCCTAAGACACTTCCCTGTGGTACACCGCTTGATGTTTTAAAGGATGAGGAAAATTCATTTCCTATCTTTACCTTGTAAGTTCTTCTTGTAAGAAAATTCTGAATAAACTTAAGCACCTTTCCACCTATTCCAGCATTCATTAATTTATTAAGTAATATATTTATTGGTACCATATCGAAAGCCTTTTTAAAGTCTAAATAAATAACATCAATTTTATTATTTCTATCTAATGAGTTATAAAATTCTTCTAACATTGTAATAAGTAATGTTGTCGTTGATCTGGTTTTAAGAAATCCAAATTGTTCAGAGCAAAAGAAATTTTTCTCATGAAGAAAATTTAAAATATGATTTGCAATAAATCTTTCAAAAACTCGGCATAAAGTACAAGTCAACGATATCGGTCGATAATTGTTTACATCTGTTTTTTCACCCTTCTTAAAAATTGGTATAATAATGGACGTTCTCCAGGATTCAGGGATTTGCATACTATCCAGAATTAATCTGAATAATCCTGTTATTGATGGAGCAAGGACTTCACGACAGTTTTTAAGCAATATATAAGGTATATTATCTGGTGAAGTAGAGTTTCTGTTTGGTAAATATTTTAGTGATTGTAATACTTCTAGAATCGTAAAATCTATATCGTTTAATGTGTTTGGGCTTGATACTGAGAAGTTAATTTTATTAGTATTTTCATCATGGTTACTAGTGGGTAGCTGGAATGCCTTAGCTATTAAATCGCATTTTTCTTTCGGATCAGTAATAATTGTTCCATCATTATCTAGCAATATACCTATTTCATTTTTTACACCTAATCTGTTTTTAACAAATTTATGAATTGAATTTATTCCTCTTTTGATGAGACTATTTTCTTGATTATAATAAAAACATCTAAGTTCCTTTCCTAGCTGCCTACTTATAATTTTGCCTTGCAATTTTAACTCTTTATTATCGGGATTTAATTTTACCAACCTATGTAGTCTTAGCTTTTCTTTATTAAGTGATTTAATTTTATCACTATATTTTGATTTTATGACTTTGTTAATGGGTTTTAAAGGTATACTCGCATTAAATAACTTATATATTGTCTCAGTGAAAAGGTTATACTTGGTATCAACATAAAAACAAGTATTTAGTAATTCATCCAAATTAACTTGGGCTAAAGCTGAATTTAAATTCTTAATCCCAGTATAGGTTATATTTCTTGTAAGAATTATATCTTTTTTAATTTTATTAGGCTTTGCATTTATTTGAAAATAAATCATCTTATGATCTGAATTAGAAAAATTTTCAGCTACATCAACATCGTATACTAAATCATGAGGTCTACAAAAAATTAAATCCAAAATATTATTTTCTCTAGTGGGTATTGTTATGTGTTGTTTTAAATGAGTCTGACTTATAAAGTTTATCATTTGCTGAGTTTGGGTATTATTTCGATCTGCTAAATTATTCCAGTTAATATTACCCAGATTAAAGTCACCTAGAATTATTACATTTTTACAGTTTATTCCTGATAAATGTTTAAATAATTTTTTTGTATAAGCTACGCTAAGGTTTGGTGGTCTATATACAGTTACAATTGTTATCATATTATCTAACTTAACTTTAATCTCTATAATTTCACATCCATACTTAGAACCACAAAAAATAATTTGATTATCTAAGTCAGATAAAAATACTACTCCACATCCCCCGCCACGCTTCTTCTCTCTTTTAGCAAATACACACTGATATTTTCCATTAAGAGAATATTCAGATGGGATACAATTAGTTTCATTAAGCCATGTCTCAGTAATTATACACAAAGAGGGGTTTTTTGTATTGAGTAAATGATTAAACTCTGAAACTTTATTTAATAGGGACCTGGAATTTAGATATACACATGAGAATATGTCAGCCTTATTAGAATCAATTTTTTGTGATTTACTCTTTAACCCCTATTTATTTTTTGTTTTAAAAGGTTTTGGGTTTCTCAACTCAATAATGTCAAGATCAATAACAATGTATTTAAAAAGTCCTTCAGCTAAATTTAGATTATACGCTTTGGACCTTTGTGAATAAAGTATTGATAATTCTGGTGGTGTCATATCTCTTCTAACACTTAAATTTTTTGGTAAATTTGGAAAAGAAGACAATTGTTTACGAAATTTTTTAATAAATAAATCCCTAGAGACATTATCTATAAAAGGGATTTTGATAATCCTAGGTTTCAAATTATTTCCTTCCCTCATTTCAAGGTGGCGATGTATTTCTTTTGTGTTGTCAATTTTTTCCTTTAACCCACATTTATCAATAATTTGTTCAACAACAGTGATGTCTGTAGTTTCAGGCAATTTTTCTAGGACAGCTGATTTCGATTTTTGAATTACAGTTTGTTGATTTAGGATGTTATAATTAGATATTTTAGTAAGGTAAGATGGGTCTGGTGTTGGTGGACATCCCCAAGGTGTTGTTGGCCTTTGTTGTTGATTAGTCAAATTAGGAATTTTTTCAATAATTTTAGAAATAGAAGTTTCAACTATTGTTTGTATTGTTGGCTTTAGAATTTCCAGAACCTGCTGAACAATTTGTGAGATTTGTTCAGAGGATAACTGGAAATTCTGTGAAATTGAGCTAGAATCTAAATTACTTGAAGAAGACAAATTTCGTTGTCTTTTAGGTTTAACCATATTGATTTTTTTGAGAAATTAGTTTTTTTTTGAGCTGTTTAATAAATTAGGGACGAAACGAATTGTAACTACCCATGATCAAGTTTTCAGTGGTCAAAGGTCAAGAATACTTCAAAATCAACATATATCCCGCTTGAGGCAAAATTTTTCTAAGAATTTTGGAAACCCATAGTAGGAAAATTTTTTATGAATTTAAAATGTCAAAAAATAATATTAGAAATTTAGTATCGTTATCACGAATCAAAAATTTAAAAGTATCATTTATAAAATGAATTTAAAAATAATTTTAAAAACAAATTTTGTTTAAATTATCTTTTTTCTAATTCTAATTTTAATTTTTTAAAAATTAATTTCTCATATAATTAAAAAAAATTTTTCTTTTATCCCATCATTTTCATAACTTAAAAGTTCTCCATTAGCTTTTAATTCCCAATAATTTCAATTTTGTTAGAATCACCATTAATTGAAATTGAATTATCTCCATCAACATCTTCAACGTGCATCTAATAGTTGTACAAATTAAAAAATTAGAATGACCCTTTCTCTAAAATCATCTGTTGGGAGCGTGCATGGAATTTTTTGTTTTATTTGTGTTTATTTATTATTTCTCGTAGATTGGCAAACAAGAACGAGTATGAAGCTTAGTATAAGCTTCTAAACGCTGTTTTAAATTAGGGACGAAACGAATTGTAGCTACCCATGATCAAGTTTTCAGTGGTCAAAGAATGGTCAGTGAATGAATCGCCTAGACAATGAATGTTCCTATACTTCTATTAAAATCTCACCTCAACTTTATTTATATCGCCATTTATACTTTTAATATTTCCGTTTGGTTTTAATTTTTTAAATTCTTCAGAAAACGAATAAGGAGTTTTTTTTGGAGTAAAAACTTTACATGTCCCATTCATGCGGATTTTTACCGATTTTCCAATTATCTTGTCTTGATAACCTCTAACATATTCAATATTATTCCCATAAATTGTGAATTTATTTATATCACCATTCATAGATAAATGAGTAGTTTCGTAAACTTCATTTTCGTTTTGCACCAACATTTTGTTAGAGAAAACAAAAATTTTTAGATGATTGACATCATCATTTATGCACCCTGAAAAACATCCACTTGAACTTCCTCCTGAATAATTAAATCCAGAAAATGTGCTTGCTCCAGCCCCTCCAAAAAAATTTCCAAAATTTGAAAAAAAATCAGGTCCAAAATTAAAATTGAAATTTTCATGTGGCGACGTTCCTTAATTTTCAATTAAATATTAAAAATAGGAAAATCCTAGAAAGAATCTAGTCCCTATACCGCGTACAAAAATTTGAGGATTAGGATTAATTGTCAGCATCTCTCCATGCCTACTGCACTATTCTTAACAATTACTTTATTTACCTACTTTATTTAGCTATTTCTAAAAATCTATCAATTTTGAAATCCAACCCGACTCTTTTTACAAGCCGTGCATCCCTGTTACAAATGATAAAAGAAAGTTTGAAGCGAATGACTACTAATCTTTAAATATTTTTTAAATTAGTTTATTTCTACTCTGTATAAGCTGAAATTTCGGATTCCAAATTGTGTTTTGACCTGCAAACTGCGGATTAGGGCTGCGGATTTTGAGGTTAAATTTGCGGATTGCGGCTGAAATATTTTCACTTTCGCAGATCCCTGCTCAGTAAACCTACACTTGCACCCACTCAAATCCATATCTAAAATCCAGTTACCCAACAAACTCATATTTTAGCTAAAATAAAAAATATATAAAGAAAAATAATCGGGATATTAATAAATTAACTTCTTTTAATCATTTAATTAATTGAAAAATTAGTTAAAATAAAATACCGAAATTTGTAAATCCTTGTGTACCTTGTGACCAATTTCCACCAAACGTTGAGAAAGGTGATCCTTCAGACGTTGGAGATGTTGGAGACGTTGGAGATGTTGGTGATGAACCACCAGGCGATTTATGTGATCCACTAGACGTTGCATTAGAGAATCCATAAAATGAGCGCCATTCATTGTCATAATTCCTTCGGGTTACTTCATCCTTAAGAATGTCATAAGCTGCATTTATTTTTTTTGAAATCTCCAAAGCTTCGGGATCATTCCCAGTTTTGTCCGGATGATATTTTAGCATTAATTTCTTGTATGCTTTTCTAATTTCATCTTTTGACGCATTTTGTGAGACTTCTAATGTCTTGTAGTGGTCAGGTATTGCCTCAACAATTACAAGGAAAATTAGCAAGAAAAGAGTATTAAAATTAAAATACATCTGTAAATTCGGAAAAAGCTGTCATTAGAAAAAATTATCATTCTACAAGAACGGTATATAAAGTTTGTTATGGGGGTCCTTAACTGAACAGGCTAATTTTTGTCTTTAAAAAATCTAAAAATTCCATTCAAGTAACCCTATTTATATATTCAAGCTTTAGCAACTATGAAATTACCTAAACATTACATGGATAATATAATGAAATCCCCGCCCAAAATTGTGTAATATGGACTGTTTTGAAAATAAAATATAAAGTGCATATTAATGAAAGATTACATAATTAAAAAGGGCAAAAAAGTGCATTTTTTTATTTAAGTCCTTCCATGTTTCCCATAATAACAGACTACATATGGAGATGAAACACTGGGCGATTTAGGTTATCCAAATTTTCGACATTATATGAATTCTAGTATGAGAATCCAAAGGGGTTTATAATTTTTTGGAAAAAATCATATAAAATTTAAAACGAAAGCATTCTCGTTAAACTTTCTCTACCTTAATATTTACTTAATTTCTACCATGTATTGTTTCCACAATTCCAGACCTAGGAGATGAACCACCAGGCAATTTAGGTGATCCACGTCATTTAGCAGTTGGATATATGAGTAACAGCAAAAATAAGGGGGTCTTATATTTACGCTCTTAACGGACTTTATAGCCAAAATTGCACCTATCTAGAATGAATTTAAATGCTGAACTTAATTAAATCTTTGCTCCTAAATATGTAACATAGATTTTTTTCTTTTAATTTTTTTTTCTTTTAAATTTCATTTTTGAATGAAATTAAAGACAGATTACATTATCAAAAAGGTCAAATAAAGTACATATTTTTATTTTGCCTTTACATTTTTCCCACTACATATGATGTTTTTACAAAATTAAGGACAAAGTTGTGTTATTGAGAAAGCTTAATAATTGTTAATAAATTTTCTAGTTAAATAATTTTTTTAAATACAACTTTCTTAGGTTTATCTATGTCTCCAAACCCTTAAAATTTTTGGCTAGACGGTAATTTTTTTAACGTTAAATTTTTTTCTAGTACATAAAAAAAGATGGATAATATATGAGCGTATCTCTTCATTAATTTTTTTAATTCACCTAAAATCCCAAAATTTTCGCCTGCGACTGCTATATCGGAGGACTTGTATGGATTAAGGTGGATCTTGAGTCAAAGGGGGTCCTAAGTGATATCAAGGGATTGAGTCTGAAAATTCTCATTTGACTAAATACTGGTTAACTTTGTCGCTTATGGCTTATGAATTTTCAATTTTCGCCTGGGCGCTTAAAAAGAATAAATTTGGCTTCTTGGACTTCCCAAATACAAATTATTATAAAAAATTATCACCAAATAAAAATAGAAAAGAATTAAACTGATGAGTGCAATTGTAGTAAGATTATAGTAATTAAGGAATATTTTTTAATTCTAATCAGTCAAATATGGCTCCAGTTAAAGGATTCAATCTAAGACAAAAATTTTATTTGGTCCAAAACAAGTCTCTCAACAAAACAAAAGTGAGAATGTCCTAAAACTTAATTTTTGAGCGTATCTCTTCATTAATTTTTCACGAAATGTTTTTACTAACTCTATTTTTTATACTAAAACTAAAAATAATAAAAGGAATATTTGATAAAAAAATTTTATCTTTGTTTTTGTTTGCTCTTACCCATAATTTTTTGGATTTTTAATTTTTTGTATTTTTTTTGAATTTTGGTTTTTTTAATTTTTATGTCATTTTCTGGTTTTTTTTGTTTATGCCTAGTTTTTACATTTTTTGGCCCATAAATTTTTTCTTTTTTCTTGTATTTACCAATAGGTAACTCAAATAATCTTCGCTTTAGTCACGATCTGACTCTTCATTATCTCCTCCTTCAACGTTTGACGCTTCACCTTCTGAAAATTAACCAAAATATTTTAATTTTTTAATTTTATTTCTATTAAAAAATATTTTGGAAAATTTTTAATTATATAAATAACTTTATGCTAATAATTACCCCCCTATACAATAGTCAGGGCTCATATCGATACTTATTTTTGAAATACGATTTTAAATTATGTAAGGATGATTCACCTAGCAGCATTTAAAACGCTTAGGCGGGGGATAAACGATCTAAAAAGGAAAAAGAGAAAGCATTAGTCGATGCCCCGGTAGCTCAGAGGTAGAGCTCCTGCATATAGTGAGCGAAAGCGCCTAGCAACAACTAGCAGGTGGTCGCAGGTTCGAATCCTGCCCGGTGGCTAAACTTTTGCAAACTCTTTCTATTATTTACTCTTAAAAATTCAAAAATAAAAGTTAGATTTACGTTAATTCATATACCTTTTTTGCAACGATTATGATGCTTTGTTAAATTCTGCAAATATTTAGAGGACATTTTCGAACCGCATTTCTTACATGTAACCTCTTTATTCACAGGCTCTGTAAAATGACTCCAGGTTGAAGAAGTTTTTCCTGTAATATCAAATATTCTTTAATTATACTTATAGATTTAAAATTAATTAATTTTCTGTTTTCCGCACACGGATATCTTCAGTAATCGTAACGGTAATGCCGAGATCGAAATTACTTCGTAATAGTATTCCGTTATATTTCTGGAGCCTACTCCGGCATTTTGAGAAAAATATTTTTCATGATTCGAAAAAATTTTCTCCAGCATTTCAAATTATTATAATTCAGAAATTTTTAACCATTTTTATTTTCCCGATGGAATTTTTGAACTAAAAATACGTACCAATCGACTTGACTTTAGGAGGAGCATCGAGGTAGTCTATAATTAGATTTTTGAAAATTTTACATAAAAATTGAAATTTAAAATCTAGTTCCTAATCTATCATTCAAAAACCCATATCTCAGCTCAAAAACAAGATAATCGCTTTTTTGAAGGTATTAGAATCAGCTTAAAAAGCTTATTCGAAAGATATAAACTTCCCTAATATCAAACACATAGCTTTAAATCAGATGACTTTTGGTAAAAAAATTTTTTACGAAATTTTATGAAAAAACAATCAGATTATTTCTAAAATTTAAGAATATTTTGGCACCAAAAATTTGCGTAGAGAATTGGGAATAAAATAAAAGAAAGTTATGGCAATAACAAAAAGGGAGGAAAATTTGCCGCGCTCTGTAGAATTATTTGGCATTCTTGCCTTTTTAGCAGCCTATCTTGTCATTTTATACAACCTTTTCAGGTACATACATATTTTTAGGTTTTTAAAATCAAAAATAAGTTTCCAAGTTATTACATATTGGAAAATTTACTTTTGCAAGAAGTTTCAATATGGTCTAGTAAATTCTTCAAATATTTGCTCGACATAACAAGTTTGCATTTATTACATTTAACATTATCATTACCAACAGTTGTAAAATTATCCGTTGCTGTTTTGTTAACTACATATAATATTAAATTTATTTTAACTTTAAAATATTAAATAATTTTATCTGAGAAATGCAAATAATATGTATTACTTTAATATATCTATAAATTAAAGGCGAGATATTTGGAGTTACATCTGATTTAGGTAATTTTTTGTTTGTTGTTTATATTTTATATAAGAATCCGAAAAAGATCAGACACTTATCTAAGAGTTATGTCAAAATGCATGATGTTCTATAATTTTATAATGCAGTGCACACAAGAAAAAAAATGTAGCTATATATTTTAAGTAAATTTAAAATTTAAATATTATGTTTTAATTACGTTTCCAACAATTTTTAAGATGAGTTTTTAAATTTTGTAAATATGCAGACATTTGCAGACCGCACTCATTACAAGCAACTTTATTATTTTCAATTTGAGTAAAATGATTCCATACTTCAGAAGTTTTTACTATAAAATTTTATATTCATTAATTTTCAAATTAAAAAAATCGAAAAATATTTTTGTTCAAATTATAATAAATTTAAGACTATTATGCACAGTCAAGAGATTATATAATGTTGTGTCTGTTGCCAATGTTTTTAAGATCATACATTATTTTAAATATACTACCTCTTTACCCGTTTTACCAGTATTCATAGATTTTTCAAGTTCGACTGTACCCATGATATGGAAATCCAGAATTTCATGAGGTTTCGGCTTTTCATTGTATGTTACAGTATATTGAGCTAAATAATTTTTTAATTGGTTCAATAAAAATTTAAAAATAAAAAAATCAAAGAATTGGTTCCTAAAGCTAGAATTGGTCCAATTATATCATCAAAAATTATATCGTTACCATTTAATAGAATACTTTGATCTAGAACTTTCAGAACGGTGATTATATTAGGATCAACAATATGTATATTCCTGGATCGACATATTTAAAAACTTACGAATGTCTTGAATATCTTGCCCGTCATCATGTCCCTGTCCATGCGTGCTTGTCGATTCAACTTTTCCTTTTCCTTTGTTACTAGTGCATTCCAACAAAACGAAAGAATTTATAATAATCAAGAAACAAGTGACAAAATTAGCTAATTACATCTAAAAATAAATTATTTGTTATATGATTATTCTGTTATTTTCGAGATGATTTGGATAATATATTCACCCCATCTAAAAGTCAGAGCAATGGTTCACCAAGACCGAAGGCCGAGTAGTTTGGTGCGCCGAAGGCCCGCCGTAGGTAAGGGCCGAAGGCCTGAGCTTTAACACATATAAAGGGCAGAGCAAAAAAACCCCCGAGGCCGAAGGCCGAGAAGGCTCGCCGTAGGCGAGAGCCGAAGGCTCGTGCTTCAATCCGTCTAAAAGCACAGCAAAAACCCCCGAGGCCGAAGGCCGAGGTAATATTCCCTCACTTGTTATATTCGAATTCGAAATCGAATTCTGGATTTAATTCACGTTAATTAATTTATAAATGTCTTTTACACTATTAAGAGGTAAATCTAAAACACTAGCAATTAAAAGTTTATTAAAATATTTAATAAAATAATTAAAAGATTTTTTAAAATTTAAATTTAAAATTAAAATTCCTTTTTGCTTTAATTTTTTCCGTATTTATGCGCAAGATTCTTTAAAAGCTAAATGCCCGCCTTTTCAAAAATGGGAGGGTCTCTCTTATAAAATAGTAAACAACTTCTAAGATTCGTGGATTTGGGTAGAGTGGTAGTCCGTGTCCCTACAAAGGATCGTCACATAAAAGGATCGCCACGGCTAAAAACGTTCAAAGGATCGTAACGTCTAAAAACGTTTAAAGGATCGTCACGGGCAAAAAGTATTAAACGGTCGCTCATCAAAGGATCGTCCATCAAAGGATCGCCACGGGTAAAAAATTCAAAGGATCGTTTTTGAGTCCCCACCCAAAAGAAGACGTTTGAGTCCCATATTTTTTAGAGATTTTTTTCGTTTTTTTTGCTTAGGGTCCATTTTCTTCATATTTTTCAACTAATTTTTTATCAGCTGAATGCAGGCCAGCTCATGGATATGGATAATATCCGGATATCAACGGATATATCCGGATACGGACGGATATGGATAATGTTATTTGATGGATACGGATGAACACGGATATGATACTCCAAATCCGCGGATATCCATCTCGAAATTTTGCCTGTGATGCAAAAATTAATAATTACTTTAATCCTTTCAAATCCCCCGATATCCCTCTTAATCACCATTATCAGACTGGCACATCACTGCAACCAAACTGATGGCACTGAACTGGCTTTATGAAATTTTTAAAAAAATGACGACCCTTTGAACGTTTTTACGCTTGACGATCCTTTGATGGACGATCCTTTAATGAACGGCCCTTTAATACTTTTTGCCCGTGACGATCCTTTAACAGGACGACCCTTTAAAAAACGATCCTTTGTATAGGAGCCGTGGTAGTCGGTTGTCTTTTCTTCTCTAATAATCTATCTTGCAAAACATTGAAAATAAATCTCTCTGAATTAAAGAGGTGTAGAAAAGGATAGTGTAATTGAGAGGGCTTAAGACATGGCGAGCAGGCAGAGGTCTTTTGGCAGAGGTCTATACAGCTGGCAGGGGTCCTTTGAAATGGCGATTTAAAATAGTAAAAATCTCTTTAAGATTCATGGATTTGGGTAGGGCGCTAATCGAATTCTCTTTTTTTCTCTAGCTTTCCTGTAAGACACTCAAAATATACAAGGATTGGGTAGTTGAGAGGGCATAAGACACCAACTCTGCATGATAGCTGAGTTTCAATATTCATTACCAGTGATGGGCAAGTTCCAAAATTTCTCTGGAACTAGTTTCAGTTTCCAAGGTCTTAGGCCAAAAAATTCACTTATTCAGCGCCGCAGGCGAAAATTTTGAGAATTTTGGAGTTCAAGCAGCCAGATTTCTTCCATACTCAGCGCGCTGCAGGTAATTAACGAGGAAATTTTGTCAAAAATATACCCCCAAGAACTAGTTCCAGAACTAGTTCCAAAGCTAGTTCCAGACATTTACTAGTTCCGTAGTTCCAGTTCCAAGCTAGTTCCAGGCATTTACTAGTTCCGTAGTTCTAGTTCCAAACTAGTTCCAGATAATCGTTAGTTCCGTATTTCTAGTTCTGGAACTGGAACTAGAACTAATTAGTTCCGGAACTGGAACTGGAACTTTGCCCATCACTGGTCATTTCAAAACTGGAATGAAGGAATTCTTTTTTGTCCTCACTAATAGAAAAATATGTATAAATAAAAATTCCATGATGTAAACTTTATACATAATGGAATTAATTTTTTAAAGAAATTCTCCCATGAAAAATAAATTGCTACTTGTTAAGGCAAAAAATCAAAAATTTGCAGAATTTTGGAAATGAAAAAAAACAATTAAAGAAATTGGAATTATGAAATGCTTGACATTCATATGGAAAAAACGGGCAATTATTTCAATGGAAATTAATTTATCTCTCTCACCTAATAAAATTCTTTCTCAATCACTCCTTATTTTCTCTTAAAAAATATTTTTAATAATGCATTAAGCAAAATTTTATTTATGGATTTAATTAATCAATTAATAAAGTAAATTAAAATTTTTAAATTGATCGCTTAAAATATTAAAATAAATTTTAAATAAAATAATACATATAAAAATTTAAAGAATGGAATTCCTACTTGTTATGGCAAAAAATCAAAAAATCAGAGAAAATCCAAGTCGAAATTTCAGATGATATATGGAAGCAACCAAAATCACCAGGAGGTGTATCAGTTCCTTCTACTTTATCTGGTGAAACACAAGCTAATCTCTCTACATGAATTCAAATGCAACTTTCAACATATAAAGTCATTGATAATCGACCTGACATAAAATATGATGTATTCCAATGGTGGAAGGAAAATGGGCCACAATTCCCTGATTTAGAAAATGTTTCGAGTAAATTGCATTTTATTCCCGCAACTTCAGTTTGCTCTCTGAGATAATTTTTAAAGGCCAGTATGATTTTTGGCAATAAATTCGCAATCGGTTTCATTTTTATAAATAGAAAATATTTACGAACCGGAACTTTTTCCTGGTTCCGGCCGGAACCGGAACTTTATGAAATTTTGCTAGCAAATTAAAAAAATTATTTTAAGTAATTTACCACCAATCTTTAGGGGTGTAAAAAAGTTCCGGTTTGCCCGAAACCGATTTATAAACCGGAGCCGGAATTTGAGTTCAAGTTCGGTGAAACCCTAGTAATTTGTCCTATTTCGCGGTCTAAATTTAATTTGTCCGACTAACATATTAAGTAACGAAAAAGGAATGAAAAAACGATTCCGCCTTTATTTTAATATAGGGCCAAAAGAATTATCATATTTACTAACTGGGCAAAGAGATGCACTGGACGGAATATTGAGGGTTGATTTTCTCGACCGATTAAATTTATCAAAAAGTTTTTTTTGAAAAACCAAAAATTATTAATATTTCAATAAACACAAAATATTAAAGAAAATTAAAATTTATTTTCCAAACAAATTATATTTAATATCTTTATTCTACATAATTCAATATTCTTTTAAAAGAATAATTTATTATTTAAATAATAATTTTAAAAAAATTTTTCTATTATTCCATCTTTTTTAAAAAATTAATGATTCTCTCATTATACGTTTTAATGCCCAATAATTTCCATTTTGATAGCTGGACCGCCAATTTGAATTGTATTTCCACCAGAAACATCTTCAACGTGTATCTAAAAATTATACAAAATTCACCCTTTCTCTAAAATAATCAAGATAATAAAAAATGATAAAATTTATTAAGCACTCTCCTCTTCAGTTTTTTTAATTTTTAAGTTTTTCACGTACTCTGTTTTCAAAAAATTCAATATTTCAACCTTCATTCTCGAATAAATTTGAAGGTAAAGGACAAATATCGCGGATAAACAAAAATGTGAAATAATTGAAATAATGATAATTATCAAATTATCATTATATTTGAATATTTTTTAATATTATTAAATATTAATCTTTTATAAATTTATTTTTTAAAAATAAATTTTAAAAACCTTTAATCTATAATTTTATTTATGAATTTTTTAGGTTTTTCTTTATCGGTTTTGTTCTGAACCTTTTTGAAAATACACAAAATTAATTAGTATACTTTTTTGGTAATCTTCAGTTAGCAGAATCGGATATCCGAATTAGAAAGTCTAGATATTCGCTAGGAAAGAGAGTCTATTCTGTTATAGATATCTGAATTACAATACTCCAAATCTTTTTAGGAAATCTAGTTTTGGATTCTAGAGCTAAATGGTAATCTAGTTTCCAGCTATTATTTTGTCAGTGACATTTGGCCAGACAGCCAAAAAATGTAAATCAAGATCAATATATTTATTATCAGTTCCCTATACCTTTTAAAAATATAGATTTGTAGTCTCACCTCAAATTTATTTGATGCGCCATTTATGCTTGCAATATATCCGACTGGGTTCAATTTTTTAAATTCTTCAGAAAATATATATGTCGATTTTATCGGTGTAATAACACTAGCCGCTCCCTCTATGCCGATTTTAACTGATTTTCCTACAAGTTCTTTATGGGCAAAATTGAAATGTTCAATATGAATATTATTCCCATATATTTTGAATTTAGTTGCTGAACCACATATATTTAAATAAGTAGTTTCGTAAACTTCATTGTTGTTTTGTACAAGAATTTTGTTAGAGAAAACAAAAATTTTATAATTTTTTGCAACAGAACTTAATGATATTCCAGAAAGATTTCCTGTCGAACTTCCGCTAGACGTTGAAGCGCAAGACGTAGATCCTGAGAATATTAAAGTATTAACTTAATTACTCATCCTTAAATCAAAATAAATAAATAAATTAGTTAAAATTAAATACCGAAATTTGTAAATCCCTGAGTTCCTTCTGACCAATTTCCACATGACGTTGTAAAAGGCGATCCTTCAGACGTTGGAGATGTTGGAGACGTTGGAGATGCTGGAGACGTTGGAGATGTTGGAGACGTTGGAGATGTTGGAGACGTTGGAGATGTTGGAGACGTTGGAGATGTTGGAGACGTTGGAGATGTTGGAGACATTGGAGATGTTGGAGACGTTGGAGATGGTGGAGATGCTGGAGACGTTGGAGATGGTGGAGATGGTGGGGATGTAGGAGACGTTAGAGATGTTGGAGACGTTGGAGATGGTGGGGATGTTGGAGACGTTGGAGATGTTGGAGACGTTGGAGATGGTGGAGATGGTGGGGATGTTGGAAACGTTGGAGATGTTGGAGACGTAGGAGATGGTGGAGATGGTGGGGATGTTGGAGACGTTGGAGATGTTGGAGATGTTGGAGACGAACCACCAGGCGCTTTAGCTGATCCACTAGACGTTGCATTAGAGAATCCATAAAATGAGCGTAATTCATTATCATGATTCTTTCGGGCTTCATCATCCTTAAGAATATCATAAGCTGCATTTATTTTTTGTGCAATTTCCAATGCTTTCGGATCATTTTTATTTTTGTCAGGATGATATTTTAGCATTAATTTCTTGTATGCTTTTTTGATTTCCTCTATTGAAGCATTTTGTGAAACTTCTAATGTTTTGTAGTGGTCAGGTATTGCCTCAACAATTACAAGGAAAATTAACAAAAAAATTGAACAAATAATAGAATAATGCATCTGTAAATTCGAAAAAGGCCGTCATTAGAAAAAAATATAATTGGACAAAAAAGGTATCTTATGTTTTATTATGGGATCTCAACACTTAACTAACTTAGGTTTCGTCAAAGTTTAATTGAACTTCGACATTCATATTCTTTAAACTCTTAAATCTGCCTAGAATTCATATAAATCTTTTTAGTTATTCACTAAAAGTTGTGTATTTAAATTTTCAGGAAATTTGGATCACTGCAAACTAGAGAATTTTTGAAAATGGGATAGAAGTATGATTTTGCGAGTAGTGTATTAGTAGGAGGGCGAAAAGTATAAATTCCCTTATTGAATTTTAAAAGAACAAGTTTAAAAATACGTAATGTATATTTATATATTCAAGAGTGAGCCAAAGATGCACTTTATCTAGACGGAATTTAATAAATAAATTCAATGAAATCCACTCAAAATTATGTAATATACATAGACGGATTTTAAAAGTAAAATATCAAGTCCATATTAAAGAATGATTGCTTAATTAAAAAGGGCAAAAAAGTGTATTTTGCATTTATATATTCAAGATTGAGCCAAAGATGCACTTATCTAGACGGAAATTAATTAGATAAATTCAAAGAAATCCCCGCTCAAAATTATGTAATGTAGACTGATTTTGAAAGTAAAATATAAAGTGCTTATTAATGAAAGATTACTTAATTAAAAGGGCAAGAAAAGCTTTAATCTTTAAATGAGCTTTAAAAAAATTCTCTAAAATTTTAAAATGAGATTGTAGAAAATTTTTCTGGCTTCACCTCTGTAGAGGCTTACGTCATGTTGTTAATGATTTAATGTTTTTCGCTTCATGGTCAGTGGACACGAAATTTTATATTTTTCTTTCCATAAGTACCTTATTTTATAAATTTAATTTTTTTTCAAATCATTCTACAAATTAACAGGATTCAGTGAAATTAATTTTGTAAAAAGAGTGATTGAGATAGATGAAAATCTGAAAATTTTTGGAAAGCGCTTATATAAACTTCTGAAAGTTATTTTGTAAAATTTCAGTAATTTGGACAATTTTTAATAATTGTATGTATAGACTTTCATAATAACGCACTTTGTCTTTAATTTCATTAAAAGCATTATGAAATTATGTGAAATATGGAAATGCTTAAAAAAAAGTACTTTTCTTACCCTTTTCAATTAAGTAATCTTTTATTAATATGGACTTTATATTTTTATCTCAAAATCAGTCTACATTACATAATTTTGAGCGGGGATTTCATTTGATTTATCTAATTAAATTCCGTCTTGATAAGTGCATCTTTGGCTCAATCTTGAATATATAAATATACATAGATACCTGTATGTATTTGTAGATTAAATAAAAATATTCCATTTTCAAAGATTCTTTAATTTGCATTGATCCAAATTTCCTGAAAATTTAAATACACAACTTTTAGTGAATAACTATTAGAATTTTTTCTAATTACGGCCTTTTCGAATTTACAGATGCATTATTCCATTATTTGTTCAATTTTTTTGTTAATTTTCCTTGCAATTGTTGAAGCAATTCCTGACCACTACAAAACATTAGATGTTTCACAAAATGCGTCAAAAGAGGAAATTAAAAAAGCATACAAGAAATTAATGCTAAAATATCATCCTGACAAAAATAAAAATGATCCGAAAGCATTGGAAATTGCACAAAAAATAAATGCAGCTTATGATATTCTTAAGGATGATGAAGCCCGAAAGAATCATGATAATGAATTACGCTCATTTTATGGATACACTTTCAAAACGTCCGGTGGATCATCTACAACGCCTGGAGAATCATCTACACCCACTGGAGGACCATTTACACGGCCTGATGAGAATTCTTCTGGATCATCAAATAAAACGCCCGATGGTACCTCGGCAAAAGGAGCAGAAGAATATACAAATTCAGGTATTTTATTTTAAATTTATTGCTCAACAAATTGATTATTGTAATTACCAAAAGGTGTAACCATAGGTTCGGCAATCAACAATTTCAAAATTTTTGTGTTTTCCAACAAAATTCTTGTGCAGGACGAAGATGAAGTTTACGTAACTACTCATTTAGTAATAAATGGGAATATAATTAATGTAGAAATATACGGGAATAATATTCGATTTGAAAATGTTGATAGAGGCTGTGATTTAATAATAGGAAAATCGGTCATAATTGAAGTAAATGGCTCAATTAATAGCGTTACTCCTACAAAAACCGAATATGTATTTTCTAAGGAATTTAAAAAATTAAAACCAATTGATATTATTTCGGGTCTTTTTGGCGGTATAACTACAATTGAGGTAAAATTTTATATGTAAAACACTGACAAGCTATTTTATAAACTGTAAACTGATTATGGATCATTCCCGAACTGTTTAAAAGACTGTATTAAAATTTGTCCTCATATCTTTACTAGAAAAAAACATACGATTATTAGGAAAAATGAGGTTAATCTCAAACACAATCGATTTGGAGGGATATCGGGAGATTTGTGAGTCTAAGTCTTCCGAGTGTAGGCCTTCTTAGTTGACCCCTTTGTTAACGGGTCATTTTACTTATTAAATTTTGTATAAATTTTAGATGCACGTTGAAGATGTTTCTGGAGGTAATACGATTCTAATTAACGGTGGAATTAACACAATAAACATTTTTGGCTGTTGAAACATAAATTAAGAGAAATTTAAATTTATTAAAAAGATTGGATAAAGAAAATTTTTTTTAATTATAAAAAAAAATTATTTTTTAATTAAATTTCATTTAGAATAAGGATAATTTACATTTATTTTTTAAAATAATAATTTTTTGTTATTGAACATGATTTTCTTTCACTCACAAAGGAGAGTCCCTGACGTGTTCGTGGGACTTGAGATTTGGCTGTGTGACATTTTTGGTGTGACATTCTTGGGTTGAGACATTATGGGCTTGGGCAATTTTTGGGGCGCGCCCAATAAGCAAAATTTTTTTATAAAATTTTTAATTTTTACAAATTTTTTCCTAAATTTTTACTAAAGTTTCACTTTTTGGCAGGATTATGTGTCATTTTCGCATTATTTTCCCCAAAAACATCAAAATATGCATTAAAATATGCATTATATGCAAATAGAAACCCCATCTAGAGTTTTCAAAACATGCGGAAACAGTGTGTTTGTGAATTATACATCAAGCCAAGTTTGCCAAAAAAAAATAAGCATTTACATAAAAATTAACTCTAGCTATAAAGGAGTATTAGTTTCGAGTCCTAATCGTAGGATGTGAATTATTTTCTCATTATCTTACGTTTTTTGTCTCGTGAGAACGATTTTAAAATTCGTATTATTTATTTACCTCCTTCTTAAAATTTTCTCCTGTGGTGAAAAAATCGCAATTTGCGGCGCAAAAAATCGAAAATCGGAATTTTTGACACCGAAGGCCAAAAAAATTTTTTTGTAATTTTTAAAAATTCTTTATTGAAAATTCTCGACTTCCGATCCCGACTTCAGAGGTCATTTCCCGACCCCCGTTCCCAATTCCCTGGTTTTTCTTCTCCCATGGATATTATTTTAAATATATATGCAAGTAAGGAATGACTGACCATTTTTTACATCAAGTAAATATTTAGACAGGGGGGTCAACTAACAAATAAGTACCGGATAATTTAATACAAAACGACGATACTTTGGGTCATCGATACTTATTTGTTAGGGGGATAATTTGTGACGATAGTCTGGAGTGGACTCCATTTCCCATGTAATAAACATAAAGAAAATATAAGAAAAGTTGAAGAAATAATATTTGAAAGATTTACTTAGGGAACTACTATCTAAATAAATATGGGTATTTGGAAAATGGCTAAATAGAAAAAGCACTAAATAATAATCTTTCATCCCCAATATCATATTTAAATAAAATTACTATTTTCAACTGATCTTAAACTTTGATTGGCATTTGACTAGGAGTCGGATTTTTATGGTTTTCCTATTTCTTTCAGAACCCCCATGGTCTGCGAAGCATGAATTTGGGGTTATTTTGAAATTAAGTGTTTAGTTTTTTGTGTATGGGATCACATTAACATTCCTCTCTTAATTAGACATTCTTCATAATAAACAATTTTTAGCTAAATATGTCTAGTATACCTAACCACTACGAAACATTAAAAGTTCCACGAAATGCAACAGCTGAACAGATTAAAAAAGCACGCAACATATTAATATTAAAATATCATCAAGACAAAAATAAAGACTCAAGAGCCGTAGAAATTACACAAAAAATAAATGTTGCCTATGGCATTCTTGGCGATGAGCAAAAACGGAGGGATTATGATAAGGAATTGCACGCATCTTCTGGAACATCCTCTACTACGTCTGATGGATCATCAAGTAAAGGATATACAAATTTTGGTATCTTATTTTAACTTCTAGCAGATCAAAAATAAAAATTAAGGAACGTCGTCAGAGGGAACATACTCAACTTTCAATAATAATTTTGGATTTGGATATTTTCCAGATTATGAAAATATTTTTGGAGGGTTCAAAGCATACACTTCTTCAGGATTTACTTATTCAAGGTCTCATGGCTCACAAATAAATTCGTGTTCAAACAATTTAAAAATATTTGTTTTCTCCAATAAAATTCTAGTACAAAGCACAAATAAAATTATTAAAGAAGCTAATAATATAGAAATAAATGGGGCATCAAATAATTTTAAAATATATGGGAACAATATTTACATTGAAAATGAAAATATAAATCAAAAAAAGATTGTAGGAAAATCAGTTAAAATCGAAGTAAATGGCCCATGTAATTTTGTTATTCCAAGAAGAAGAACTGCTTATATATTTTCTGAAGAATTTAAAAGGTTAAAACCAACCGGGAAAATTACGAGTATAAATGGTGCTTCCAATACAATTGAGGTAACATTCAGAATTGTAAAGGTTATTAGTAGAATATCACTTCGTGATCACTCAATCGCAATCAAAAAAATCTCACATTTTTCAAAATCACAATCTCACTTTTTTCCGAATCTCAATCAATCTCACAATCATCAAATCTCAGTTTGCTTCCCTTAATTTTTTTGTCTTGCCTAATAACTAATTTTTAGAAATTATTGAGATTATTAGAACAGGGTTCGGATCGAGAAAATGTTAAGTGTAAGTACAAAATGTCAGTTTGGAAGTACATAAGGGGAAAATTTTTAAATATAAATACTCTACAAAAAAATTTCCAAAAACATTTTTTGGCAACAAAGGGCCATAAGTATTCCATTTTCTCGCCGCAAGCGAAAATTGAAATTTTTAGGTTAAATTTAATGTTTAACCAAAAAGTCTATTTGTAAGTACTGTACTTCCAAAATAGGTACCAATCCGAAACCTGGTTCTATTTACTTCGATTTTAACTGATTTTATCACTCTTATCATTATTTTTGAACATTTCATAAATTTGCTTGTTTTTTAATTTTCTAATTTTAAATTTTAGAGAATTTCTCTCCCATATTTTAATTTTATAAAATTTATAGATGCACATTGACGATGTTTCGGAAAGTAATCTAATTGAAATTAATGGTTCAAATAACGAAATAGAAATCATTGGCACATACTAAAATGTAAATTGAGATAGTTTAAAAGAAACGAGATTAAGAAAAAAAAATTTTTAATTATTGGATGATTTTTATAATTTATTTTGAATTAAAATAAAGATAATTTGTTTTTAAAATAATTTTCAATTTCCTTTTAATTTATCATACACTCTGTCAGAAAAATATAAGTAATCCCTTGTTTTTTAGAAAGAAAACATAATTTAATTTAATATGTCATAATTTTGAATATTTTTGCAAATTTCTTATTCATATTCAAAAGAAAAAAGCAATCAGATATAAATTATTAGGGGTGCTTATAATTGTCTGACAGTCATTTTTTAGGAAATACCAGGGCTCTTGTCCAGTTTAGGCGTCCAACCGCACATTTACTATACGTCCAAACAACCTTTATACGTCCAATGAAAAGTTTATACGTCCAAACAAATTTTTTTGCGTCCAAACAACTTTTATGCGTCCAATCAAATTTTTTAAGTACCCGGTTCTGCACTAAATTATCGTAAAATCTATGGAAATAGAAAGTTTTATTTAACCAGAGTTATAATACACACGCATATTACCAGACCTTAGGTTTTAACGCATAGAACCGGGTATTAAAAAGTGTGATTGGACGCATAGAGTTATATCCATACCAGTTATATCCATATGTAAATAATTTATATCCCCTACATTTTACTAAAAAACTAGGGAGTGCTTATAATTTTCTGACAGAGTGTATGTAGCATCCTCTACTAAAAAACGCGAGTTTTTGGAAAAATTCTCTCTGTGATTGCCTACTCTGCATATGCGCATGACTTTAGCAATCCCTCCATTATTTCACGTTACCTAAACGATTTCTCTTTATCTTAATTCCCTTTCTTCCAATCCCTCCCGAAATCCTTTATTGGGACTAGTTACTTTGAGCTAAATAAAAAAAACAAAAGTTCAGCCAAAATAAAAGAAAAATAGAGAGATGAAAAGAAGAAATAACGCAAAAACATCCCATTATGTGAGGAACGATTTTATGACAGCCAGGCAAAATGTGAAAGGTAAAGACTGTTGACAGCTGTGTTTATTTTTATACGTGAAAAAATTGATTTTTTTTTAATTGTTTGTTTTTGTCCAAGTTAAATTTATTTTTAAATTATAAATAAACTAAATACTTTATTTTTTTATTTCTACATTATGTTTAAAAAATTTTTTATTTTTCTCTTAAACTTTGAATAAGTTAAACAAAAAAATGAATATTTTTTGACCAACAAAAGGGCATTCTATTATAATACAAAGGGCATTTTATTCTTAATGTATTAAAAATTTTTAGTGTGAATCTGAGGCTCGATTTGTATAAATTCTCTCAATAACATAACTAACCCCTCGGAATTTTTCGTCGTAAGAAAGAATGATATGGGGGTTGGATGAAGTTTTGTTTAAGACCTATATTTCTCAGAATTTTACTATTTAAAAAATCAAAATTCCGTTCAAAATTTTTTTGATACCGGAAGCTTTAGTTTTTAATCTGTTTTATGTAGTATATAATTGTGTAAGAGGGTGGCGGCTTGCGGCAATTGTCATTAGGGATGAGGGCAAAGATCGAGTCGGGTATGAATTTTGACCGAAAAAGACTCGGTCAGGCCGGCCGAGTAACGAAGCCAGAAAAAATGACTCAAACGTCGGCCCGACTCGAAAACCCCAACCCTAACCGTTATACCCCTAATCGTGAAATACACTAGCGGCTTTATTCTCCATTTATTATATTATATCGTTTTTTGATAGTGGTTGCCAGTAACAACAATTTTATTAATTCTAGATGTACAGCTTTGGTCTTGGAGATGAATTTGCAATTATATTATTATTAATCTGTGTATTTTATAAATTTACCCAATTTTATGTGTTTCTGATATTATCAACGTTGTCTTTAATGCTTTGGATATGGTAATTAATATTGTAAAAAATATTTTTTGGCATATAATCGTTTAAATCAGAGACACGTTCGAGGCTAAACCTCGAATAAAATTCGGGAGCGAAATTTTTCGAGATATCCCTTACGCTTCTCCCAGTCCGGTCTCTAGTTTAAATTATTAATAAAAGGCATTTATACGACAAAAAACAATATTGGCAAAAACTTGGAGTGCCGTGCTCTCCTGCAAATATTTTTGTAGGCCATATGATCGAAGTAAAATCCAAAGATGGAGTAATACAATTTGATAAAGAAAATCGTGAAAAGTTTGGGAAAACATACGGGTATAAATTTACATACAAATTTCTAAACAAACAATAATCCCAACAGAATGTATCTTCTCGATATGAACAACCTTGTTACTTCGGACCTGGATTTAATCAAACAAGTTTTCATTAAGGATTTTGTTCATTTCCCAACACGTTCCGTAATCGTTTTATTCTAAATTTTTTTTAAATAATTTTTTAAAGGGCTTTCCGATTACTCAAAATAAAAAGATTATACAAAATAGTTTGCTTAGAAGCATGGTTTCGGTTGTTCAAGGTGATGATTGGCGACGTGTTCGTAATACTATAACGCCAGCTTTTACTGCAGCTAAGTTAAAGAAGGTTGGAAAATGATAAGATTTATGGTTCTTTTTCAGAATAAGCAAGATTCTGGGAAAGAAATAAGCAAGATCAACTGACCGCAGTATTTATTATTTAAGAATTATGGTTAGTTGATCTTGTGTATTTTTGTGTTATTGAATCACAAAACTTTTATACGTCCCATTAAAATACATATATGCGTCCCAACAGAGAATATGCGTCCCATAAATATTAAAGCGTCCCAAAATAATATAAGCATACAGTAATTGTAAGAACGGGACAGTATCACGTACAATTTTTAATCAATCCCATAAATTGCCACCAGCACTGAAAATAGAGGGAATTTGGGTCCATGGCCTTCCAAAATTTTCGAAAATTTTGCATGCGTTGCTGAAAAGTTGAGTCCCGATGGGTGGATATAGAGGGATTAGGAATAATAAAAATTTAGGGCATTAACAGAGAGGGAGGATTAAGTTTTTGTTGGATTAAGAATATCTTGGGTTGGGATTTAAGACGGATATCTTGGAATTTAGGCAGCTAATTGAGGATTTGGGACGCATATACTCTCATGAGACGCGTATTCTAGTTGTAGGTTGCATATTCTCTGATGGGACGCATATCCTATTTTTGGGACGCATATACTCTAAATCGACGCATGTCCTAAACTAGAACCATATTTTGAGAGAATAAAAATTCGAGAGAAATTTTAGTCAAGAGACTAACCCCTAAAAATTTTAATAATTGCAGATAATTCCAACTATATCCGAAAGTAGTAATGAATTAATTAATTACATTTCTCGTAAATATGTTGTAACAAATGAAGAAATACCTCTGAAGGAGTAATTTATTTTTATCTAATTTTTCAATTTTTATTAAGAATTTTTGGTCTTTTTACTATTGATGTTATAGGCCGTTCTGGATTTTCATCAGATTTTAAAACATTTTCTGGGGAGGAGAATGAAATAGTTAAACAAGCTTTGCTTTTTTCAAATGCAACGAAAAAGATGGCTTTTTTTGCCGTTCTGAGTTTTTTTAATTTAAAATTGCTAAGATTTGTTAAAAATTTCAGCATTTTTCCCTTCGATAAAAGAGTTATTAGAAAATTACTTTTCGATTGATTTATGGGATATGCCTGCACAAAAGTATTTTCATGGTCTCATGTCCAAATTGTATGATGAACGTAAAGATGATCCTGAAGCAAAGGATGTGAGTTTTTCTGATTTTAAAAGTGTTAGACAAAAATACCGTGATCTAACAAGGTTCGACAAAGCTACAATTCTAAATATAACCAAGTGAACCTATGGGCATAGGCAAGACGCTTGAGCACACCAGTAATATAAACCTATTCCTATCTTTACGGCGGTGGGTATACCTGGATTCCTCCGCATCAGCAAAAATCTCCACAGAAATCATAGGGAAGGAGCTGAAACAAATGACAATAACTTTGTCAACTTTGCCGAATTTTGTTGATTTCGAGATTTGACTCAGCTCGGCGAGCTCTTTCGAATGAGCTATTATTGTAATTTATCATGCTTACTCCTTGCTATGGTTTTTCGATTTTCGAGAATCTATATCACAGTCCACAGGCGTTTTCGCATCTAGAGAGTTCCGATGCGTCTTGACTCATTCCTCAAGAGATACATTTTATTTATTAGAAATTTAATGACATTTTTCAATTACTCATGAACGCTGTAAATGATTCTCAAATTGAAGATATTACAACGGAACAAACTACTAACGAAATAAATAATAATCTAATCACGAGACAGAATGATAAATATCTAAGCAAGATAGAGCTTTTTGCTCAAGGGTTCATGCTTTTAATTGCTGGGTTTGAAAGTAACACAAATCCAAACAGTATACCTAATCTCTTTTATACAGTTATGACACAACAGCTTCCGTTTTACAATTTGCAGCCTATATGCTTGCAATGCATCCCGAAGTTCAAGAAAAATTGCGAGAAGAAATTAATAGTGTGCTTGGGATAGATGTAAATAATATTTAAGGATATCCTTCACTTTTTCAGAGATGCCAAAATTTAAATAAATATTTTAGGAGGATATTTCATATGAACATTTAAAAAAGATGGATTATCTTCAAGCGTTTTTGCAAGAAACGCTAAGAATGTACCCACCAGCTCCAGTGTAATTTTGAATTAAAAGATAATAATCCGAAATTATTTTCACAGTTCAAATCGTGCCTGCAATTCTAATCTAAATCTAAACGGAATTAATTTACGTGAAGGAGACCTCGTTTCTATACCAATCTATTCTATTCAACATAATGAAGAATTTTTCCCCGAACCTGAAGAATTCAAGCCAGAAAAGTAGTGAATGTTTTTTGAAGTTATTTTTCTGATGATAGGATTGGGAGGTCAAGACTATTCCAAACTAATGAAGGACTAGGAGCTATTGAAAAAATATATGCCTCAATTTATTGAGAGTTTAGGGTCATTTAAAACTTAATAAAAAATGTCTTTCACAGACAATAAATTCCAAATTAACTCATTGTGGTTTACCGAACAAAATATAACTTAAAATTTTGAACAAATTTTAAGTTAAGTAGTTAAGAATTAATCAGGGATGTTATATGTTTAGTGTTAGTTATTAAATTTTCACTCTTTTAAATGTAAAATTATTATGGTAGCTATGGCCTCCATCTTGTTGCTTTCATATTTTTGCGTGCCAATCATTAGCATTTGGCAAAAAGTTCATAACTGCTTGGAACACATTTAACACACACACTCTATATTTTTCATATCCAAGTTTATATCAAATAATGCTCCCATATTACCCTTAATCCTTCAATCGCCTAATATTAACACAAATCCGTCAATATTAATCCAAATCCCTCTATATCTCTCTTAGTTCATTGATAACCAACGATATCCGACTCTAAATCATCAATTATCCTCTTAACCCAAATTTCTTACATATCTTAAAAAGCTTCTAATCCCCTTAATATTCCTCGTAATATTCATACATAATCCTACCTAATCCATCCACATCTCATAATATTCCATCCAAATCTCTCTATATTCATTTTCGGCCATTGAAATTTCGTTATCAATACTTTTAGTCGACTATAACAAGGGAAATAGAAAAATTGACATTCAAAAAACAGATGGGCTTCTAATATGGCATGGGCTTCTATTAGGATATTTACGGTATTTTTCTGATCATAGGACTGGGAGGTCATGACTATCCCAAACTAATGAAGGACTGGAAGCTATTGAAAGGCTTCCTACCAATTCTGTGTAAATTAAATCAATTCAAATTCCAAATTAAATCATTATGGTTTACCGAACCGAATATAATAGACAAGGACAAATAAATTAGAAGAACGTAAACCTTTTTTTAACTTAAAATTAATTCAAGATTTATTCGCGAAGAAAAAGCTTCTGTGGATCCGCTAACGTTCTTAGCCTTCGGTCTGGGTCCAAGAAACTGCCTTGGTATGCGCTTTGCAGAAATACAAATGCAAGTAGTTATTGCTCTTTTGATCAGGCGTTTTAAATTCAAACCGAGTCAAAACAGTCCGGTTATTAAAATTTTTAAAATTAAAAAAATCTTCAATTCAGAAACTACCCCTAGAACTTGAATCTGTGATGCTTTTACGTCCAAAGAAAGAACTTGTAATTTTAGCTGAGGATTTGTTATAAAAATTCTCATAGTTCCATGAAAAACTTTATGATCAGACATATTACTTTAAATAAATTTTAAATATCTATCGGTTGAATATTATTTGCAGTGGGTCTTACTATAATGTCACCACACATGCATATTAAGGATCTAGCATTTTGATCACTATAAATCGAAATTTTATTTTTTATTTCGGCTAGATCCCTTTTGCATATGTCACTCTCACATTATTGTCACATTTTCTATGCTCGAGAGGTGACAGTATAGCGAGCTCTGTTACGCAAAATAAATATCAAATAAAAACTTTAATTATCAAATTTCTCATCTTTTAAGATTAACCTCCAATAATCATCAAAATCCCCTTAAAAATATATTAATTAAATAAAAATCATCAAAAATGTTTACCAATTCTCTAGTTCATTTCTTTTCAATACCAAAATCTTCAATTCACTTTTAGCGTCAATACGCTGACAAAGATTTTTTAATACAAATTTATTTATAAGCGTCTCCTTTATTTTCTCAAATTTGGCATAAAATTTAGTTGAAAGTTCATAACTAATTTGTTGGCTAAATTTAATTCCCATAAGCCAGGAAGTGCAGAAATGTTTTCTAAAAAATTTTTTTTCGAAATTAAACTGATTAAAAATATCAGTTATAGTGAGGTGTTGCGTTACAAATATTTTCGAAGCCTATGACTAGGGTTGGCAAATCCTGGGAAATTCTGATATACGGCATCCAAACCAAAATTTTTATTAAAATAATGAAGAATGTCAAGTGATGGAGATAAACTAGGAATAATTTTAGGGGAAGGAAAACAATAAGATGTCGGAGGAATGGCCCAAAAGCCAGCGTACATCATAATCGAGGACCTCATGCCACCTCCCAAAGACGTACTAGCATTCGAGCCGAAAATAATTTTACCTTTTATTTATCTTTATTCCACATTTTTCTGTTTTCAATCCAATATGACTATAATCAACTTCCTCAAAATTTTCTAGTTGATTAACTAATTCTTTATCAAGCTTTGATTCAATAAACGAACAAAAATTTTCTTGGCTTATTTGAGTTGTTGTAATGCAGGAAACAACAATATAATGGTTATACTAAAAAATGAAATTAATTATCACTGTTATAGACATATCTCATAAAAATTTTTATAAAAATATTACCATCTTTTTGTATTCTGTTCCCTCAATAATTTTTCCAAAATATGATATGTTGTTTTGATATTGTTGATTTGAAAATAATTTGTGTATGTTTTCAAGTCCTTAAATGTAAAAACGCTTAAATATTTACTGTAAATTATCCTTGTATATAGAAACTGTATCATTTAGTTAATCTATATTTGTATGTGCTACTACTTTCACTGATTTATAACCCTACTTATCCCATAATACACCAGATTTTTAGGTGAGCATTATAATTAGTATTTTAAAAATCATGCTTTATTTTGAGTTCCCTATTAAAAATCGCTCATTGACAGTATTTATGGTTATTAAAATTTTATAAAGACGGCTATTTTTGACAAAAAAATGAAAATATTCGGATTTAAAACCGATTCCCTAGTAGAATTAACCTAAATTACCTCTTAACATCACGTTTACGATAATTTTTAAATTCGATTTAGTAATTTTATAAGTTAATGATTGTTCAGGATATGTTGGACTATAAATATTAATTCCTTCTTGTTTATGATCATTTTGGTCATTTTTTGCTTTGTTTATTATTCGTATAGGGTTTTGCCAATTCCTAAATTTTAAACTTTAAAAACAATGGAAATAAAAATAACCATGTAACAAAAGTTAAAAAGAAACGTTCAATTAATTCAACAAAATTAGCTCCAGGATATAACAAAAATACTTTTGTTAGCATTATTGAAATTGAATTTCCATCAAGAAACCCAAATTGACTGCTATAGACACAATACACTAAAAATTATTAATTTAATTATCGTACTAACGTATAATAAACAGTTCTATCAATTCATTTCATACAAAATTATGAAATTAGATCTAATAGTACAAAAAACCCTGACATATTATTCTATTCTCGGAAATAAAAAATGGTAAATTTTTTTATTAAAGATGTACAGATCTTTAATAAAATGGTATGTTAATAAATGGTTAGTATGAATGGTTAGTATGTTACAGAATGGTTAGTATGTTAATAAATCAGCCCGCGGTCTTAACCTTAGGCCAAGATGAAAACCCTTAAATATTGAAAATCAAAATTGGATAACGAGCAACGGTGACTTGTCTAAGAATGTTATACCAAATCATTCAGTTAAAATTTATACATGCTGTAGTAATTAAAGCCGCTGGAAGTTTCTGTCCGTTAGTTCAGAAAATCATAGGCATATTAAATATCAAACCTTTTGCCCAATTTTTTAATGCAATAAATGCTTGAATAAAAATTAGTTTTTCGCGTTCATTAACAATCTCTATTAAATTCTCCAAATATTCATAACTTTTGAACAATGCAAGGTTGTGCAATGTAATTAATGCGTTTTGTGGTTCTCCATTGCCACTTTCCTTATTTAAATTATTCGATAATTTTTTCATTAATGATTCAATCCAGTTTGAATCCTGGGGAACTATACGTGTTTCTGGTTTGTGAACAAAAGTAATATTAATTTCAGTCGTTTGTATTTCAAACTGAATAAATTCAGCTGAAGAGGGTGAACGAATGAGTTTGTTCACGAATCTGCTTTTCTTAAAAATAATTTTTTAAATAAATTTTTTAAAGAGATGTTGAATCAAATATACCAAAATTTCAAATTGTTCGAAAAAAAGCCTACATGTCAAATCTTTTAGATTTGAAAATATTTTATTAACCTTTGCCCGAAATTTTGTCCATATATTTTTGTCCTTATTTTTTTAGGCCCGCTCAAAAAAATGTTAATTATGGCGGGCCAAAAGGCCTTTTTTGAACCTTGCACATTAACCGTTTGGTCCCTGCTCTTTTTTCTCCCCATTCTTTTAAATCTCTGGCCCGCTCAATTTAACTAGGAAAGCTCTATTGTATTTTTGTGTATTTTGATCCGGCCTTAAAAAATGTCCTTTCTCGTCCCTTTCGTTCTATCTTTGCAACCCTTTGCACGGGTTATTTTGGCCAACTAATTCTGGATTATAATGTGCAAACGCCTCCTTATTTTTGCACCTCCCAACCCGAATATATAAATGGAAATTTGAGCAGTTTTGGCTCAGTTTTTGAACTTGTACCCTTTCCTTCCAGTCAGATATTCCTCTCCCCGTTTGAAGTTAAGAGTTTTTTGAACTAAAGTTTATGAACTACTCCTTCCCCCGATTTAATTAAAAGTTTTTGAACTGTTTTATGAAATTTGAAATTCCTTCTCCCCGTTAAAAGAGATTTTTTCTGTTTTGTTTCTCCTTCTACCCGTTTTATAAAGATAATTGATAGTATTTTGATTTATACAATATTTTGTTAATTCTGATTATTTGTGAGGAAATAAACCGATTAAAGCTGTTTGTTTGATATATTGAGAATTAGAAATTTTATTTAAATGTTTTACTTAGGCTTTTCCTCTCCCTTTAATAAAATTCTGCTTAGAATTTTACAGCTCAGCCGGTGAAGATCCCAATTTTTTAATCCTCCCGTTTCAGAAATATATTTTTTGATTTTAAAGTCCCAGTTATTTATTGCTTTTAAACGTTAATTTTCCACTTTAAATTATAATATTTCATTCAAACGAACACATTTAAATTTCAACTCATAATATTTACTTACTTTAAATAATATTTACAATGTCTCTTACCTTTCGAAAACAAATTACTCAAATATGTACCGATGCCGAATTAATTCTATGAGAAAATAAACAGTTCCCCCTTCCTATAAAGAATCCTCAAAACTCCGAAAAAGAATTCCAAAATTGTGTCCAAGAAACAATCAAATCCCTCGATATTATTCAAAAGATCACTTCCAAGATCTTGAAAAACCTAACAACTGCACATAACGGTTGGATGTCCCTAAGACTTTCTATGACAGAATCCGAAAGAGCCCAAGATACTCCCATATATGATACATTCCTACAAGAGACTTTCTATATCAAAATTATGCATGACCTTAAACGATATAACAGAACATTACGTACAGCCCGATCTAATTTAGAAGAGGCTCTCCCAAAACCCACATCACAGTTATTACATCCTTCACAATTTTATCGCCTCCCGGAATTAAATTTGTCCCATGAATGTTTACAAACCTCAAACCCTTCTCAGAATAATTCTCATAATAAGCTTGTTAATGAAATGCTTAAAAGCCCTCCAAACCCACAATATAATAATCTCAACGATCACCCTCATCGAAACCCAGCCACTAGTTCTCAAACTAGTTCCTATCCCAATATTACAGAACAATCTTATGCCAATCCATCGGTTGCTTTAAAAAATGAAACGAATGATATCTCTGGCTCCCAATTTTTTGAGTATAACCTGACAGCTTGTAAATCTAATAATTATAATGAAATTTCCATTGGACCACCTCCCGGCTTTGAACCTCTAGAAGAGATTTGTATTCCTACTAATAAAAATAATTCTGAGAACTTTAATGACACTATTTGTGAAGAATTAATTCAACTACCAGAACTTATAAATGAAGAATATAAAGAAGACATGCAACAAATTAATTCGGAAGAATCTCAACATATTCTAATTAATAATCTCCCTTTTGCTTCATTCCATGACCCTCCCATTTGCTATGATAATAATTCACAAAATCCCATTTCATCCAAAAATAATTATATTCCTACATCAGAAGATATATTTGAAGAAAAGAAAGTAATGGACAACATTACTAATTATGAAGAAATTGTATTAACTACCCAAATTATAAGGGTAAGTTTTGAAGAAGAAAAATCTGTTGGATTAAATGAAAACCCTTTTAATACGATCAACGACACCCGAGCCCCAACCAAAAGTCCTGACTCGATTAGTACTCATACTTACTGTAATAATGTGACATTACCCTTTGAAACATTTACGAGAGATAATAACCCTTCCTCTAAAGAATTAAAAGGAAAGAAATTTGTAAATTTGAGAAATTCCGACTTTAAGAGAATAAAATCATTGTCTGAGGATTTTGTTGAAGATAATCCCTTTTTGTCCCGCAATTTTAAAAATAAATTGTTAAAATTAAAAGCCCGAAAGTCATCAAGTATTTATGAAATTAAATCGCCACCCCTTGCCAATATTCCTCTGATATATATTATAGATTTTGGAAATCCCCCATTAGATAAAATCAAATATCCTCTTTTCGAACCGAAAGACGAAAACGAGAATGACTCAGATAAGAATTTAATATTTCCCTGTACTACCTTTTCTTTTGTATTAAATGAAAATGATTTTTCTAAAGATTACAATGGCTCTATCCCTAGAATATTGAAAAGTCCCCCCTCAATAAATACCTTTACTCCTGGATTCTCCTCCCGTAACGAGATTGAATTTATGAATATAAACTATAAGCCCAATTCCCACCGATACCATCTTTTCAAATCATTTATATTCCTTCTGTTGGAAAATCCCATTAATTGTTGCTCTGGCTCAATATGTTTTGGACTAAATGGACTAATACACAATATGTTATGAATCTTACTGAAATGGTCACTACGAAATCCAACACTTCCGTTCCCCCTTATCTAACTACAGTGGTATCCAAAACCGGTAATAATATATTTAAATGTAAAAACTAATTCCCAAAATTTACTCTCTTTTCTCACCGTTGCATCTCTTGACAATATGTTATGGCCTAAAGAATGAAGTTGGAACTCAAAATGAATTCAACAGGGGACGAATAATCAATGAAGATAAAGGAAAACCATAGATGTACCAATACCGTAAAATTTATTAATTTCAAACGTAACTCCCCGTCCGTCCCTGCACCATCTCTAAACCAATTATTCACAATCTCCCCTGTCTTCATCCAGTTTTTTTTGGTCTCTCCCGAATGTCAAATCTTTTAGATTTGAAAATATTTTATTAACCTTTGCCCGAAATTTTGTCCATATATTTTTGTCCTTATTTTTTTAGGCCCGCTCAAAAAAATGTTAATTATGGCGGGCCAAAAGGCCTTTTTTGAACCTTGCACATTAACCGTTTGGTCCCTGCTCTTTTTTCTCCCCATTCTTTTAAATCTCTGGCCCGCTCAATTTAACTAGGAAAGCTCTATTGTATTTTTGTGTATTTTGATCCGGCCTTAAAAAATGTCCTTTCTCGTCCCTTTCGTTCTATCTTTGCAACCCTTTGCACGGGTTATTTTGGCCAACTAATTCTGGATTATAATGTGCAAACGCCTCCTTATTTTTGCACCTCCCAACCCGAATATATAAATGGAAATTTGAGCAGTTTTGGCTCAGTTTTTGAACTTGTACCCTTTCCTTCCAGTCAGATATTCCTCTCCCCGTTTGAAGTTAAGAGTTTTTTGAACTAAAGTTTATGAACTACTCCTTCCCCCGATTTAATTAAAAGTTTTTGAACTGTTTTATGAAATTTGAAATTCCTTCTCCCCGTTAAAAGAGATTTTTTCTGTTTTGTTTCTCCTTCTACCCGTTTTATAAAGATAATTGATAGTATTTTGATTTATACAATATTTTGTTAATTCTGATTATTTGTGAGGAAATAAACCGATTAAAGCTGTTTGTTTGATATATTGAGAATTAGAAATTTTATTTAAATGTTTTACTTAGGCTTTTCCTCTCCCTTTAATAAAATTCTGCTTAGAATTTTACATACATATGTTTATAGGTAATTTTATTCTACTTATCCCACCCCCTTTACTATGGTAAAATATGTATGTACCTTGCAAAGATAACAGAAAAGCGACTTATCTGGGCAATTGTACATAAATGGAGGTCTACAAAATGTATTTGGTTCTCCATTAAATATTTGTTTAGCTTTCATTTTTTCCTCTTCCTCTCCTTTTCCTGTCCCAACAGCAACAACAATTGCTTGTATGTGTCCTCCTATTTTGTTGTATGGACTGGCCATTAATAATCCAAAATTGTTATTTTTTGTTAAATTTATCCATTTATTGAAAAGTGTTTGGAAAAATTCTTTTGGATTTTTCAAATCTTTTCTATTAGAATATACATTGTTGATTAATGTTTCTGTATCATATTCCTCATTTAGAATGTCCATAGGATCGTTTCCTTTAAATTCGAGAAAATTATTCGGTTCCGTGTGTAATTGTTCATTGATTTCTGTCTCTTCAATCGAAAAAGGTTTATATCCTTCTGGATTTAGATAATCATCATTGTTTCTTTGATTATCTGAGGAATTAATATTTTACTCGAAATATAAATGATTACAGTTAATTTATACCTAATTTAATTTGTTCTTTTATCTTAATTAAATTATTAATTCGTTCTTCTATTTTTTCCACCCATACAATAACAACTTCATGGTTTTTTTCGTTTAAATTTAACATTTCCTGAGCAAAATATATCTGATTTTTGGTTAATTTTCCATCCATATTTTGCTCTTTTGTGAAAAGAAAATATTCACAAATTTTTTGAAAATAAAATTTTTCTGTCAATTTATCACCTAAATCTTTTTCTAAAATTTCGTTTATTTTGAATAAAGGCAACAAATTAATTAATAAAAGTTTCAATTCTTTTTCAATTTCTTCAATATTTTTTAATGATTTTTCTTTAATTTCATTCCAATTCTTTTCAATTTCTAAAAATTTTTCTTCTTCAAAATACACATTAAAAACCAATTTATTTTTTAATTTTAGCTTCTCAAAATATTCAAAACGTTTTCCAATCTCATTTGCAAAAATACAAATATTTAATAAATTCCTTCCAATTTGAGTTTTTCCTTTATTAAATTTATTAAAAATTTCAAACAAATTTTTATCTTCAATAAAATATTTAATTTTCCTTTCTTCTTCATTAATTTCATCACTTTTTGATAATTTTTTTGTTATTTTGATATTTTCTTCATCCTAAATAATAATTTAAAATAAATTACAGGATTAATGCTTGGATCTTTCTATTAACTTGCAGCTTTTCTCTGTACCAGTATAATTTTTGTAATCTCTTGCCTAGGTAAAAAGAATTTATGATAACTCCAACTCTTTCTAAAATTAATTTTTTATGCATTGAAGTTTTGCTGGAATTTTCTATCCAACAAAACTTTTGTTATCATTGTTTGTACAACCAATAATTTCATCATTTTTTCCCACAACTTTCTTTATAATTTTTTGCCCATCGGCCACTTTATATACCCTCCCAAAACCACCTAAACTGGTTTTCTACCAATCATTCAATAACTTCTTCAAAAAGCCTTCTTCAAACCTTCTACCTTTTACGGCAACTCAGCTCATTTTAAATTAATTGTGAAATAAATATTCTAAATTTAGTCTAAAAATTACTCATGGTTTAGTTGGTCACAAGATTAAGTGGAGGCTCAGCTCAACAACAAACCAGGACTCATCAACAACTACAAACAAAACTTTAACTGGGGGCTCAGCTAAACCACGACACCAGGACTCATCAACAACTACAAATAAAATTTAAGTTTTGGACTACAATTGTTCAACAACTCATCTGTCGAATCTATTAGTGTTATCATTCGTGAACAACAACAAAAAATGTTAAGCAAACACTCGTGCACCAGAATACAGACGCTTCAAATCTACAACAATCAACGGATCAACTCGGATCAAAAAAGGTGTGGGAGGATTTATAATAAACAACAAAGCAGATGCGCATATAGAAGACATCAGATTATCCTTCTCATCATGGTCCGATCTTTTGCGCAAAATACCGTCTGATGAACGCCCAATTGCAAATGACGTGTACGAAGCGTTTCAGAAGACACTCAAACTTGAGGCATCAATGGAAACAATCGATACAATGCTTCTACAACTAAAGGACTTCAAGGACGAAGTCTCAATCAAAGCAAAGGTTGCTATGGCAAAAAGCGACAAGGAATTAAAAGAAGAGAAATGAAGTATTCTTAAAAGATGCAATCAACCTCAGCCAAACTAGTTAACAGCATCTACTATCTCCTTGGTCTATCAATTGCTGACACTACAAATCGAACCATTCAATGGAGCTCGGAAGGACTGGGTGAATTCTATGAATCATTCAATTGCGCAGTGGTCTTCAAATCCCCTTAACCTTATCAAATGATTCTTTCGAATTAAACTGAAGGGTGAACTCGACTATACTACTAAAAATGCTGCTGTCTGTCTTTAATGAATTTATAGTTAATACTTTTGTAGAATTAGGTTCAGTTGATGATACTGCATCAGAAATAATTTTTAGTGCCTTTTCACGTTTCGGTTTATCTTTATTTTTATAATTCTTTTTAACATTCTCATTATTTTTATTTTTTAACTTCAACTTTAGCTTCATTTCCTCTTCTTTTTTCATTTCAATTTCAATTTTCTTCTTTACTTCTTCCTCTTTTTTAATTTTTTTCTTCTCATTTTTAGCATTTAATTTAATTTCTTTTTTAATTTGTTTTTCATTATTTTTTATTAAATTCATTATTTCTTCCAAATTATCATCGTTAATAAAAACTTTAATATGTTTTTCTACTGATTCTAAAGTCGATCCTTCTTTAATTCCTTAAGAATATAATTTAATCATTTTTTGTTTTAAAATTTTTGTGTTAAAGGTTTTTTCTTCTAAAATTTTATCAAATAGATATTATCAATAAAGCTAACTATCTTTCTTGAATATCTTATTCTAAACCAAATAAGACTCTTCCAATCAGGGAATTGAAGAACCGATCATTTATGTTCGGTTTGTCCTACATATCTAAATATAATACCTGCAATAATTTTTGTGTGTAATAAACTATCATTTTCGTTTAATAAATTCTTAATTGTATTATAATTTTCGGTTTTAATCCATTTTATAAATTCGTTTGATGTATCATTTATGGTGTATTCTTTATTAAAAATGTAATCCCATTTATCGCATAATTCCTCAAATTCGTTATTTTCTTCATTTTCCTAAATATTTACAAATAATCTAATTAGATATAGATTTACTAAAATAGGACGAGTGTGATGTCTAATATTAAAATTGTACGAGGCACTAACCATTAATTGAAGTACTTAATTCCCTCAGTGTCCTGATATCTTAGTTAATATAATATTAAAAATACTCATATTTCCTAATTTGAGAGATTTTGCCACCAAGTAAAAATCGAAATATTTGGCAATGTATTTTATTAGAAAACAAATTTACACTATCATCTTCGTTCATTTTCCCTTCAATCCATAATTTTATTGCTTCCATCATGCCCAAATTACTGACAATTTTATCTTCTATATCATCATTATTTGATAGGTATAATTCATCAAAAATTATATTCAAACTTATTTTTCTATCTTTCCAAACATTAATCATTAAATTATTTTGTTTTAAACTTTTCCATTTCTTTTTTTCATTAATAGGATTTATTAATTTGAAATGAATATATCTGAACCAAATAACAAAATGTGCCATTAAAATATTTGACTTAAATACAGCTGGAGTCTTCGACATTAATGCTAATATATAGTGTTCTATTAATCTTTTATTGTCATAGAATACTATAAATTAAAAGATTATTTGATAATAAATATAATTATGAACGGTAATTTATTAACATTTTTAGAGAAAACTCCAATAAACCCTCATCGAGAACATATACAGAACGATAGGCTCTTTTCCACTTTCCCAGTTTTTTCGAAATATTTTTTAACTCTAAATAGCTCTTTTGTTCATTGATCTGATACATATGTTAGTAACAAAATTATTATTTAAAAAACGTTTAAAATTTTATACGTTTTTTGATTCCTCTTGATCCATCCAGGTTATATTTCGGTCTTTCTACTAGTGTGAATATTATTAATATTATTCTTTCTTCCTATCCCAATAACCTAATATCTCTCCAATCCTCAGAATAAACTATTAATGAGATAAAAAATTGTCTTGATCAAACTGTGTAGACTCCAAAATTTAAATTTTTAATTTCTTAATATACCGCTCAGGACTTGGTCCCTAAACAGCAGTTCGTCAGAGTTTAAAGAGCATCAAGAACCGGACTTACTATAATCATTAAGCAACTCATATTTTTCCAACAATATTATTCTTCTTTCACTTCCTTCAAGAAAATTCATTAACAGATAAACTGCCCCTTTTGTGTTTCTGAACAATTTAAATTTGTTTACATCCTTATCAAAAATTTTTTCAAAATAATTTAAATGGTCTTTTGATAAAAATTTTCTGACATTTAGATAGAAATCATTTTCTATCGAATAATTAATATCTTTTAAACTTTTATAAACTTCAGATTCTGTTTTGTGAATTTTAATCTCAATTTCGAGAGACTTTCCTTCTCTAGCTAAATTTACATATTCAATTCTTTTTTCTTCAAATTTTATATAAAAATTAAATAATATAAATAATGCAGATTCTATCCCCGTTTTTCTTAGAAACGTGAATACATGTCTTTTTAACCCTTTGAAAGCGCCTTTTAAATGAATTATTCTAAGAGACTCGAAGTTATTAGCATTTTTCAGTAAATTCAGAATTATCCTTTCAAATATTTCTATTTTACTAAATAGTATTGCAGAATTTATCTGCTTTTCCTCTATTGTAAAATAATTTGGTTCATAAATTCTATGAATTGCTTCATAAGGTATATCCATATAAAAGATTCTTTGGTATAATGTCCATCTGTAAGAAGGCTCCAATGCTAGCTCGAATTCAGCTATAATTTTTATTATTTAATTTATCATTTCAAATTAAAAATTTCTAGTTTGAAACGATAATAAACTATGAATAGTTCAATGAAATTATAGACTTTATCTTAGTCGTAGTAGCTTGAAGGGATTAGTAGCTGAAAGATTAAAATACAGCATATAGCTTACATTTTGATAAAATTTCTGGATATTCGTTTTCCAATTTTTCTAGAAGTTCAGATCCAGCCAAATTATTTAAAGCAGTCTTTGTATGAAATGTTATACAATTTTTGGCCTCGGGTAACGTTAATATTGTTTGGAGCATTTTATAATGAGAATTGCGTAAATCTTTTTCAAATGATGGAGAGTCAAAACATTTTTCTATCATTTCATTAATTTGGTTTTGTGTTTTGCAGTTAATTTTTTTGTCGAGTATTTCATCAACCTTAATTATTTTAATTATAAAATTACCGTATTTATTTTAATATAACGACATGCCGTTTTAATTTTCAACCCACTTCTAGAGTGTCGTTATATATAGATACTGTCGTTTTAAATTTCAACCCTTTTTTATATAATATTTCAAAAAAATACTTCATATTCTATTTACCTCATCTTATCTAAGATAAATTTCTTCTAAAATTTCTCCCCTCTACCCCAAAGTATAACTCTCACGTTAAAACGATTTTTGAAAGAATTTTGATAGAAGGACGAATTAATAATAAATTATTTCTTACATTTATAACTGAATTGAGATGTTCATTCCAATATTTGTTCGCCAAAAGGGTTTTGTTTTTCATTAACGAATACAAAAAACTATAATATTTACAAAACTTTTTTTCTGCCGTCCATTTATTTATATTTTGGTTATATTTAACAATTAATTCCTTAGCTCCGTCTGAAACATTTTTGAAAGCTTTTCCAAATTCAAAAGACCATCCATATCCTTCCTTTTCCCCTTCTTCACTTTTTGGTATTCCCAAAAAATAATTTGAACGGGCTTCTTCAATTGGGTCGTCAATTTCTTCAATGTTACAAACGAGGGAATAAATAAACTTATGAGAACTTGTAATGTATGAGTTTAGAGAAAGATCTCTCAAAAATTCCTCATTTCTTGGCTCTCTTAAATATTCCAAATACATATCGAAAAGTTCGTGTTGGTAACGAATGAAATTAGTTATATCTTCAGATTTTATTTCAAAAAACAGTTTTTTATTATTATTTTGACCGCTACCGTCAGTTTTGGTAGCATAATTAATTATTAGAAAATAAATTAACAAAAAATAAATATTTAGAAACATTGCCAGAATTAAGATTTAAATAAAGTAAATACAAATTTTATTAAATTTTAATAAAAATCTTTTAAATAAATTATGTAATTATTCATAAAATGAAATAGCTAGACAAACAAAATAAATATTATTTGTTTAGTATAAATTTTGTTTAGTGCAAGGCGGCACTAAATAAAGGCGGCACTAAATAAAAAGATGCACTTTTATTTTTAAAATATTTAATATATTGCGCAATTCATTATTATTGCAATATTATTTGTAATGTCTGGCAAAATCACTTTTTTGGTATGGACAGAACGGTATTCTCGATTTTGCCTCGAGATTTGTTTCCAGATTACTCCAGTTATTGTTTTTATTTTACATATTAATTTTTTTATATTTTTTATGAACTGAAGCAGAATTCAACGGGATTCCGAGTAGTCTGATATAAAAAATTTACCTAATTTAATTCTAATTTTTTGAGAAGTTTAGAAGATCAAAAAGCTAAAATTTCTTTATAATTTTTGTCTACAGGTTTACGAATTAAATAAAAAATGAGAGGTTTTATTATTAAATTTTAAGAAAAACTATTAATAATTATGAAATTTTAAAGTAAATGAAAAACAAGGCGAGTCTTCTCGTCTACTTTTGATTATGTAATAAATTTCATAATATCGGTTTTAATAAAGCCGACTAATGTAAAAATAAAAATATGCACTTTTTATTTAATGAAAATATTTCAAAATTGAAATGTTTTTGGCAAAGCTGGAAAAACTTTTGTTTACTAAAAAATGTTTTTTTTAATATTTAAAAATGTTCTCAAATCAAATATTTACTAGAATCACTATTAAAAATGGACAGCATAATCATCCTGCCAAAGCTGAAGCAGTAAGAGATGCACAAAATTTGCTAATAGAAAAGTAGAGTTGGACAAAACGATACTGGTATCGGCCAACCCGAGACCGAGATTAACCGATACTCAAGAACCCGATACCGAGACCGATACCATCATTTTGAGCCGTGACCGATACCGAGAAACGATACTGACCGAGACTAACAGAAAATTTTATTTTACGTCAAAAAATACGGGTAAAAATAATTTATTCGTTATTTTCATCATCTAAATCATCAGATAAATACTCTTCATCATCTGGATCCGATTCGATTGATGGTTAACATCCTTTTTTATAAAAAATACAATAGTAGGATTTATAGGTAAAAGGAAAAAAATAGCCTAAAAAATAGCCTAAGAAAAAAATAGCCTAAATAGCCTAAGAAAAGGCTATTTCTGAAAATCCGCCTGCTGTAAAAAATGCTGTTAAATTAGCTCATGAAAACAAAATAGGCCTTGAGTCAAAGGACTTCTCTTAAGTATTTTAAGCTTCATTCTTGGTTATCTGTCTTCATTGAGCTCTAACAATGTTATCACTTTTTATTTTAGACTCCAGCTTTCCTTTTCATAAAGTGCATAGGTCAGTCATTGGCTTCTATGTTTAAGCATGATTCAAGTTATAGACCGGGGTTATTTTTATAAAAAGAGTCATATTTAATATCAAAAAAAGATTTAATGTAAAATCACGAATTTTCAAAGTAAATCATTAATCTTCAACTATTTTATAATTATAGTTTTTCAGAAATCATAAGTAATTTTTAAAATTGAGTATTTTTTATAGACGATAAAAACACAATTTCTAAGCAATTTAGTGCTCAGATTTCTGCTTGTGCAGGGAGCTCCGAAGTAGAGGATCTTTTAGAGAATTTTTGGACGAATTGGGAATTCCCACATGTATATGACTTAATCCGACGTTTCTTGGATATCCTGCCAGTTTTTCAGTTTGAAATGTGACTTGAAAATTAAGAAGTTAAAGCATTCACGAAATAAACATAACTAGGTTCTTTGAATTAAAAAATAAACAGTACTTTTATTTTTATATCACCTCTCACTCTGAAGAACTGCCCAGTTCGCTCACTAAATTCAATTTACAGTCGTATTCCTGTGTTAATTCCCACTTCGTCCAAATATTCTCCAAAAGATACTTTAACTTCAGAGCATTGCCCAATGTTCGTTCGAAAAAAGATCCAACAAATCGATATGGTATCGATGTTTTTCCATTAATAATAGATAAAACATAATTAAAGCTCATTGCACTGTTATGCTGTTGCCAGATGAACACATAAATTTCACTAAAATAACATTAAAAAAATAATCAGAATATTAATTATGATAATATTACGTTGGCATTTTTAAATTAAATTGTTAATTAAAATAAATAGATCCAATAGAAATAAATGACCAGTAATATATAAAAAGTACTAATTATAAAAATATTTTTGACATTTGAAGCAGAGTTGTTTCGAAATTTCGAGTTTCATTTTTCGATGTTATTTTTCTTTCGATTTTCGGAAATGATTTTGTTTCGAAACATCTCTGATTTGAAGGATCATTAAAAGAGAATGTAAATATATTTAAAATGTATTTGCAACTTAATAAGTGAATAAAATTTAGAAAAGCGATGAAAAATCAGTCCATAAAAAATCGCGACATTTAACGAAAATAATGCCCAGTTCGCTCAATAAATGCAAAGTTACAGTCGTATTCATGTGTTAATTCCCACTTCGTCCAAATATTCTCCAAAAGATCCTTTAACTTCAGAGCATTGCCCAATGTTCGTTCGAAAAAGATCAGACAAATCGATATGGTATCGATGGTTTTCAATTAATAATAGATAAAACATAATTAAAGCTCATTGCACTGTTATACTGTTGCCAGATGAACACATAAATTTCACTAAAATAACAACTTGAAAAAATAATCAGAATATTAATTATGATAATATTACGTTGGCATTTTTAAATTAAATCGTTAATTAAAATAATAAGATCCAACAGAAATAAATGACAAGTATTTTATAAAAAATAATAATCATAAAAATATTTTTGGCATTTGAAGCAGAGTTGTTTCGAAATTTCGATTTTCATTTTTTGAAGTTATTTTTCTTTCGATTTTCGAAGATGATTTTGGTTCGAAACATCTCCTATTTGAAGGAGCATTAAAAGAGAAGCTAAATATATTTAAAATTTATTTGCAACTTAATAAGTGAGTAAAATTTAAAAAGGGGATGGAAAAATAAGTCCATTAAAATATCGTGACATTTAACGAAAATAATTATAATAAAATAATGTAGACTAGAAATGTGTAAAATTTAATATTAATTGCAACAGACGAAAGTTAGCATCAAAAATCAAAAAATCTAAAAAAATAAAATTATTGTAGAAATTTATTGTAATATGCACTAGAATCACTTCATCGCGAAATACGGAAAATATAATGAAAATGTCAATTACTTGCAGACTCTTACAGACATGACTAATGATGATGTTGCCATTTCAGGCACTTGTAAATATTACAGAAAATTATAATCAAAACAAATAAAAATTAATTTATTTATGCATCTACATGTGTAAATCTTTATGATAAATTATGACTAAATAATTATTTATTCTTCATTTCGTTTTTTAATCTTCAAATTAATCTTGGACAAATCCCCTAAAATACAAAATTTAGATTCTTAACAATAAATTATACCAATTTTTAATTTCGTTTGATTTAATTCCAAAAATTTCCAATTGGCTACTAGCTTCTATTTTCGATCCAATATATTTAAATACAAACTGGTTAACAAGTTTTTCTTTTATTTTTCCAAGTTTTTCGTTGAATTTTTCAGAAGTTTGTTTATCTATTTGTTGATTGAATTTGATTCCCAAAAGCCATGAAGTACAAAAATTGTTTCTAAATTTATTTAATATCTTTTAAATATTTTAAAAAGGATTTACATAGCTATTTAACATTAAAAACGCCTGGGTACAATGGTCCTATATGATTATTTAAAAAAATCTATTAGAAAAGTTGATGGGACGTGAAATATTTAGAAAAATAAAGGTGCGGTTATAATTTTGGAACAGTGTAATTTAAGCTATGGTCTAGATGCAAAAATGTTGGAACATTTGTTATAATTTTTCTTTTTTTTTAGATATTAATGAACAATTTTTCATAAATTTTATAAAATTTAATAAAATATTTGAAATAAATTTTATGCTTAATAAAAGTATTGGAACTTTTGCCTCGCTCTGTAGAGGCGTAGCTAATTTTTGCTCAACTCTTAACTAAGTAGTCGCGTTTTTCTAGCTGGAACTGGATCTTATCGTCATTAAATCTAATAGTATATTTACTTTTGATTAAATTTTCTTCCACACTTTTCTGTTTTTAATCCAATATGACAATAATCGACTTCATTAAACTGTTGTAATTGTTCTATTTCTTTATAAAGGTTGGATTCAATAAATGAGCAAAATTGTTCTTGAGTAACTTGCATTTTCGAGATGCAAGAAATTACAATAAAATTTTTATACTTAATAAAAAATTATTCGAAAATTAAGAAAAACTTATAAATTTATGTAATTTTATTACCATTTTCATGAATCCGATTCCCTGATTTTTATGATAATCATTTACATAATATAATTTGTCAAGACCTTAAATAGGAATTTAAATATTTGAGCTAGTTAAAACTATCCTCATAAACTACTAGGTTCTGTATCATAACTTTAACTTCAACACAATTTTTCGAGTTTAAGCATGATTTTAAACTTATCTTGACTGAAATTATTGTAAAATGATATATTATCTTCATTCCATAAATATTACTCGAAAAAAATTTTTTAATTAGTGAAAAATTAAAAATATTATTAAGAATTTTGAAAAAATAGGTTCTAAATTTGACAATCCTATATTAACTTTGAGAGTTGTTGTCTGTTTGTTTGTTTGTCCGCAGCTTTAAATTTTGCTGTGTTTGGCGTTGTGTTTTATTTTTAATTAAAAATGACAAAATATCCCAAAGTGAAAATAGTGTGTATTTAGAGAAGTAAAGAAAGAATGTGAATTTTTTAGAATTTGTTTTGTATTTTTTAGATTTTTTTTGTATTTTTTAGAATTTTTTTTGTATTTTTTAGAATTTGTTTTGTATTTTTTTAAAAATTTCTAAAGTTTTTTGGTTGTTAATTATATTTAAGGTGTGTTTTGATTGTTTTTTTTTGTTTTGTTTTTTAAAAGTTGGTTTATTTAAAATTTGTTTTTAGGTTCAAAAAATCTGATTTTTATTTAAACAACGCGATTTCAAACCGTTGGTTTTTTGTGCGGATCTTTTTATTTAAACAACGCATTATCCAACCGTTGGTTTTTTGTGAGTTTTTTTAATTTAATTATAGTTAGGTTTTAGTTTTTGTGTTTGACAGTGTGATACTAAATAATTGAAATTACTAGAGTTTGACATTGTGTGATACTAAATAGACGAAATTACTAGAGTTTGACATTGTGTGATACTAAATAGACGAAATTACTAGAGTTTGACATTGTGTGATACTAAATAGACGAAATTACTAGAGTTTGACATTGTGTGATACTAAATAGCTTATAATGATAGTACTAGCAAGGTTGACATAGTGTGATGCTAAATAGTTGACAGTCCTAGAGTTTGACATTGTGTGACACTAAATAGTTGAAAGTACTAGAGTTTGACATTGTGTGATACTAAATAGCTTATAATTGATAGTACTAGCAAGGTTGACATAGTGTGATGCTAAATAGTTGATAGTCCTAGAGTTTGACATTGTGTGACACTAAATAGTTGAGAGTACTAGAGTGACTAACAGTTGTAGTATAACAGTTGTAGTATATATAGTAAAAAAGTTCTTTTACTATTAACTATTAACTGACAGTTGTAGTATATATAGTAAAAAGTTTTTTTACTATTAACTATTAACTAGCAGTTGTAGTATATATAGTAAAAAAGTTCTTTTACTATTAACTATTAAAGTAGAGTATTACTAAAGTAGAGTACTAGAGTTTGACATTGTGTGATACTAAATAGCTTATAATTGATAGTACTAGCAAGGTTGACATAGTGTGATGCTAAATAGTTGATAGTCCTAGAGTTTGACATTGTGTGACACTAAATAGTTGAGAGTACTAGAGTGACTAACAGTTGTAGTATAACAGTTGTAGTATATATAGTAAAAAAGTTCTTTTACTATTAACTATTAACTGACAGTTGTAGTATATATAGTAAAAAGTTTTTTTACTATTAACTATTAACTAGCAGTTGTAGTATATATAGTAAAAAAGTTCTTTTACTATTAACTATTAAAGTAGAGTATTACTAAAGTAGAGTACTAGAGTTTGACATTGTGTGATACTAAATAGCTTATAATTGATAGTACTAGCAAGGTTGACATAGTGTGATGCTAAATAGTTGATAGTCCTAGAGTTTGACATTGTGTGACACTAAATAGTTGAGAGTACTAGAGTGACTAACAGTTGTAGTATAACAGTTGTAGTATATATAGTAAAAAAGTTCTTTTACTATTAACTATTAACTGACAGTTGTAGTATATATAGTAAAAAGTTCTTTTACTATTAACTATTAACTAGCAGTTGTAGTATATATAGTAAAAAAGTTCTTTTACTATTGATTATTAACTAACAGTAGTATATATAGTAAAAAAGCTATAGTATATAGTAAAGAAATATATAAAAAGTATATAGAAAATAGTTAATAGTTAAAAATTAATAGTTGATGATTAATAGTTAATAGCTGAAATTCAAAGTTGAAAATTTTGGTTATCAGTTGATGAGTTAATAGTTGATAGTTAATAATTAATAGTTGATTCATTCTTTAAATTTTAGTCTTATTAAATAAAAATGAGAGGCAATATAAGAATTGTATTGGATGATATTGACGATATCCCTTCAACCAGTCAAAACAATGCTCAAAATAATTTTGATGATATGCAAAGAGAAAATCTGGAAAGAAGAAATCAAAGACTTGATAAAGATAGAGAACGCAAAAGAAAGAATCGTGAAAACGAATCACAACAACAAAGAATGGAACGGTTAGAACAACAAATGATTAGGCAGAAAATCAGAAGAGAAAATGAGGATGAAGAGGAAACTGATCAACGATTGGGACAACAAACGATTAGGCAAAGAATTAGAAGAGAAAATGAAGATGAAGAGGAAACTGATCATCGATTGGAACAACAAAGGATTAGGCAAAGAATTAGAAGAGAAAATGAAGATGAAGAGGAGACTGGCCAAAGATTGGAACAAGATATGATTAGAAAGCGGATTAGAAGAGAAAATGAATTGGATGAAGAAAGAGATATGAGATTAGATCAAAGAAACCTTAGATATAGAAATAGAATTAGAGATGAGATCCGGTTGTTCGCAGCCGGTGATCATAGAAATGTGATTGTGAATAGACTCGGAAGGATGAATGTTGAGTGTACCCACTGTGGTGCACTACATTTTCCGGAAGAGAAGATTGGAAATAAAGGAAATTCCTTTAATAATTGTTGCCATCATGGCAAAGTGAATTTGAATTTGATACCAGAAAGCAATTTTCCAGTTTTACTGAAAAATTTGTTTTTGAGAATTGATACAAGATACAAGAACTTTTTTGATTGTATTAGAAATTTGAATAGTAGCGTTTCCATGGCTTCCATGAATCCGCTTAGATATAGATATCCAAGTAATAGAGGCCCATATTGCTTTCGCATATGTGGTCAGATTTATCATAAATTGAACTTAGCATTGAATCCAGACGATGGAGACGAGCCTGCTTATGGGCAAGTCTTTATTGTTGATACAGAAGAAGCGCTTAGTGCAATGAATAGAGCAAACCCTGTCATAAACCAGAGTTTGTTAAAAAATGTTTATGAATTGATAAAAGACATCAACCCGTTTGCGCAAGCATACGTAATGATGAAAGAAGAAGAAGACATAGAAAAAGAAAGAGCTAGACTTGAAAATAGACCTCCTGTCGAGGTTAGTCTTTTGTTTGATACAAAAACTAACTTAGACAGGAGATTAGGGTACAATGTACCAAGAGCTAACGAAGTAGCAGCAGTTTATGTGCCTGGAGCAGATGGCGAAATGCCTAATGCTAAGATTGTAGTACGAGAAAAAGGAAAAGAACTTAGAATTCTGGATAATACTAACCAGTTAGTATCACCCATGACATACCCGCTGTTTTTTCCGCGTGGTACGTTAGGGTGGCATCCAGATATTAGACAAGAAAATAGTATTAGAAGAGTGACTAGACTTCAGTATGTTAGTTATAGTATTGGAGTTAGGAATGAGTTTAACCCCATTCTTTATGGGGGAAAACTCTTTCAACAGTATTGTGTTGATGAATATGTCAAGATTGAGAGTGATAGAATGAGATGGATTAGAGGTAACCAGAAAACGATCTTGGCTGATGCCTATAAGAACGTTGACAGTTACTTAGAAAAAAGGGCGAGAGAAACTGGGAAGCCGTTGGGGCGTAAAGTTATTTTGCCTCCGACGGTGACCAACTCGCCAAGATATATAGAAAAGCACTTCCAGGATGCAATGTCATTAGTGCGAAAGTTCGGGAAACCGGATCTTTTCGTCACTATGACTTGCAATTCGCAATGGGAGGAGATTAAAGAGAATTTGTATGAAGGACAAGTGCCTTCTGACAAAGACAAAGATAATGAATTGTTTGAATTAGTCAAAAAGTTTATGATTCATGGACCATGTGGTGATTTGAATCCAAATTGCCCATGCATGGAAGAGAAAATAGTGAATGGAAAAAAGATAAAAAGTTGTTCAAAGGGTTATCCCAAACCCTTTCAACAAGAGACTTTAGTATTAGATAATGGTTTAGCATTATATGCGAGACCTAAAGATGGAAGAACTGTTGAAATTTCTGCAGCAGGAAAGAGACATGAACTTGATAATAGATGGGTTGTTCCACACAACCCTTATTTGTTAAAGATGTTTAATTGCCACATTAATGTGGAGAAAGTGAATAGTGTGACCTCTGTGAAATATTTGCATAAATATGTTCACAAGTTACCTGATAGAGCTACAATGAATTATGAAGAGAAAAATGATTGTGACGAGATTAAAGAATTTATAGACGCATGGTACGTCTGTCCGCAGGAGGCCGTGTGGAGAATTTTAGAATTTGAGACATATGATCGTAGTCATAGCATCACAACTTTGCCTGTCCATCTGGACGGTGAACACGTGTGTTATTTCGACGAGAATATGACTGAGCAAGAGATTAGAGAAAAGATTGAAAATGACTCTGAATTGATTGGATATTTTGAATTGAATAAGAATAGTGCCTTAGCTCGGAATCTCTTTTATCACGAGATTCCCGAGAAGTTTGTGTTTAGAAAAGGAATTTGGAATGAGAGAAAGACACATTTCAACACAATTGGTCGGATGGTCAAGGTTTCGCCAGCCGAAACCGAACGCTATCACTTACGGCTGTTGTTGTTAAATGTGAAAGGAGCTACAAGCTATGAAGCTTTAAGAACTGTAACGAAACTAGATAATTTGAAATTGAATATTAGAAAATATGCAACCTTCGCGGAAGCATGTTTAGCAAGAGGTTTGATTAGAGATGATGATGAGTGGAAGAAGGCATTAGAAGAAGCTAACAACTTCGAAATGCCTTGGAAATTGAGAGAGTTATTTGCCTTGATTTTAGTGCATTGCAACCCTGCAAAACCCGAAGAACTTTGGGCTTTGTTCAAGGATGCTTTGTCAGAGGATTTTGCAAAAAATCTTAGTATTGAACTTGCATATATAAAAGCGTATATAGATATAGTAAAAAGAATATTAGAAGCAGGTAAATCAATTGCTGATTTTCCTACTATGAAACAACTAGATGGTATTAACCACCTTGATTGTTTAGATTTAGACCAAGTAAATAGTATTGAAGAGCAATTTAATGTTGCTGAAGAATTAGATATAGGTCGTTGTAGCTACGAGCTACTAAACGACGAGCAAAGAGAAATAGTAGATGAGATTTTGAATAGGATTTCCAATCCAGATGGGAAAATGGCTTTCTATTTTCTCAGTGGACCAGGTGGATCAGGAAAGACATTTGTACTTTGTACACTTGTCCATTTGATTAGAGGAATGAATAAGAAAATTAGTAATATGGCCTATACTGGTATTGCGGCAACGCTTTTACCAGGAGGTAGAACATTGCATAATAGATTTGGTTTGAATTTAGATATGAGCAATTCGAAAATTGGCCCGAGCTCAAGAGCATGGGAAGAATTGAAAAATGTTGATATGTTCATTTGTGATGAGGCACCAATGATTCATAAAAGAGCATTATCAACTATAGATTTGAAATTGAAAGAGATTATGAATAATAGTATAGAATTTGGTGGCAAAATTATGCTGATGGCAGGCGATTTTCGTCAGACTTTGCCAATCCAGAAGCATGCCACTAGAGCCGAGATTTGTGATTTGACAATAAAAAGAAGTCAATATTGGGCTTCTGCAAGGAAGTTCAAGTTGACTAAGAATATGAGAGCTTTAGAAAATGAAAAAAGATTTGCTATTGACTTATTAGAAATTGGTTCCGGAAAGCGGAATATTGATACTGACCAGTTGGTATTACCACTGGATGTTATTAGTAACGGTGATTTAGCTGAAGAGATCTTTGGAAACGTGATTATAGATAATGATTGGAATAAGATGGCCAATATGGCTATTGTTGCGCCGAAAAATGTCGACGTGAGAGACTTGAATAATAGAGTTTTGAATATGTTTCCTGGGAACGAAACGTTGTACAAGAGCATAGACAAAGCTGAGAATGAAGAAAAGCAAGTATTAGACGAGTATTTGGACGAGTATTTGAACTCATTGAGCCCAAATGGGTTTCCATTACATGAGTTATGATTAAAGAAATATGCCATAGTTATGTTGATTAGAAATTTGAACATAGAAAATGGCCTGTGTAATGGAACTAGAATGTTGGTCGAAGAAATGAGACCAAACCTGATAGTTTGTAGACTTCTGACTGGAGATAGAGCTGGTCAGATGGTGTATATCCCACGCATCACTCTGTGTTGTGATGGAGAGTACCCATTTGATTTGCATAGGCACCAATTCCCATTGGTGTTAGCCTTTGCAATGACTGTAAATAAGGCCCAAGGGCAGACATTAGAAAGATTAGGAATAGATTTGACCAATGATATGTTTAGTCATGGTCAATTGTACGTGGCCCTTTCGAGGGTTAGATCTTGGAATTCGTTAAGAATTAGGTTATTAGAAACTAATAGCGAGAGAAAAGTTATGAATGTAGTGTATAGAGAAGTAATAGATGATAGAGATTAGTTTTTAGATTTAGAATATGATTTAGATTTAGAATTGAGTTATTTAGAGATTGTTCCAATCTAAAAGGTCGATTTATTTAAAAAAAACTTTATATATTTTATAATTTAAGATGAATATTATTGAGCCATTTTTTTTGTAACTGAACAACAAGAAAAGACAAAAGTTCGTGAAGGAAATGTTTGGATTGAATTAATGTTTCGATTTACTGATACAAGTTCTGAACATGTCGATACACTAAAGGTAATACAAGTTTTTCTTAGTTAATAGTTAAATTATAATTAATAGCTGAAAATTGAGTAAATAGTTAATAGTTGAAAATTGAGTTAATAGTTGAAATGATATTAATAGTTAATAGTTGAAAGTTGAAAATCTTAGTTAATAGTTTAATTATAGTTATTGTAACTGAACAACAAGAAAAGACTTAAGTGTTTATGAAGGAAATGTTTGGATTGTACTAATGTTTGGATTTGCTGATACAAATTATGAACAGTTCGAGACACCAAAGGTAATATAAATTTTTTTAAATTCTACTAAGAATATGAGAGCTTTAGAAAATGAAAAAAGATTTGCTATAGACTTATTAGAAATTGGTTCCGGGAAACGGAATATTGATACAGACCAGTTGGTATTACCACTGGATGTTATTAGTAACGGTGATTAGCTGAAGAGATCTTCGGAAAAGTGATTATAGATAATGATTGGAATAAGATGGCCAATATGGCTATTGTTGCGCCGAAAAATGTCGACGTGAGAGATTTGAATAATAGAGTTTTGAATATGCTTCCTGGCAACGAAACGTTGTACAAGAGCATAGACAAAGCTGAGAATGAAGAAAAACAAGTATTAGATGAGTATTTGGACGAGTATTTGAACTCATTGAGCCCTAATGGGTTTCCATTAAATGAGTTAAGATTAAAGAAATATGCCATAGTTATGTTGATTAGAAATTTGAACATAGAAAATGGTCTCTGTAACGGGACTAGAATGTTAGTCGAATAAATGAGACCAAACTTGATAGTTTGTAGACTTTTGAATGGAGATAGATCAGGTCAGATGGTGTATATCCCACGCATCACTCTGTGTTGCGATGGAGAGTACCCATTTGATTTACACAGGCACCAATTTCCATTGGTGTTAGCCTTTGCAATGACAGTGAATAAGGCCCAAGGGCAGACATTAGAAAGATTAGGAATAGATTTGACCAAAGACGTATTTAGTCACGGTCAATTGTATGTGGCCCTCTCGAGGGTTAGATCTTGGAATTCGTTAAGAATTAGGTTATTAGAAACTAATAACGAGAGAAAAGTTATGAATGTAGTGTATAGAGAAGTAATAGATGATAGAGATTAGTATTAGATTTAGAATAAGATTTAGACTTAGAATTGAGTTATTTAGAGATTGTTCCAATCTAACAGGTCGATTTATTTAAAAAACCTTATATATTTTATAATTTAAGATAAATACTATTGAGCCATTTTTTGTAAATGAACACCGAGAAAAGACTTGAGTTTGTGAAGGCAATATTTGGATTGAATTAATGTTTCGGTTTACTGATACAAGTGATGAACATGTTGATACACAAAAGGTAATACAAGTTTTTCTTAGTTAATAGTTAAATTATAGTTAATAGCTGAAAATTGAATTAATAGTTAATAGCTAAAAACCGAGTTAATAGTTGAAATATTAATAGTTAAAAGTTGAAAATCTTAGTTAATAGTTGAATTATAGTTATTGTAAATTGACAAAAAGAAATGACTTAAGTGTTCGTGAAGGAAATGTTTCGATTGTACTAATGTTTGGATTTGCTGATATAAGTTATGAATAGTTCAAGACACTTAAGGTAATACAGATTTTTTAAATTCTAATATATAATTTTACGCAGCTATCAAGTCTTGAAGAGATTATCTGAACTATCAACTATTAAGTTTTGAAAATTATCAACAAGCAAGGATTCAAACACTCAAGTTTTGAAAATGTTGGAAAAACCAAATAAGATGAAGGTAAAGTGATGATTATTTTATATGAATAAAGTCCTTGAGTAGAATTGAAACTCTTAGTAATGGTTGAATCATGATTAATAATTAATAGTTTAATCACGGTTGATAGTTAATAGTTAAATCATAGTTAATAGCTAATAGTTGAATCATCGTTAATAGTTAATAGTTGAATCATAGTTAATAGTTAAATCATGGTTAATAATTAATAGTTGAAACATAATTGAAAGTTAATATTTGAAAGCTGGTTAATTGTTAATAGTTGTAAATAAAAATAATTAAATTCTATTGTAAATAAGTTTAAAATTTTAGTTTCAAAATTAAAAATGAGAAGCAATACATGAATTGTTTTGGATGATATCAAGGATTGTCATGGAATTCCATACAGAACATCTCAAGATCAAGCTGAATTGTAGAAAAAAAACAAGATGAAGATATAAGAGGATAATTATTTTATTTGAAAAAAAGAAAAATTATTTGAGTATTGTTTTTCTATGAAACTAGCAAAAGAATGCTGGAATGTTGTAAGATTTGTACATAATATTACTATTATTTTCAAATCATGCAATATTTCAACATTTGTTTTGTTAGTTTTTTTACACGTTCTTCCCAAATATATATATGTGTTATTGATTGTTTTTTTTGTTTTACGTTTTTTTAATGTTTTTAAAATCTGTTGAACTTAAAGTTTTAAATGTTTATTAATGTTTTTAGATGAATTTTATAGTTTAAGAGTTTTTCATAGGAATTTGATAGTTGAAAAAGTTGAGTATTAGAATGTGTTTTAAATGTTTTTTGTTTTGAGATTAATGAGATAGTTTATATGTTTTCCATTAGGGAAGTCAAAGGACATGAGAAAGTTTTCAAGGAATGAACGGTAATAAGTATTTGACTTGAGTTTGTTATGACTTAGGAAATGGCTAGCGGAGGAGCTCGCCCGAAGGGCGAGCACCTTCGCTAGTATCTAAAATTTTGGTAAAATAATACTCGAAATATAACATAAAAATTTCGGATGTTCATACTTGCTTGAAAGTCTACAATCAAAATACCTTTTAACAAAGAATTGACAATAATTCTTAAATTTGTTTTTGTTATTTTCGCCAAAAGCTGTATTTCAGGATATGTTGGACTGTAAACAATTACTTCATTGTTTTGTTGAAAGTTTTGAACATTCTTTGGGTTATTTATTCTGATTGGAATTTTCCAATTCCTTAATAAAAAGAGTACTTTTACACATTTATATTAATAACCATGTAGCAAATATTAAAAAGAAACGTTCCACTAATTCAACTAAATTGGCTCCAGGATATAACAAAAATACTTTTGTTAACATTATTGAAATTGAACTTGCATCAAGAAACCCAAATTGATTGTTATAGACACAATAATCTAAAATATATGATAAGACTTTCATTTCAGAAAAATTATGTTCTTCTTTCAATTATAATATGATAGAATATAATAGTTAGAAAAAGGTGACAAGATGTCTGTCCATATTTATATGTATTTTTAACTAAACCTTTAGCCCATATTTTTAAATGGTTGAATGCTTGGTTGAATATTTCTTGCTCTTTTTCATCTCCATCTTTAATTAAATTCTCCAAATATTCAAAAGTTTTAAATTGAGCAAGATTATAATTTTGTAACCCATCTTTGCCATTTTCTCCCTTTGTAAGCTTAATCCAGTTAGAATCATTTGGAACAATACGAGTTTCTGGCTTATGTACTAATGTTATGTCAAAATCTGTTGTTTCAATGTTAAAGTGAATATTTTCATCAGACAAATGTACACGATGGAGATTTTCAATTATTCTGCTTTTCTTAAAAAATTATTTTTTAAATGTGAAGGCAATGGAAAATATTTGAATTTTTGTGTCATTATTAGGTATGGGTTTATATGGACTATCAATTGTAGAATGAGGACATATAATATGGACAAAATCTCAAAATATGGACTGAAATATGACTAAAATCCGAAATATGGAGATGTCATAGTGTGAGATATCAAAGTACAATAGATAGATAATATTATCTGCTGTACTTAGATATCTCACACTAAAACATTTCTAGGGATTTCCTTAAAATCTCTGAGGATTTTTTGTGAAAAATTTTTTATAAAAATTATTTAGGAGGATATACTAAAATACAATTAGTAAAATACTATAGTAAAATACCTTGCAAAGATAACAGAAAAGCGATTTATCTGAACAATTGTACATAAATGGAGGCCTGCAAAATGTATTTGGTTCTCCATTAAATATTTGTTTAGCCTTTATTTTTTCTTCTTCCTCTCCTTTTCCTGTCCCAACAGCAACAACTATTGCTTGAATATGTCCTCCTATTTTGTTGTATGGACTGGCCATTAATAATCCAAAATTGTTATTTTTTGTTAAATTTATCCATTTATTGAAAAGTGTTTGAAAAAATTCTTTTAGATTTTTGACATCTTTTTTATTTGAATATGCATAGTCGATTAATGTTTTGGCATCATATTCCTCATTTAAAAAGTCCATGGTATCGCTACTCGTCACCATAAAATTCTTTTTTAAGACTTCAACTGAATGATCTTTTCTTTTTATTTCATGTTCAATTTGATTATTTTTTAATATAAAAGGTTGAAATCCTTCAGGATTTAAATAGCTTTCAACATCCATTCCATTGTCTATAATAAACTATTTTTATATTTTATTCATTGACACTTGCAAAGCGAAGCATAGTTTCTGCCGAATATTATTTTAAAGACTTGGATAATTTTTGTCATAATTAAGATTATGAAACGCCCAAAAAGTTGGCCTGTTCTCTCGCTTTTTATTAATATATTTGTTGAATAAAAAAGTTAAAAAGAAAGCCTTCGTTTTTAATAGGTGGATCGGCGTTGGGCCCCAAGGGTGGGTTACCACTCTTGGGGCCCAACGCCGACTAGCTCCTTGTTCAAAACGGGTCTGCCGAATTTTATTTTACTTATATTTTACAAGGTCCACAGAAACACACTTTGCAAGTGTCCTCATATATTTTAAAAACCTATTTCAATTTGTTCCTTAAGTTTTCTTAAATTATTAACATGTTTTTCAATATTTTTAATCATTTCATTAATTTGTCTTTTCTCGTTTAAATTAAACAGTTCCTGAACAAAATTTATCTGATTTTTGTTTAATTTTCCATCCATATTTTGCTCTTTTGTATGGATGAAATATTCACAAATTTTTTGAATATACAATTTTTCTTTCATTTTATTAACCAAATCTTTTTCGAAAATTTCATTTCTTTCTAATAAAGGTAATAAATTAATTAATAATTTATAAATATCATTTTCGATTTCAATTTCATTAATGTTCTTTAAAGATTTTTCTTTAATTTCATTCCAATTCTTTTCAATTTCTGAAAATTTCAGTAATTATGAACTATTATCGCCGATTCAGAATTTACTGATTTATAATAGTACTATAACTCTTTCCTCAAGAATTGAAAAATTTTCATATCCCCCGAAAGGTTTTCTTAATGTGACTGATATGATATAAAGCAGGAAAACTAAACATCTATAACTTTTTGAAAAATACTCAAAGGATTCTATGTATTAAAAAGATGGAGCATATTTAAATCTTTCGAATTATATAAAAATTTTCATTTGATGAGACATAAGGTTGGGTTAAAATCCTCTATTATTAATCAACTAACTGAATTGTCCCCTACCAAAAAATTTTTCTTCTTCAAAATACACATCAAAAACGAATTTATTTTTTAATTTTAGCTTCTCAAAAAATTCAAAACGCTTTCCAATCTCATTTGCAAAAATACAAATATTTAATAAATTCCTTCCAATTTGAGTTTTTCCTTTATTAAATTTATTAAAGATTTCAAACAAAATTTTATCTTCAATAAAATATTTAATTTTCCTTTCTTCTTCATTAATTTCATCACTTTTTGATAATTCGTGTGTTATTTTGATATTTTCTTCATCCTAAATAATAATAAATTTTGAATAATATATGACTAATAGCTGAGCTTTTGCTCTTGATTATTAATTATTAATGTAATTCTACACCGACATATAAGTAAATAAATATTTACTTTTATAGAATTCCTATCAGATTCTGGATTTGAATTAATTTTCAATACTCCTTCACGTTTCGGCTTATTTTTATTTTTATAATTCTTTTTAACATTCTCATTATCTTTATTTTTTAACTTCATTTTTTTATTCATTTGCTCTTCTTCTTTCATTTTGATTTCAATTTTCTTCTTTACTTCCTCCTCTTTTTTAATTTTTTTCTTCTCATTTTTAGCATTTAATTTAATTTCCTTTTTATTTTGTTTTTTATTATTTTTTATTAAATTCATTATTTCTTCCAAATTATCATCGTTAATAAAAGCTTTAATATTTTTTTCTATTGTTATAAGAGGGCATCCTTCTTTAATTCCTTAAGAATAATAAAATTATTTACCAGATAATATTGTGACAAAAATTTATTTTTGGCATAACTTATATGATAGTGAATTAAACAAATAACAAATATAATAACAAAATTAGAGCTCGAACTTTTCAATTAGACGAGCCTGGTTTATTTCTTCCACTCTGGCCGGGTTTAAGTTTAATAAAATTACCACAAAAATAAACTGCCCGGTTACTTTTTTGTCATTCTGCATTATCTTATTCTAGGCGAACAAAATTTCAGAGGTTATACATACCAGATTATCTAGGTATCAGAGGTTATTTACATATATTCCTAATACATTTTGAGTGTAAAAATAATCCAATTTCTTGACTTTTGTGGACTGGAATGGGGAGAGGGAACAATCCGACTCGTTTACCATGATGGCCTACATACAATATGATTTCAGATTGTATTCAAACTCTTCGAATAATTCTGATTTTTGCCTCGTTAAACTAAGCTCGCAAACTCATATGAAGGTAGGAATGTAGAAATAAAATATGTTAAGTCAATCGACAATTATTTTACAAAATAATATAGGTACCTTCAATAACACTGCTGTATAATAAACTATTTTTTTCAATTAATAATTTTTTAATTGTTTTATAATTTTCATTTTTAACCCATCTAATGAATTTATCAAATTTATCAGCTCTTTCACTATATTCTTGTTCAAATATATCTTCCAATTCATTGCAAAATAGATCAAATAATTCATTTTCATTTTGTGATTGTTTAAATGACTAAAAACAATATTTTTGATTAGAAAAAGGAAAAGTTCATCGTTATGGGGGAGGATGATTGTCATTGAGGTGTGGTACTATGATTGGCATATCCATATCCCTTATATCCTGAAATTTCGATTAGATCTCAACCATAAGCTGTGTTTTTAAGATCACAAAAGAGAAAATAAGTCAGGCATTGGTTTTCGGTTTCACCAACTTCGTCACTTATCTAAAGCCGAACCAAAATTGTTTTTCTGTTTGATTTTGCTTAAAACTGACAGTCAATATTAGCGGTAGAACATTTGCACAAGCGCTAAAATGCGCCTAAGTATAGCTTTCATAAGCGGAGAGTCTTGTCGACATACTTGGGAAATTATATTTGGGGATATTATTCCTTATCACTCGAACGTATTCTACCGAAATCTTGGGTTTATCATATTATAATTTACCGTAAAAGCTTTAATAGATGCCCAGTCCTAATAGAAGCCCATGCCCTATTATAGGCCCAACTATTATAGGCCCAACGATGGGGGGGGGGTATTGAAAAATATAAGCACAGAGCTTCTATTAGAGATTTTACGGTTTATAGTGTTTATTAGAAAATACATTTACATTATTATCTAGTCCCATTTTTCCTTCGATCCACAATTTTATATTTTCCAGAATTCCCGTTACATTATTAAAAGCAATTTCTATAGTTTCGTCATCTACAAAATAAAATGCTTCGAAAAGTAATTCCAAAACTTCTTTTTTATAATTCCAAGCTTTAACTATTAAATTCTTTATATCCAAACTTTTCCATTGTCCTTTTCCACTGCTAGGATGTATGTTGATATAGACATATCTGAACCAAATTATAAAATTTGCCATTAAAATATTCTTTTCAAATGAAAGTCGAGAGCTCGGAAATATAATTGATGTATAGTGTTTGATCAAATTTTTGTTGTTAAGGTATACTGTAATTTAATATTTAGATAATGCAAATAAGATAATGTCCCCAATATGCCAGATACCCCACCTATTTCATGATATCCCTTTTGATTCCCGAATTTCTTAGAATTATTTTTAATCCCGCCAGATCCCTAGATATCAAATCACCGATATTACGTTATAACTCGATACATCTAAATCCCCCAATATCACTCTAAATCTACATTAATCCATGCATATTCCCAAAACCCTATTCTTCTATCCTTTTTAGCGCCGCAGGCCAAAATTTTGAGAATTTCGGAAGGCCAAGTGAGAAATGCCATGTTTTGGGAGAGAGAAATGCGTGTTAGAGCAATGCCACCAAACAATGCCGAAACTTTCTGGAACCGGAACTTCCGTGAAACTCTAATCACTACTAGATGTTCCAAGAAAAGATATTATAAAAAGTTTCTAGGAACCGATTCTGGGAACCGGGAAAAGATTTTTAGTAGGTCTTCTAAATCCCGGTTCCAGCCTGCTTAAAAATTTTCGGATTCATTATTCCTGTAACAGATTCTTGGAACCTGGGAGCAATCTTATCAAAAATAATTATTTACCATTTTCGTTAAATAAATTATATTTTTCAATTAATTTTTTTCGATCTTTGCATCCTTCAAGTAAAGACACTAATAAAAATTTTGAGCCTTTTGTGCATTCAAACATTTCAAGCGCATAAACATTTTCTTTAAAAATTTTGTCAAAATAATTTAAATGGTCTTTTGCTAAAAATTTTCTGACGTTTGAATAAAAATCATCTTCTAACAAAATTTCATTTAAACCTTCAAAAACTTCATTTTTTATTTTTTGCAAATCATTATCAATTTTAGAAGAATTTCCTTCTCTAGCTAAATTTACATATTCAATTGTTTTTTCATGTATTTTCTTGTAAAAATTAAATAAGATAAATAAGGCATATTCAATCCCCTTATTTCTTAGAAATTCGAAAATTTCTTCTTTAAATGTTGTGAAATAATTTGTTAAATCAGTCATTTTATTATAATCTGGATTCTCATTTTTCAGTAAAGAATGATAAATTATCCCTTCAAAAGTCTGGATTTTACTAAACAATAATGAAGCATTTAGCTGTTTTTCTTCTATCTTAATAGCATTTAAGTTGTAATTTTTATGTATTTCTTCTTCTGACATGCCAAAGGAGAATATTTTTTCGTATAATTTCCATCTGTAGACAGTCTCCAATGCAAGCTCGAATTCAGCTTTAATTTTGCTTAGAATTTAATATTTATCAAAATAAATATAGGTGAAACCACTTGAATGATACAATGGTATAAACAAATGATTCGATTTGAAAAAACTCGTCGAGCTGAGTCAAATGCGGATTTCAGCTAGCTCCCGTATGGCCCCGAGCCGGCGGAGCTAGAGCCGGAGCCAGGATTTAAAATATTCGTAGCCGGAGCTGGAGCTAAGAATTTGAAATGCCCGGAGCGAGGAGCTATAGCCGGAGCCAACAAATGCACAAAATACAGCACTGGTTCTATACAAACAATTGATACAATCTAGCAGAACATTTTCCAACTATATCATATTTTGTTAGGACATGGTCTTTTCTTATAAATTATATCTCTATAAACTTACATTTTAACAAAATTTCTGGAAATTCATTCTCCAACTTTCTTAGAAGGGAGGATCCAACCAAATTATTTATTGCCGTCTTTGTATAAAATGTTAAATTTTGACTATCAAATTTTTTTAATGTTAAATTAAGCAAATTAAAGTGTATGTATTTTAATTCTTCATTAAATGATGGAGAGTCGAAACATTTTTCTATCATCTCATTAATTTGGTTTTCTGTTTCACAATTGATTTTGTTGTCGAAAATCTTGTCATCCTTAATTTAGAAAATAAGATACACTAAGTCCTATAATTGAATGGCCCTCGAGTTAAACAAACCCCTCTATTGGGTCGTCACATAATGTGACAAAAAACACACCCCTCTATTGGGTCGTCACATAATGTTATGTGACGACCACAGGCTAGCTTTATTCTAATGGAAGGATGATTTTGTGTTTCAATGAAAAATAAAGTGGGGCTCCCCAGTTGGACGGTTTGAAGGTTGAGAGGATATCCGGTAAATGTGCCTTTTTAGAGATTCACTTTATCACCCATTTTTAATTTAAAATAATAAATAATGTCAATTTTATCTCACATTATCTGTTCCTTTATTGAAGAGTAGTTTAACATGCTCACTCCAATATTTGTTTCCAGAAAGCTTTCTATCTTTCATCACAGAGTTTATAAAACAGAAATGTTCGCAAAACATTTTTTCCATTGTCCATTTATTTTGCATATAATTATGTGTATATTGAACAATTAATTCCTTAGCTCCGTCCAAAACATTTTTGAAGGCATTTCCAAATTCCATAGACCATCCATATCCTTCCTTTTCCCCTTCTTCACTTTTTGGTATTCCCAATAAATAATTTAAACGGGCTTCTTCAATTGGGTCGTCAATTTTTTTATTCCCGAAAAAGTTGGAAATAAACATTTGGAAATTTCTGACATATGAACGCAATGAAATTTTCAAAAATTCATCGCCTTTCGGTTGCTTTAAATATTCCAAATACATATTATTAAGCTTTTTGTGCTCCTCAATATGATTTTTGATTGTTTCTATTTTCGATTCGAGCGACATTACTTCATCAAGACTTTCAGTAATTTTGTCAGTTTTTGTTGAATAAATAATTTTTAGAAAATTAAATAAAATCAAGAAATAAATAATTTTATTCATTGTCAAATTATAATTCTGAAAGTAAAATAAATAAAGTAAATTTCCGCGCAATTTTTGGATAGACTAACTATTATAAATTTTTCTAGCCGAATAGAAAGTTGTACCTAGACGTATTTGGTACCATTTAATAGGTATTAAATAAAGCTACAAAAATACACAAAAATAAATAAAGCCAAAAGAGAATTTTTTGAGTAAAACCTAAAAACGCGAAGAGAAAATTTTTCCCTAAGTAATTTTCCGCCACTGTATGTTTAGATGCGTAATATGATTTTTTTGCCTACAGCCCTACAAAATTTTCAAAATTGTTTCATGCGACGCTGCGACATTAATTATGTATAGACATATTATTTAAGTAGGGCAAAGGAGTGGATTGTTGGATTAGATGGATTTGGGAATTTTTTTAAATCAGGTTGGATCCCTCTAGGAATCAGGTAAACTTGTTATAATAACGGATTTTGACCGGATCGCTGCTGGGATTTTAACATTTTTTTATATTTTTATAAAAATACCCTTTAAATTTTATGTATATTAAAATGATAAAGGGTCCATTTAGCCATTTTACTCTTTCCTTTTATGTACTGTCTCGATTTATTCAGCGCCGCTTGTATTTCAAAAGTGCCTTTTTTAAAGCGGCAATAAATAAAAAGAAATTGTTGCACTTTTATTTTTAAATTAACTTGTGATAAATTGCGTAATTTATTTTGAATTTATTTGTAATGTCTGACAAAACATATTTTTTATTGGGCAGGAAACGGTATTTCCGATTTGGTGCGCATGCTGGACCGGTTCTAGCCTCATTTATCTGTGTTAACAAGGAAGGTATTCCAGATTTAATTAATTTCCGAATTCAAAAAGATTTACTCAGATTCCGGGATTTTATTTTTTTTTTGAGAATTTCGAAGGGTCTTAATTCTTTCAATTTTTGAATTATTTCACCAAATATTTATTAATCATAGATTTGATTATAATTTCCAGAATAATATTGTTTATAAGTTTTTTTTAACTTCTGCCAAAATTGTGAAATAATAATTGATGCATTGATCTAGAATATTAAATTAATTCTGTTAAACGATTTGTCTAATATGTGGTTTAATTTTTAATTTATTTGAGAAAATTTTAAAAATTCTTTTTATAATATTTAAACTTTTACAATTTTTATATTGTTTATGTGCTGCAATTAAACCTAAACAAATTGTTTTGTTCCTATAGGTAATTAACTATCACTTTTATTTTTATTTGTTCAGCCTAGTTTAATACATATAAATATTCTGATCGACCTTAATTTAAAAGATATTTTAATTATTTTTAAATCAGAAATGTTCGATTTTCGGGAACCTTTCCACCTTTTCAGGGAACTTTTTTTATATCGAAACCTTTCCAACGGTATTACAGCCAAAAATTTTTTCTTTATAACAAAATTTATTTAAGATATAATCAAAACACTCCCGTTCAAACTATGAATTTCAACTAAAGTTTGATAAAAAAATTTCTACAATAAGGTGGTTTTTGCTCCTGAATCAACATATAAAAAGATTATAAAAAGTAAACAACTGATAGTCGATTTATTAGAAAAATTCGGGGGTGTCGAAGTTTTTTGGAACGGACTTTAGTAGGTAAATGTTTTATTTAAATAAAAAAATATCTGGCACTTTTCCGTTATGATGTAACAAATTTAAAATGTTTTACTTAAACCCTTTGGTCTTAAACCCTATAATTGGTCTTAACCCCCCTGGTATTTAGTATTAAACTGTCATAGTTAAATTTATGAAACGCCCATTTTAGCGCCTCATAAAAGGCGAGAGAGAATAGGCCAAATCAACTTATTCACTCACTCATAAAAGTTTTGGGCCCGATCAAAAGTTGGCCTGTCCTCTCCCCCTTTTATTTATTAAATATATTTGTTGAATAAAAAAGTAAAAAGAAGGCCTTCGTTTTTAATAGGTGGATCGGCGCGCCCCAAGGGTGGGTTACCACTCTTGGGGCCCAACGCCGCCTAGCTCCTGTAAAAAGGAGTTAGGAAATATAAGATAAACCCTTTGATACATTGCAACCGTATATTGTACAATGCCAAACAGGTATATGTGAATTATTAGTAGCAGCTTTCATAACACTACCACATCACAGAATCTGTTACTGTGCAATATCGTGCGTTGTTGCTGTATCAAAATTTTGCTGCATCAGATTCGTTAGAGTTTAATTTATAAAGAGAAATAAAATTTTAAGTCATTTTTAAAATGAATGTGGTTGAGAGTCAGCTTTCCCCCAATCGGTATAATTTATGCAGACGGAGATTAACAGACTGGGAATATATTTTTTATAATTTATGCGTGAGGAGATATTTTAAGTTTTATATCTATTTTTAGATATTTTTATATTTTAAAATATTTTAGCTTTAGCCCGATCGGTATAATTTATGCAGACAGAGATTGACCGACTGGGAATATATATTTTTTTATTATTTATGCGTATGGGAAGTATGTATATATTCTCTCGCCATGTGACCATTTTAAAAACTTTAAAAACATTTTAAATTTGTTAAAAAAATTGTTAATTTAACCAAAAATGAGCTTAATTAAGTTAAAATACATTTTTGCTTATATATTTTTTATAATGTTTCAAGAAATTATTTTAGCTGATGGACCGTGCCCATGCGGCGCAATTGGCTGTCTATTGTTAATTTTAATATTATTTAATACTAAATATTTATTTTTAATTGAATAGCGGAGGAACATGGAATTGTAATGTAGATAGTTGCGGGTAAAATTTTTTAATTTTTTGATTTTTGCTAAAACAATTTATATATTTGTTGTTTTAAACAATTTCTTTTGTTGTTGATTTTACTTAATTTTTGGGGTTTAGTATAGTTAAATGCAGTGAGTTTCTTTTTGTCTTCGAATGATATAACAATTATATTTACAGAAAATTTTTGCTTAAAATTATAAAATTTTATCATTAATTATTTTTTTATTTAAAAACTAGGGATGCTTTTCATTTGCTGAAAGCATTAATTAAATTTTAATTAAGTTTGAAATTAAATTAACTAAATTTTCAGTTTTGCTCCGTTAGGTTCATGTTTAAATCTAATGGGATCATGCTGCATGTGAACGAAATATTTCTTGAACGAAATATTTCTTGTTGCCCTTTCTTGTTTAATTATTTCTGCTATATTTAATTATTTTTTAAATTATTTAAAAATTTTATATAAAAATTTAAACAATTTTTTTATTTTCTCTATATATACAAATCAATTTTTAATTTTAAATTTATTGATTTAATCAATATTTAATGTTTGAAAAAAATTTTTTTTTGATAATTTTTGGGCATTGAAAAATATTTTTAGAGGGGGATATCTTTTAAAAAGAAAAAAAAATTTTTTTTTAAATATTTTTAAAGAGAGAATAAATTTTAAATATTCTATTTGAGAGAGTATTAGTGAAAAAAAGAAAAAAATCATGCCAGTTTTTGGCGATGCCTTTCATGGGCGTAACCCCGTACGCTTTTAATTTTTCAAAATCTTGTGCATAAATAATGAAGAAATGAAAGCAGAGAGGCAGTTAAATTTTAAAATTTAAATTTTATAAATTTTTTTAAATAATTTTATTTAAATATTTTAATAAATTGTAAGGCCAGTATTTTAGATTTACCCCTTTCTAACATTTTAAAATGAATAATCAGAGAAACTTATATCTACCGTAAATGCTGAAACAATGTCCCTTTCTCAAATAGTTACCCCTCCCTATTAATTACCCCCTCCAACGAGAGATCGTAAAAATAATTACCCATCCTAAAAATATGTATAAGTAGTTATAATTAGCCTCTTAAAAAATGCTCAAATAATTACCCCCTTCCTTTTAATTACTCCTCCAGCGAGAGGTTGAAACAATACCCTGTGTAGTTATTTTAGCATGTATTTATAAAAAATATTTTTAAAAATATTTTAGTAAATATTTGAAATGAAATATTACATTTTATTTCTTTTACTTATTTTCCATATTTGGCTTATTTTACATGTAAATTGCGGAGGCAAAAGCGGAAATAAAGGAAAAAGTCCAGCAAGTAAAGGAGTGAAATCGGATGGTAAAACGTCTAATTGGAATTTGGTCAATGCTGTGTAAGTTATATTATTGTTTTATTTGAAAAAACAATAATATGTATACATTTAAAATTTGTTTTAACAAAAATATTCATTTTTTGGATAACTTTAAAATTGCTTGAAAATTAGTTTCTAAACTAATAATCAAGGATCTAAGGATAATTAAGTATTAAATATACATAATGCAACAGTTTTTGAATTATTGTTAAAAATGCTTAAAATGACATGTTTATTTTATAAATATCAAACAAATTATCTATTTTTAGGGGTCGATTATTGTCTTCGAAAAAAAAGAATGATGATAAATCTCAAGGAGGAACTTCGAGTCAACAAAGCAAAGGAAAAGTGCCGATGAATTCATCGAATAGTAAAAAACCAGAAAGTCATAAAAAATTTTCTGAAGAAGCAGAAAGTGATGATGGGTCTGATTTTGAGGGATCTGATTTTGGTTTGTATATTTGTTCAAAAAATTTGTATGATTTGTTCAACAAATTCGAGGGTAAATTAAGGGGCCATTTTCCTTCCTTCCTTACACAGGTAAGAGTGAAAATTTGGTTGAATCCTCCAAACAACAGCTGATAAAAAATTTTTAGCACATTACGCAATTTTAAATCCGCGGTTTAATGTTTTTAAAGATTTTAAATATTTTTATTAATTTTTGCATTAAGAGGATGAACCTCCGATTCAAACAAAACGCCCAATTGTTCCAGGTCAAAATATGAAAAATACAAATCGCAACAGTATGTTAATATTTTGATTCCTAATCAAAATTTAAATTTAGTGCCATTAAATATGCCTCGTGGAATGAATCAAACAAACAGAGGAGGACCTACTCCAAATTTTCGCCCGACTAATAGCCATCCACGACCGAGTAAAAAATTAATATTTTAAATATTTATTTTTATTCAATTGGATTTTTCAGTGCCTCCAAATATGCAAAATACAATTCCAAATATAATGCGACCAAGCAACCCGAATCTTCCAAACAAACCGCCGCAAAAGAGTAAAATTTGGACTAATTTATAAATATTCAATTTTACTTATTAAATGTTAAATAATTAATAATTATTTATAGTGCCCCCGAATATGCACAATAATGGAATTAGAGGAGGAATAAACAATCCAACCTTTGGTTCAATTCGTCCTCATCATAATCCTCAACTCGGTGGATCTTCTCAATTTGAAGGAAATAATGATTCCATCTCCCATAATGGTCACCTTTCTGGTGATTATTTTATATTCTTAAATTATATTTGATTAAAGATTTAAATTGGAATATTATTCAGGTTATGGTCAATATCCACAAGACCCTTCAATGTATAACAATCAAGGCTTTACAAGCGGTCATGGCTATAATCCTTATGGAGGATATAACGCTTCGAGTAGTTTATTCTATCTTTACTTTTGTCATTATTATATTACCTTTACACGCTTTTTAAATTCCAAATTATAAAATGAACTCAAATTACATTCGGCCAGCAATCGGAATCCAAAGAGAGTTGGCCCGGCCCGTGTTCAAAATCTAATACATACATATTAATGTAAAATATTATCGTTATTTAGTGCCACCAAATTTTCCTAATAGCCATCAGGGAATGGGAGGAATGAATCATTTGAACTATGGCACTCATATGAATACTCCAGTTCAAACCCAAAATTCGCAGTTTGGTCAACAAATGATTCCACCTCAACAGATGGTTCCTCATCAAAGTGATTATTTATATTTTTAAATTTTTATTAAAAATCAACGAAATGTGACTTGATTTGACAAAGTTAAGACCGTTTGTTTTTACCCCTTCCACAAGTTTTCGCGGAAAAAAATTATTATATATCTCAAATAATAATTATTAGTTCCTAAAATAATTATTTGTTCAAGTTAGGTTATAAGAAAAAAACCAAACAAGTCTATAGAATAAAATTATCTGCCTATTAAAATTAGATAATCATTATTATTTTAGATGATAATGATGGAAGCCATCAGTCTGAGTTCATAGGTTACTGTGCGATTTCTGGAAAACCTCTTTATCCCGGTTATTCTGCACCACAACAGGATTTTGAAGAAGACCCATCGACGTGTATCACAATGTAATGGATGTTATGCAAGTTTAGTGGACATATTGAAGGATGATTTGAAAGGAATTTTTTCGCGCACAAAAAAGTTTTTTGGGTTGACAAATTTTTTTTATTTTCTTCATTTTTGGTAATTATGGTAGCTCACAGCAACTTAACATGCAACCAAGCCAAGTTTCAGTGCAGACTGAATTTTTCTCTTTTTCTTTTCACACCATGTACATTTAAGAATATGGTAATTTTTGAGCTGCCAACCTCGAGGAGCTTTATCTAGTAAAACTGTGGCGAGTTAAAATTCTGTCTCGCAAAAACATAGATAATAAAAAGATACTTTAAAAAATAACCCCAACAAAATTCATGTATTAACACTTTTAGGTTTACTTTAGCCGGTAGCCGGTTCCAGTCTCACGATTTATATCATCGATTGATATCGTCGAGCTGAGCCGAATGGTACCACTCTCTAGTCATATAAATGAGATTTGACTGATATACATGATCTTTTTTGCTTACGCTTCAAAACGAGCTAAGACTCTAACTAAGACCCTAAAGGGAATGTTGAAAGGGCTGATTGCACAAATTTGGTTATTTTGACAAATTAACTGTTTTTGACCAAGCAACATCAAAACTGTGTCCAGGACTGACTATATCTGAAAACTTTGTTATCTATTTGAACACGCTGTGAACTACCAGAGTAGGGACTTTTAAAGGGTCTTCTAAACGATTTTAGTTCTTTATATTAAAGACAGAAGATAACGTTCATTTATTTTAATTTATTTTATATTCATTTTTTATATTTCTTTTTTATTTAAATTTTTATAATTTGATCATTATATGATAGTTTCTTTAAATTATTTTATTTTAAATTTATTTAACATTTTTTGCATAAATTTTATTCGGGAATTTGTTTATACTTTTGAAAAATATTTCAAGTATATTTTCTTAAAGCCAAAATTTCATAAATAGATTAATTTAGAAGCATTTCTGATTGCTCTTAACATTGCTTTTTTAAATTTATTGTACATATAAAGTGAGCATATTAAATATAATAATAAATTTTAGCTCCAATTCAATATTTTCAACCAGTGCTTCGAAATTTCAAATTTGCTCGTACTCGTACCTCGTACTTTTCACTCTTGCCTTGTACTCGTACCTCCTACCACCTCTATTTTTTGCTCGTACTTCGTACCAAGTACGAGTACGAGGTACGAGTACGAATTTTGTTACGAGCTTTGAAGCACTGTTTCCAACTTTTCATCACTTTGTGTTTGAATGGAATAAATCTGTTAAATAGCCACAAAACAATTTAATTCTTAATGCAAACGTGCTTGTGAAGTAAAGCACACACCATGTTTTTCCTAATAGTGCCACTGTCTCTAATAGACCTACCCCTTCTAATAAACCGACCCCCTAGAGGGAGATTGAAAAAACCAACCGGTCGCACTATTAGGAAAAATACGGTATGTATGCTTTTAACAAAAACACCCAAAAAATTTAATAATTGAATGTGTCATCGAATATTTTGAATTTTATAAATTAGAATTGCCCAAATTTTTTAATTTTTTCAAAAAATTTTGAGTAATTTGTTTATAACAGCATTTTTCTTTTACTCATAAAGTACAATTGCGTGCTTTCATTGTTTTGACAGATTTTATATTGAAAAGTTTTTTTTGAAAATTTGTATATAAATTTTTTTAATTTAGTAACCATTGGAAACAAGGGCATTAATTAATAGTGGAGTTGGATTGTGAATTTTTTAGATTAACGAGGAAAAGGAAAAAGGGAATTTAGAAGGATTAAAAATGGAATTTATTTGAGGTTTCCCTCTCTGTAGGTGTGAATATAAAATGAGAGGAGATAATTTTATCTATCACTTTTTATTATTGACATCAAATGATTATTATTTTTATAATCCCATTTTATAAAATATCAATAATCACTAAAAATTTTTTAAATTTCAAATTAAGTTTCCAAAGCTTTAGCTTTTTCAAAGTGTTTAAAAAAATTTAGAGAATTTTAATTGCTAATTAAAATTTTGTATTCAGCTAATATCTACTCAATGATTTAATTTTAAGCCCAACACTTTATTTTGGCTACAAAAATAAACTGAATGATACAATAGTAATCCAAAAAAACTCAATAAACATTTTATTTGAAATCTCTTGTCATTATGAACTCTATAAACAATTCATCATAAAAAATAAAATAATATTAACTAGAGGTCGAAAAAATCACATTTGCAGGATTCTGTATCAGGATTGGGTTTTGAAATTTCGTACAGAACCAGATCCTGCAGGATTAATCATGAAAATCCTGACAATCTGAAAAAAGGCAAGATTTCTGCCAAAATCCTGAAAAGTACTGTGCAGGATAGTAAAGGCATATTATTTTTTAATTTTTAAAATCGTATATCGTCTTTCCTCGTCAGTAAAAAATTCTTTTTTTATTTAAAAAGCCGTGATTTCCTGTTGATTTTTAAATATTTTTTGAAATCCTTAAATTTAAAAGTGCCTTTGCAGGTTTATATTCTCGCATTTTTTTCCACTTCTCTCCCTCTCACTCCTCCCTCAAATGCAATTTACTTCATCAGGCGGTGTTAATTCCTTACTTTCCACTTCTTTAAGTCCTTGCGCGAGTGAGGTAAGTCTTCCTCGTGTTATTTCGCCTCTTTTACAACGGCATTCGGAAGAGCAACCCGAAAGTGAAGAACAAGATTTAATTAAAAATCGCCGTCGAACAGCTAGTTTCAATGGTTTTATTCGGAAAAATAATTTTTTAAATTAAAATTAATTAAAAGAACAACAATTTAAACACAAATATTTGCCTTCAAATTCATTAACAGCATCTCTTTCCACTAAAATGGTTAGGCAATCGAGTGTGGAAAGTACTGAAAGTTGTTCTGTTCCTCCTCCTCTTCCTGTTGACTTTTTTCAAGGAAGTCTTCTTGAAAAGGTTTTTAGAAGCATTAAAAAGTTATTCAGAATATCAGAAGGATTGGAAATATAATTTAAGTATTTTTATTAAGATGTTTGACAACAGATTTAGAACACTGCGTGAAAGAAAAGCAGCAAAACCAACACTTAAAAGCAAAGTAATAAATAAATTCTAACTTAATAAAGTAAAACTTCCTTTAGTGAAAGCTTTCATAATTAAAATTTCATTGAAAATATTTCTGTAAAGTTTTATAATAACTAGGGTTAGGGTTTTCGAGACGGGCCGGCGTTCGAGTAATTTTTTCAAGCCAAAATTCGAAGCCCGACTCAATCCTTCGGACCGGGCCGGATCGGGCCATCAATAATATCCTTTCCCTCTATTTCCATAATAAATTTTAATGCAGCCCCTCATGGAATTAGTTTATTTTAAACTATAGTTGTCGATTCATGTAAAATCTTAAGTATACATTCCAAACATTTAGAGAATAATTTAATTTAAAAATTAAATATTTTTAAATTTAAAGGTTTATAATTTTCTGGAAAGGTAAATTTATTTAATTTAAATTTTGTTGTATATCTTTGATTTTTTTAATTTAAGACCAACCGGATGGAAATGTTTTCTCTATCATTTTAGGTAATTTATTAAAGCTCTTTAATAATTAGATTGAATAAAAAAATATTCCTTCAGTGTATTCAGCCTCGTTCTTATCTGTTTGATTCTGAGTGTACTTTCAACTGTAGAATCTTATAGTAAGCCTGCTTCTGAGGCACTCTTTCTAATGGTTAGTATTTTAAAAATTAAATTGGCACTGATATTCAGTGTTACTAGAATTCCATCTTAACCGTATTTTCGACTAAATCTGAACCGTAGAATAGTCGTGGGAGAGTAATATATTTCCTCGAAACAATAAAGTAGATATTCAGTTAGTTAGCAATTAAAATACTTACTAGGCTCGGGTTTAAGATTTATTAGAAAAGGTGAAAGCTCATTCGGGTAGCACATGTACATGGAGTACAGAAGTAGCTAAAAACAACTGCCAGGAGGTCGCCTTATCGATGCCCCCTCCCCCCATATCTCGCACTCTCACTCTTGTAACTAGTGTTTCACCGGAACCGAAATTTTGACCGGAACCGGAACCGGATCCAATTTGAGTTCCGGTTTCCGGAACCGGAACCGGAACTTTTCAAAGTTCCGGCCCGGAACCGGAACCGGAACCGGAACTTTTAAAAAAATTTTGCCAGCAAATTTTAAAAATTTGTAGTTTAAGTAAAGTTGACTTTTCACCAACTTTTTCGGTTAACCGAAACCGAACCGCCCCCCCCTTGATATCACACTATATAATTCAAAATCCACATTGATCTATCCAAATCATCCGTTATACCATTCAACTATCTTTTTCAGCGCCGCAGGCGAAAATGTTGAGAATATTTGAGGGCAAGAAGCTAAATTTTTTCCTTTTTCAGCGCCGCAGGCGCTGAAAAAGAGGGCCAAAAAAAGAGTGCCAAAAAAAATTAGAGGGCCAAAAAACCGTAATTACTCCATGTAAAAATATAATGATTTTTAAAACAAAATTAAACTCATAAAATGAGTTACTTGTTGAAAGAAAAATTTGAAGAGTTATTGTCCTACGACCGGGAAGCGAACCCAACTTAAAATCACTAACCCCTTGAGTGAAGCCTAAACCCTTAACCACTCGGACACCCGCTCATCAGAATGCAATTGAAAGAAAATAAACATATTTCTTTCGATTTTTTTACTACAAGTATGAGAGTACGAGTAGTTTATTAATATTTTTAAAAAAAAATCAATCTTTAGGGGTGTAAAAAAGTTCCGGTTTGGCCGGAACCGATTTGTAAACCGGAGCCGGAACCAAAAAAACACCGGAACTTTCCGGAACCGGAACCGGAACTTCCGGTGAAACTCTACTTGTAACAATAATCAACCTAAATTTAAGGAAGTTTTTCTTGTACTTTTCTTCGGCATTGAATACATTGTTCGTCTATGGGGTTTGATTAAATTAATTTTCAATTTAGAATTATTTTTTATAGCAGCTGGATGTCGCTCCAAATATCTTGGAATTTTAGGGCGTTTAAAGGTTTGATTATTATTATTATTATTAAAATTTCTATATTATATAGTTTGCTCGAAAGCCAATCTCCATAATTGGTTAGTTTTAATAAATACTTTAAAAATATGCAAATGATCTGAATTACTAGTGTTGTTCCCCGACGGGAGGTGGGAGGCAATGGGGATAACTTTTCGGGCGACAGCGCCACGGAGGGGGCGGTGAACAACCTTACCAATTACAAAAAATCGCTCACCAAAAATTGGAAATTATGCTGAAATTTTTACAAAATTTTTCGATTTAGATCTTTGTGTTGTTATTGCTAGTCTTTTTGTTATTTCTGTTGGAAGCGAGGGAAAGGTATTTGCTACAAGTGCCATTAGGTAAGTTAAATATTCGCTTAATTGGCAAATGTGTCTAAAACTTATGTATTATTGTCTCAAAATGTTTACTTCACCATTATAAATTCGAAGTCCCAACTTGTCCCCTTTCCTTAAAGTTGTATTAAACATGATCTAACATTTATAAAACATGTCAAAATTATTTTAAAATTCAATAAATTATTTCAAAACTCTCTTCAGAGGAGTACGCTTTTTACAAATCCTTCGCATGTTGCATGTGGACAGACAAGGAGGAACATGGTTTTGTTAATTTCTCTTTCATTATTTACAAGAAAAATATCCAAAATTAATTTAGGAGATTACTTGGATCGGTTGTCTTCATTCATAGACAGGTGTTTGATTAATTGTTTTTTACTAAAGAAAACAAATAAGGAATTAATTACGACTCTGTACATTGGCTTTCTTGGCCTAATTTTTGCTTCATATTTTGTATATTTGGCTGAAAGGGATACACAACAAATTGGACCTGATGGTCGTCCAGCATTTGGAAGTTATGCTGATGCTCTATGGTGGGGAGTGGTCAGTTAGTTTGATATCCTAGTTACTTTGAATTAATACGGTTAGATTAAATTGTAGATTTGTCTCGAATGAGGAGATACAATTTTTAGAGATCTCCGAATAGTCTAGGAAATGAGGATCCTACATATTTACTGAAAATTTTAGGATATTCTTCCTTGAGGATTTATCGGATCCGTATATATGGATCCGCATTATCGGATACGTTATCGGATCTTGTATATCCGTCAATACGTTCATTTGCTAAGAATAAAAGGATAAAGATAATAATTTAAGAATTGTGGCTAACATAAAAACTTCTTGTCAGTTATTCAGATCACGATGACAACAATTGGCTATGGAGATGTTGTTCCACAAACGTGGATTGGTAGAATTGTGGCCTCTTGTTTTGCTATATTTGCCATTAGCTTCTTTGCTCTTCCTGCAGTAATAAACAAATAAATCCGGAGCTATAATTTATCTAAAAAACTTAAGGGAATACTCGGATCAGGATTTGCTTTAAAGGTGCAACAAAAACAAAGGCAAAAACATTTTAACCGGCAAATTCCTGCTGCTGCAACGCTTATCCAGTGCCTCTGGCGTTGTTATGCTGCAGATAAATCTTCCAAATCCATTGCCACTTGGTAAATTAAGACTAATTTATTTTTCTGAATGAAACGAAACATAAACGGTCCTAGCTGGGAAGTTTCTTATTATAATTGTTATTGTCCAGTGTAACAGATTTTAAACTCTTTTTCAAACCGGACTGGATTCAGCATTATTTGGATAAATCATGACTGAAAATTGTCCACAAATTCGAAACATGAATTCCGAAAAATCCGAACGGGTTCGGTTTTTCAACTGGCGCTAAAAGTTAGTTTAAAAGGAGATGGAGAATTCCCCTCCTTCTCTCGAATAATTCCTCCTGCTACGGATGCGTTGAAACAATAATCCCCCTTCAAATTTCAAAACTCGAATAATTTCCCTCCCTTGAATGCTACGGATGGGTTCAAAAAATAATTCCCCAGGGGAATTAATCGAGTAAATACGGTATTTACATGTATAAACTTAAGGCAAATACACGTAGACCCACTAGCAGCGCAAAAACAACAAAGGCAGACAACAAGGAGGAGGAGTAATGTCGTTAATTGTTTAAACGGGGGAGGTGTAAATTCTTTTCGTGGTCCTTCTGCTTCAACGTCAGGCATTAGTCAACAAAGAGGAGTGCTAGCTACTAAAAAGCCTTATTATTCAATGACACAGATGTGGAGGGGAGGAAGATCAGTTCTCAATAGGTTGGGTAAAATAATTATCTACTGAATAATTTTAGTATTTTTAAATATTAGTGAACAAAGAGGAGTTTAAAAATTTCAGGAGAAACTGTCGAATGTTGGACGAAATTCTCGAAAAGTTTTATCTTACCGGGGAATGTCGAAGGATTTCATCTTGTATTCTGATCCTAGAGTTATTCGGTTAACAAAAAAATCTGACAACCGTGTATTAGTCGGATATTGGGCTTAAGGCAGATATCTGTTGATTAAGTAGCTCAAAATCCACAGGAATAGAATTCTGTGGTTATATATAGGGCCCTGCTAGTGCAAACAGGTAATCGTTGGCTGGGAGCGAACAAGCATCTTTAGTATACTGGACCATTACACTAAGCCGTAATTGTCCAACTTTAAAAATTTCAGGAGAAACGGCAGCTTTTATCGAAGAAAGCAATCACAAATATATCTACAACAAAAGGCAGATACAGGTTCTGATAAACACGTTGAAGGTGAAGTAAAAAGCACCCCTGAAAATGATTCTCCGTCTTCACCAACATTTAGAAGTAAAAATTTTTTATTGAATAAAATATAATTTTATTGACTTGATTCAAACTTGGGTTCGTTTAGCGTAGTTTTAGCGCCGAATGCTCAAAATTATTGTATTGGTTCCGAAATCGTTCATTTAGATTTCTATTAAAAACGGCTCTGTTCCAATCCATCAAAATTCCAGCTGTTTCTTGGTTCTATTATCAGAGAGAACAAGAGAACGGACAATATCGCGATAGGTACCCTAAATGAAAATAATTGAGCTGACGTATGGTTGAAATATTTTGATCGTGATATCGTGTTAATGTGTATCTGAAATGGGTTCCGAATAAAATTAATACAATTACAAAAGCTTAGTCAACATAGAAGATAAGTGATAATAATAATTATGATGAAATAATTAGTGTCCGGTTACTTTTATGTCACCCTGTATACAAAAAACATACATATTTTCAATTTAGTGCTCTGTGGCCCACGGAAAAAACCATCATTGTTCTCCGATTCTAAATCGGAAGACAATTGCTTTGAAGAACAAGAAGAACCTTACATAAATTCATCCCTTCCATTAATGCGAATTGGACATGTCTGTGAACTAACAGAAACACACAAAAACGCTATCCGTGCAATTAGAAAGATAAAATATTTTGTTGCAAGAAAAAAATTTCAACAAGCGAGAAAGCCTTATGATGTTAGTAAATTTATTTTAGAATTTGTTTCTAAAAAATTATAAATATATAGGTTCGTGATGTTTTAGAACAATATTCTCAAGGACATTTAAACATGATGGTTAGAATTAAAGAATTGCAAAGAAGGTAGGAAATTAGTTGACCCTCTCAAATAAAGAGACTATATCCAAAAGAGCGACCTATAGAAGGGCTACTAAAGAACGACCCTCTACAAAAACTACTCTATATCTTTTTAACATCTTTATTTAAGGATGTTAAGGCTTTTATTTGAAAGCTTTGATTTGACCGATCTGTAGAGATTCTCCTCCTTACATTTACCTCCCTTCCGTATTCGCCGAATTTTCGCTTTTTGTTTTGTAGTCTCAAGTAGAGATCGGACCGTACCGTACTACGGCCGTATTTTTCGGTATTTGTCGGTATTACAGTCGGTAATACGGTACGGCAACATTTTGAATTTCATCGGTATTTATCGGTATCGGTATTATACGGTATTCGGTACGGAATACGGTACGGAACAAAATTCTCTAGTCTCAAACTCCTGTCTCAAACATAGTTTGAAACTAATGTTTCAAGACTAATTTAACAATACAGCTGATGAACCAATTCATTTAGTGCGTTATCTAGAAGGAGATTGAAATATAGATCAGCCGGTCGATAATAATTGGACAGGAGCTATTATAGTAAGGTTTATGTGGGCTCGAGCGTTGGGTCCTCCGGTTCCCGAAAGCGGGAACCGGGGACGCGCTCGAGCGGCTTTGCTCCTAGATTAAACAACTACTTTATCTTTTTAACAAATATATTAATTCTTTGGGGAGGTTGGGATTAAAAATTGTGAGAATGAATTGGGAAAAATCGAGAGTGAAAAAAGGTGTGTTTTGTGACAGCTGTTCTTTATTGCTATCACAGGAGCTATAATTAAATTTAAAAATTTTTAATAAAGACTTGATCAAACTCTCGGAAAACCTGGCCAATATCAAGCAAACAACGGAAAAAAATCAAACACAATGACTATAGGTTCACGAATTTCCAGGATCGAAATGCAGGCATGTTGATAAATAATCATTTCAAAAAAACGGCCACTGCTAGTTTAAGTAATTTTGAAATTTTTACTATTTCCTCCTTATTACCTTGGACCGAAAATGGTGAAAATTTCATAACTATTAGAATATAATCTACCATTTCTATTGGTTATTATTTCTTAAATCTTAAAAATCTCAGTTTAATATAATAAGATGGCAAAAATGCTGGATATACATACCGTATATGCTCGAATAATTACCCTGGGTAGTCATTGTTTCGACCTCTCGCTGGAGGGGGTAATTATTCGAGAGGAAGTGCTGAATTAGAGGTATACATATCTCAATAAATCGAGTATGAAATCGATTTATTTTTTGATATAAATTATTAAAATGTTTCAGTAATTAAAATTGACAATGATTCTTTCAACATATTTAAGATTTGTGCAAGAAAGTGAGGGGGTAATTATTCAAGAGGGTAATTATTTGAGAAAGGGTAATTATTCGAGCATTTACGGTATACGGGATTGCCATATTTTTAAAATCTTTACCCCAGTTTTTCACATTATTTATTTTATATATTTCCCTCTAAGTTTGAAAATACATATTTCTAAATCCAATCCAATTAAATTTTCCACAGCAATACTTAATAAATTTTTCAAAATTTTTAGTTGAACTCAATGGACCGAAAAATGGAGACTACAACCAAAATACTTCAGTATTTTTTTATTAAAATTAATTCATTATTGTTTTTTTGCAGGAATCTCTATCGAGTAATTCAACAAAATAACAATCAAGACCTATATAAACGTACATTAAGTCCTGTACCGTCTGCAACGAGTGAAGTACTTGATAATTCTTTTGTAGGATCAAAAGGAGGAAATACAAGAAGAGCTTCCGAACTGTCTGTTTCAGTCCTCGGATTGCATCAACGTCGAAAATCAGAATTTTTATTACCGATTGAACCACCACTTTCACCAATTACGTTCTAAAAATTCTAAATTTGACACCTCACTTAAATTCAATCATTTAATTAAACGAGTTAAAAATAATTTGCTCATTCCATTTATTAACTTTTATTATAAACAAATATTATACTGTGTTAATTTTTTATCTTTCTGGCTATATTCTATCTAAACTAAGTATAATTGAAGATAAGATTTACTTTTATTCTTGACATTAGCTCAGTTTCCTGTCCTATTACTGACAATAACGTGATCCGCGGCAAAGGATAAATGACAAGATTAAGCAAAAAAATGGGAGGAGTGAAAAGAACAATTATTAAACAATTCGGCAAATTGGAAGGAAAGTGAGGAGGAGAAGGGGAAATGAATTTGCGGAATTTATTAAATTATTGTAAAGAATTTTGGGCGGAATTTGGTCCATTTTGGCGGAACGGGCCAAATTTAAGGAAAGAAGTTTTTTGCCGTTCCGGCCAAAATGGGACAAATTTGACTAACAACAAAAAACGGAGAGGAAAAAGTTTTAATATTTTCAAGTATTACTAGTCGTTTCCATTTTTGATGGAGCGGGCTATTTAATAAAGAATGAATTTCGCTTCCGCCAAAAATAGACCCGAACTAGTTTTTATAAAATGTGCAAAGGAATGCGCATCACGCGCAAAATAATTATTATATTTAATTACTCTGTTCGCAATTTAAGGGACTGTCGCTAACACGTGTATATAAGCTTATCAATGCTGAACGAATGCGTCCCAAATTTCAGTCAGTAGTGTTCGTCAGCTTTCTGGCTGCTTTTGCTACAGTTGAATTATACTACCCCCCCCCCCCCCCCCCCCCCACCACTACAGTTGAATTATACTACCCACGGTGACAGAACGGTCACCTAACAAATTCGTATAATACGATTCTTGGACGTTTTTGATCGAGTTGCGATGAGTAATCATTTCTCGCGCTTGATTAACGTGTAAGTAAGTCGGCTTCCACTTAAGCTGCGATGAAAGGGTGCTACAGTACGGCGAAGTTGCCTTCTCATGAAAAGTGCAAAGGGAACTTGACTTGTGAGCGCACTAGAGTCGGGTTTATTGTGACTTGTTTTGTTGTCTAAGTTCATTGACCTAATGTATTGATGTGTAAATTCTTTAGTCAATTTGAGAAATCATTTTCTGTTGCCTTTTTGTGCTAGGTTGATAACCTGGGTCGTTATTGGCAAATCGCTTGGTGCTATTGTTTTAGTTGAGCTACTGTATAAAAAAACCAATAGCATGGTGCTATTGTTTTAGTTGAGCTACTGTATAAAAAAACCAATAGCTTGGTGCTATTGTTTTAGTTTAGTTACTGTATAATTATAAGGGATATGTTGAAGGATATATTTGCAAGGATATATTTGGATATATTTACAAGCGAACTGGTGGGCACTTGTTGACCTGAGCGTTGTTTGAAAAGGTTTAGAAAGCAGGGTCGACTTGAACGTTACTGTTGTTGTAGTTGTTGATGTTGTTGAAGGTGTAGAAGTTGTTGTCGTTGTGGTTGTTGCGGCCGCTTTCAGCCTTTTTTGTAATTCAGCCAAGTGTGCCTTCTTTTCTGGAGAAGGCACACTTGGCTTTTCTGAAGAAGGCACATTTTGCTCAATAAACAAATAGAATTTAACCAATATTTAATCAATATTTTAATATCTTAAAGAGGATACACGCAGAGATCCTTAAACTTCCGTCATTATATATTAGACTTGTATAACTTTTGGTAAAAATAAATTAAAATTATTAAAAACCTTGTATAAATTTAAAAAATATATATTTGCAAATCGAAAATTTGCAAATTTCTGAAGAAGCATTTGTTGTTGAATAAATACGATATGTTGGCATTTTGCTCAATAAAGCTTAGAATTTAACCAATATTTAAAAAATATTTTAATGTCTTAACGACGATACATGCCGAAATCCTAAAACTTGGGTAATTATATATTAAACTCAAGTAAGTTTAACTTTTATTAAAATTTAAGTACTAATGAAGATGGAGGTGCCCTTTCTGCGGACTTTTTTTGAGGACTTTTCTTCCCTTTTTTCCCCTTTTTTTAAAATGAAAATTTTTTTGCTTGTAGTTTTTTTTGTAGTTATTAAAGCAGCAGTTTTTAAGAGACTGCTTAATTTTAAAATAATTGCTTGAGCAGGAGCAGAAATAGAGTTGTCAGATTCCACAACGTCGAAATTACTAGAGAAATAGTGCAATAAATTGCTGACGGTTTGATGGAATATTTTCTGCGAAAGCATTTGTTGTTAATAAATACGATTTGTTGGCATATTACTCAATAAATCAATAGAAATTAACCAATATTTAAAAGATATTTTAATGCCTTAGCGATGATACATGCTGTGATCCTAAAACTTGGGTAATTATATATTAAACTTAAGCAAATTTAACTTTTATTAAAATTTAATTAAAATTATTTAAAAAATATATATTTGCAAATCGATTTTTGAAATTTAAATTTATTATTTAAATCAATAAATAAAATTTTATTGCTTGTGAGTAGTCTTGTGAGTAGTAAGAAAGCAAGAGTTAGAGAATTTGACAATGAGCAAGAATAGGAAATGGCAATTCTAGCTATCTTACTTAATGGCTCATATCTCGCCACCATTCAATACCCATCCAAATCCTTTAGTTTTAGAGATTATTCCTTAGAATTTTACCTAGAGACAAAAAATCCAAGTTAGAGAATTTGACAGTCTTATACACAGGCGTAAGTGAGAGTGAGTGAGCTAGTATTTTTAAGACAAAGAATGCAATTACATAATCCAATCCCTAATTTTTGAGAGAGAGGGAGAGATAATTTTGTGAAGATATTATTAGAGAGAATATTGGGGATAGAGACATTGATTACCCACCCTCAAACAAATCCCTCAACTTTTAGAGAGATATTTTTTATAAGAGAGTATTAGAGAGAGAGACCGTGTTTATGTTCAACTTTGCCCATGCGAAAAGTTGGAGAGACAGTGTATCGTTTACAAAAAGATCAAGCATTTTGTAAACTTCTTCTGGTCGGCAAGTGCACGAGAAGATTGTTTTGTTGCTGACAATTCTGGAATGTTGGCCGACACAACAGATCTTAATAGATTTCTTCTCTCAGATGAGCTGCAATTGACGCCTGAATATAATTTGGTGAATAAATTTCTTGAATTAAACAAGCAGCAGTTTTTAAGAGACTGCTTAATTTTAAAATAATTACTTGAGCAGGAGCAGAAATAGAGTTGTCAGTTTCCAGAACGTCGAAATTACTAGAGAAATAGAGCAATAAATTGCTGACGGTTTGATGGAATATTTTCTGCGAAAGCATTTGTTGTTAATAAATACGATTTGTTGGCATATTGCTCAATAAAGCAATAGAAATTAACTAATATTTAAAAGATATTTTAATGCCTTAGGGATGATACATGCTGTGATCCTAAAACTTGCATAATTATATATTAAACTTAAGCAAATTTAACTTTTATTAAAATTTAATTAAAATTATTTAAAAAATATATATTTGCAAATCGATTTTTGAAATTTAAATTTATTATTTAAATCAATAAATAAAATTTTATTGCTTGTGAGTAGTAAGAAAGCAAGAGTTAGAGAATTTGACAATGAGCAAGAATAGGAAATGGCAATTCTAGCTATCTTACTTCATGGGGTATGTCTCGCGACCATTTAATCCCAATCCAAATCCCTTAGTTTTAGAGATTATTCCTTAGAATTTTACCTAGAGACAAAAAATCCAAGTTAGAGAATTTGACAGTCTTATACATAGGCGTAAGTGAGAGTGAGTGCGCTAGTATTTTTAAGACAAAGAATGCAAATTACATAATCCAATACCTAAATTTTTGAGAGAGAGGGAGAGATAATTTTTTAAAGATATTATTAGAGAGAATATTGGAGAGACATTGACTACCCAACCCCAAACAAATCCCTTAATTTTAGAGAGATATTTTTCTTAGATTTTTATAAGAGAGTATCAGAGATGACAAGAAACTTTGAGCTGATTTTGGCAGCTCTTAATAGGCGTAGGTAAGGATGTGGGCGTATGAATCTCTCTCTCTCTCAATATAAATACACTGGTAAATGGCAAGCAATTAGCATTTAATTTTAAATTAAATAATTTTATTAAATCTTTTAAATTTAAGAGTCAAGGTTTTGATTGATTTACCCCTCTCCTTTTTTTAAAAAATACTAATTTTAAATTAATTAAAAGTAAGAAAAAATATTTTTAAAAATATTTTAGTAAATATTTGAAATGAAATATTACATTTTATTTCTTTTACTTATTTTCCATATTTGGCTTATTTTACATGTAAATTGCGGAGGCAAAAACGGAGATAAAGGAAAAAGACCAGCAAGTAAAGGAGTGAAATCGGATGATAAACCGTCTAAATGGCAGTCGGCCAAAAAGAATTTGTAAGTTATATTATTGTTTTATTAGAAAAACAATAATATACAGAAAAACAATAATATAATAACAATAATATAGAAAAACAATAATATACTTTGTCATTGCTTAATGAAAATATGTAGCAAACTTATAAATAATAAACCCGATTTTAATAAAATTAAATATTAACCATAACTTAAATACCTATAAATAACTGTTCAACAGTTTTTGGATTATATTTTAAAATGCTTAAAATGACATATTTTAGTTCCTAAATTTAAAACAAATTTATTTTTAGTGGTCGATTATTGTCTTTGAAAAAAAAATGATAATGTTAAAACGCAAGGAGGGCCTTCGAGTCAAAAAAGCAAAGGAAAAGTGCCAATGAATTCATCGACTTTTAAAAAATCAGAAAGCCTTAAAAAATCTGTTGTAGGCTCAGAAAGTGATGATGGCTCTGATTTTGAAAGATCTGATTTTGAAGGATCTGATTCTGGTGTGTTTATTTTTTTTTAAAATGGATAAGGAATTGGATCTCAGAGATCTGGAACCCGCATGCAAGAGGGTTAGATCAAAATATGCCATCTTAATCCAATAGAGGTGGGACCCCGGAACAAGATATAACCAATGCGGTGGGCCCAAACCCCAGAATGATGGAATACGGGAGGGAATATGCCCGGGACTTCCTAAGAGGAACCCAAGGGTTGATCAGGCCCCCGGTTGATCTCCTGCACCGGACACATACAATTGAACACACAATTTATATATTTATTAAATCCAAACAATTAAAACTCCATTAAAATATTTATTAAAGTGAATAGCTATTAAAGACAATTATAAGGTGATTACAAATCCTTTTAAACGTGAGAAAAGTGGGAGGGAATTAAAAACGACAAAACGGATATAAACATTAGGAAACAAACTCCGAAAATACCTTTGACCCTTACACGTCCCTTCCCCATCAAGACCGTCCCTGGTCTTAATCTAGACTCAACAGACCTTATTTAAATTTTTCAAAATTTTATTTTTCATCGTTTCCCAAACTACTTAAATAATGACCATTCACTTTTATTTTCTCAATCGATAAGCACTCTGGTGAGTAGGCGAACCTAATTTAATTTTCTTCTTTATTTATCTAATTTCTTTGTGTGCTCTTCGAGCATATCTCTCCTTTTTCCTTTTTTGGACCGACCCTGGTCCATTATTAGTGCTTATCAATTGTTTCATGAAAAATTTCTCTTTGTCATCATTAAGTAGTGGGGTTTGATATAATTGTAATTGTATGTTTTCGAGTCTGTTTAGTCTAGTTGGGGTTGTGTTTAAAAATTTCTTTAGATCGGTTTCGGACGAGTATGTTTCCTTTTGTATTAAAATATGGGTACGAGTAAATTGCATATAAATTTCAAAAATTAAAAATAAGGATAAATTGTGACATTGAAATGTTTGAAATTATAAAATAAAATAAACGGGTAACGCGCTGAATAAAAGTATAAATTCATAAATCAATAGATTGAACTAAAATTTAGAGTGAAAAAAAATCCAGAAAACTACCGAAGTGTTTGAAAATACAACATTGGAGTATAAATGAGTGGAGTAAGACTTGCAATAAAAATTTTTTTTTTAGAAAATTGGAAAAGGAATATTCTAAAAATAATGTAAAAAATCAATTTGGGTATAAATGGATTGGTTGAAAGGTTAATAGAAACAGTTTTAAAGCTTTTGAATTAATATTTAAAATTAATGTATGTAAAAGTTTTGACATAAAAACATTTGATTTGTGGGTAAAATTGGGTATATTTTAAAAGTGTATTGAAAAAGTTTTGTAAAAATAACAATTTGAAATTGAGAATTATATAATAGTAAAATAAAATAATTTTACAGAAAAGAATTTGGGATATTTTTGAATGTATTTGTGAAAGACTCTTTAAAAATTAATAGGGTAAATGTAAATAATTCGTATGGGAGTAAATTAATTGTGAGTCTTAAAAATGTGATTGCATAAATATGTAACAAATTAAGTGATATTTGACAATTTAAACATTTAAAATTTGAAACTAATAAATGTAATAGATTTAATGGGATTAGTGAGTTTAAGCTTAAAAGTATAATTATAAAATGTATTTAAGTGAGGGTAAAAATTTTGTAAAAAATAATTATAAGTGGATTAATACAAATTGGCATAAGTTAAAAAAAGATTTAAGTATATATTAGCAATAGGTGAGAAATATTGGGAAAACATTTTGATTGACATTTAAAATGTATAAATAAATGAACTATGATTAAAATTGAATTAATAGATTTAAATAATTTTGATTAAGTGAAGGAATTGAAATTACAGGTAAGGCATGTTATAAAAAACATTTAAGATTAATAAAACCAAAACAAAAATTGGGAAAGGTTTGGAAATGACATTATATTAATGAATAAGATTCAGTTTAAAATAATTAAAAGGAAGTGAGAATGCGTATTTAAAGTACAAAAAAAAAATTAATTGATTAAAAACACAAATTTAATATTTTCATCCTCTGCCTCTCCAACTCTCATTTTTCCTCCAAGTATTCCAATTACACTGTCGCGCCATGTGCCCATTCCGTCCACAATTGAAACATGTGATGGTCCTGCTCCTCTCAAATGTTGTATTAGCATATTCTTTCCAGGTTTGTTCAGCTGGTCTTTTCCTGTAATTTGATAAATTAGTATTTATATTATTTTTATTAAAATTTAAGTCTTTTTCAAACCACTCATAATCTCTAGAATTCCTATCATTTCTGCTCCAAACATTAGTTGATCCATGATTGCGGCCGAAACCATATGAAGATGTTGAAGGCTGTTGTTGTTACTGTTGGGGATACTGCTCGTCCACAAAGTCAGCGACCATTCGACCCGTCGAAGACAAAAAGTTGACCGAATCTATCTCTCATACAACTACCCGACTGGAGGACTTGCAGATATTCCGGACCGACAATTTGGGTGAACTCAGTTGCACGACAGATGAACCGATTCCAGAATATTCCACATCGAAGTGTTTCAAAGTCAGCTATAACGAAGAGACCGTGCTTAGCACGACTCAACGCCACAGTGGTCTGATACTCATCAACTGTGACAACCAACACATTCCAACCCAAATTCTCAAACTCTTTCTGGAGAGACTTTCTGAAATGTACATAAACAAATAACAGCCAGAGAAATATCGGTGGAAATTTTGTCGTACAACGCAGAAATCAATTTAACTGCAGAAGCCGAATGTTCATCATTGCACAAAGAGTGAGAAGTGTTGTCCTGTCTACAAGTTCCAAGAATATCAAATAGCCAGAGAAAAATGCTATTGCGTTGGAATCCTCCATCGCAGGACATCAGAGGACCTCCTCCAACTCCTTGGCTAGCTTTGCCAAAGGCAAATTAGCTGCTGTTACAACTGCTACCTTCACATTCTCAAGGTGGAAAGCATTAGTATATTAATAACTGAAGCCAAATGAGTCTTTCAAACGTCTGGTGGCGCCTATTGGAAAACAAACTTGCAATCATCTTCCAAGAGAATTTTAGCGGTCTTCTGCGATTTTCCGTTTAACATATTCGTTGTGGGTGAACAATGAGGACTGCCGAGGCATTTGGTTCTTCATCATCAAAATCTGTTTCAAATTCACGAGCTATTAAGGCGAGGAGGAGTTTACCTGATTCGTACTCTGGGCTGACAACATCGACGGTAAGTGCTGTTCAAAACAATCACGTCGACTCTCAAGACCTTTGAATATTAGTGGATGACAAACAATAAAACCGCTATCTTTCGCTTCTACGAGTTCCTGCTTAACATCCCTGTTCTTCCGCTTTTGAACATTAATAACCTTAACACTTTTCCAAAAATCAAACTTTTTATTCCCTAAGGACTGAACTTGTGAAAATTTATCTTTTTAACATCACCCACTGCAAAATGGGCTTTTGTCACCTCAATTCCAAAGAGCTTCTGTCACTTCAATTCCCAGTTCAATCTCTTGATCATCATCATCTTCTTTTTCCTCTTCTTCCTTTTCTTCTTTTTCTTCTTTAATTTCATCATCTTCTTCTTCATCTTTCCCTCTTCCTTCCTCCTCTTCACCTTCACTTTCAAATTCATTTTCTTCTTCTTCTTCTTCTTCAAATAAAATCCCTTCTCTTCTCAACTCTTCCTCTAATGCTGCCTCCCATCCTTCTGGGATACGATGTTGGTACGGAATAAACTCCACTTCTTCTGGACCATCATCCTCTTCAATTAAGTTCAGCTCTTCAATTACTTCATTCATTTCGAAGAATTGGATACGCGGACACATCTTTATGATTAATTTCAAAAATAACTAACCAATGATTTATTTGATTAATGTTAAATAATTACTTAAATTATATTTTTATTTTGTTTATATATTTTTTAATTAAATTTAAATTTTAAATCCTTTTGATAGCCGAAGCAATTTTAAGTATTTTCTGTTTTGGACTTTTTCTTAAATTATATCTACTTAGTCCCTGGCGACCTACTACTTCAACCTGACTACCTTCTGCTACCTCTAAATTTGGTTCAACTACTTTACTGTGCGAGAATCCAGGCATGTTAACTATTTCCTCTGCACCAGATTCTTCTAACGCTTCCAACTCTTCTGCCTCTAACCTAGGAGTTGTGCAAACTGGTTCAGTCGGGAGTGGCTCTATACATTTCTTTAATTGATTAATGTGAACGATTCTTGGGTTAGATTGGGGTGAATTACAACTGGATATGGTTACATGAACCCCATTAATTTCAATCACTCGAAAGACGCCTTTCCAAGGGAGATGAAACTTTTTGGATGAGCCTATTTTACCAGTATAATTCCGAAGAAGAACTCTATCTCCAATTGTTACAGTGGGATTCCTAATAAGTCTATCATAATATGTTTTTGACCTTTGCTGTGCCTCAAAATTGGCTTCTGCTGCATATTTCCAAGCACTTCGTAGCGAAACTATCAATTTTTGTTTAATTTCTTGTTCGTCATTCAATGCTACAGGATCTCTAACTTTGGGATCAAGAATTAAATCAACGCAAAAGATGGGATCTCTGCCGTACATCAGGAAAAACGGTGTTTCATTTGTTGACTGGTGGACCGATGTGTTATAACAAAAGTTGGCGAATTCCAGATGTTCATCGAAATCTGGCTGGTCTTTGGTAATATACTTTGCAAGAATATTATGGAAAGTTCTGAATGACCTTTCAGTCACTGCATTGCCTTGGCTCCAGTGAGGTATGGCATAAGTTTTATTAATATACAACATTGCACAAAGACTTTTGAAAAACTCTGAAGTAAATGCCGAAGCATTATCAGTAATTAATTCCGTGCAACCGCCGAAGCGTAAATAACAATTCCTGAGAAATGCCGAAGCAATGGTTGAGGCTTTTGCGTCTGGGATTGGAACAGATATAACAAATTTCGTGAACCAACACACAATGTTCAAAATATGTTTGTTACCAATTTGGGTTTTCGGAAAAGGACCCGCTAAGTCAAGACCGACTTTGGCAAAAAGTGTGTTTACAGGTGGTGTACACATCTCTGCTCTATAAGGTGGATTTGGAGAATGCCTAAGCTGACATGTGATACACTGTTTATGCCAAGTCATAATGTCTGAATGCATTCTTGGCCAAAAATATTTTTTACATTTTTTCAAGGTCTTACTAAAATCCATATGACCTCCACCTAACTTGGTTGTGTGAAATGAGTCAAAAATCATGGCTCTTAAAGATATGGGTATGTAAATTCGCGGCTTTGCATCTTTATAATGATGGTATAAAATATCATTTTCTAAACATAAATCATCTGCTAAGGTATTTTGCTTGCCCGCTATATGCACAATATTAATGTTATAATTTTGCAGCTCAACAAGCCACCTAGCTAAATGTTGGTGCGTCTCAGCTTTCTTTAAAAGAAATGCTAAAGGCTTATGGTCAGTGTGAAGCTCAATACTAGACATGAAAATAAACGGTTTAAACTGCCGAAGCGCAAAAATTATAGCTCCAAGTTCAATTTGAACTGGAGGCCAGTTTCTTTCAGCGTGTGATAAAGTGCGACTACAATAACAAATTACTCCATAGGCCTTCTTTTCTTCATCCCATTGCATCAGAGCACCACCTTGTCCTACTTGTGAGGCATCGCAAAATATATGGAATGGCTTAGAATAATCCGGAAAAATTAAAACAGGTTTCTCCGACAAAATTTTCTTTACTTTATTAAAAGCTTCCTGCTGCTCTTCGCCCCAAATAAATGGCTTTTCTTTTCTTGTTAACCTGGTTAATGGCTCAACAATCATAGAAAAGTTCTGCACATGCTTCCTAAAGAAATTCGCCATGCCTACTATGTGTCTAACCTCCTTCACCGAGGTTGGTTCCTTTAAATTTAAAATTGTCTCAGTCTTTCTTAAGCTAGGTGTATATCCAGCTTCATTTACAATAAAACCGAGAAACTCCATGCTTGAAGAAGCAAAAGTACATTTTTTGGGACTTAATTTTAAATTGAAACGCCTGAATCTTTCAAAAACGCTCCTGAGGGCATTGATATGTTCTTCAAAATTTCCAGACTTGGTAAAAATTAATATATCATCCACATAAGCTATAACATTTTCAATTCCTGTAAGTACATGAGCCATTATTCGCGCGAACGCACTAGTAGCATTTTTAAGTCCAAATGGTAAATTTATCATTTGATAGATTTTATCCTCGGTAATTACACCACATTTTCTTGAGGCCCTTTCACTAAGCTTTATTTGCAAATACCCGCTAGCAAGGTCAAGTGATGAGTAATATCTACAATTACCAACTTTTTCTAAAATTGTTTCAAGTCTCGGCAAAGGAAAGTGATCAGGTACTGTCACTTCATTTAATTTTCTAAAATCAATACATGGCCTAAGCCCACCATCCTTTTTCTGAACTAATACTATGTTCGATACCCAAGGGGTATCAGACTCAACCATCACCCCTGAGGCTAATAGCTGGTCGATATGCTTTTGCAATTCATCTCGATATTTAAACGGTACTCTATGAGGCCTAGAGGCAACTGGTTCCTCAGATGTTGTGATTATGTCATGCTCGCCTGCTGTACAACTCCCTATGTCGTACTGGCTTTTACTAAATATATCTTCAAACTCTTTACAAAGTTCTTTTAATTTATTTAGGTCTTCACCCTTTACAGTGGCTTTCTCAAAATCAATTTTGTAAGTTGGATCAATAGTTACTCCTGATTTCCCTAGAGAAAAGATTTCCTGCGACTCTTTACTAAAGTTATTTTCTGCAAAAATATTTTCAGATTCTGTTTTTAATACTTCACTTGCTAATCCTAAGGTCCTTCCTTTAAATAATCTTTTAGTTGTGCCCGTTGGATTGGCTAAAATAATTTGCACTACACCATCCTTTGGATTGGTTACTACTGGAACAAAACTTAAACCCTCTTCTTCAAGTCTATCATCCATTGAGTGAATCCAGATATTATGCCTAAGCAATTCAGGGAAATTTATTTTGGCTTTTATCACACTTTGCTCATTGGGTCTTATTTCACAAGTCTCTAATGCGTGTATTTTCAGATTCCTTAGAGGCCTATTAATTCTATTTTCAATACATATTTGATTTCCTTCTATACAGAACATTTTATTTTTCAAATCCACAATAAAAAGAGGCAACTGCGCTAATGCATCACACCCCATAATAAAATGATAATCGTGGTTATCCCAGTGAAACTTATCATTGAAAAGATGAATTATAATTTCAACTACTACTCCAGCGATTTTTAATTGGACCCTAGTAGCTTGCTTTGCACACATAGAATGTTCGGAGGCACTTTGGAGGTACGTTTCAGTTCGAAAAATTTTTGTGCCCAACCACTCTGCTAAAGCAATGTTGGCTACCGAGGTAATTGCTCCAGTGTCGATTAAACATTTTACAGGTACAGTATTTAAGGAGACATCAACTATTACTGTGTTAGCACTCGCTCCCAGCGTTCCTATAAATCCACTAGTTCTATTAATTCCTAAAGTTGACCTAGGTCTTGTGCTTATGGTGCTTCTTGGTAAAGTGTTAGCATTTACTGTATTCCTTATTGATGGGGGCCAAGAGATTGACAGTGGCCTATTTACCGGTTCTTCATAAATATTATCTAGCTCTACAATAGGTTCTGGTACACGTTGAATCTCCAACCTTCTCTGTGGAATCGGAGCTTTTGGTATTTCAGGGCCAAATAGAAGTCTACCTAGGCGCCCATTTCCAGCATACATCTCAGCAACGATCATCGCGAACCTTATTCCAAAGTCTAATGCCAAAATTACTACTAAAATTGAGATAATGGTTTCCCAAATGCTTTTATAGTCCCCTATTATACCCTTTTCAATTTGATTTTCAACTTCCTGCCACTCATTAGACATTGACGTGGATATAATAGAATCTTTTTCGTGAATTTGGTAAGTCATTTGACTTACTTTTATTAAATTACTTACAAATGCGTGATTTTTAATGTCTGTCATGTTTAATAAAACTAGTTGATGAAACGCATGCGACTCAATATTTGGAATAAGGCTAGTAAAATTAAATTTGGCTTCAGGCCATAAAAATATCCTTGGTTTTACCGAAGTAATTCTTCCTTCAACTTGATCAACTTCTAAGACTTGATCATTAATCTGTATAATTATATTCCTAAATTCTTCACAGGGACCCTTTTTGGATGTTGGGGAAACGATCATTGTTATAGGATCGACAAAAGCCAGATGCTCCTTGCTCTCAGTTTTCAAAATAATTGGCAAGAATTCAAAACATTGGTCTAATTTAGTGGGAGAAAATTCATAATCTTCTTTTTCTAGAGGTACACATGGCCAAACTTTCATTAAAGATCTAGCGGACTTCTTTGCAACCAAATAGGAATTGGAAAAGAGCGAGCGAGCCAAGTCAGTTGGATCCGACATGTACGTAGATTCTATCCAATGCTTTACCATTTCAGTAAATTCACAAAATGACCTAATCGATTGCGCGAACGCAAAATTGACTGCTTTAGTAAGAGCGGCATCTAAATATGTGAGCTGAGACGCTAGTTGCGAAGAAGTTACAAGTCCATCGGAAAATGTTCGCTTATATGATCTATCCGTACTTCGCTTCTTCCTTGAAAGTTCCGAGGTTGAAATTACTATCGATCCTAGACCTTGATCAGAGACTGAAATGTTCTTTCCACAATCATGAATGAATGTTTCATTTTCAAACGTTAATCCAAGCCGACCATCGTCAGACAGCCAAATCGGACCCATACATCTACCTTCTTTTTCACCAATGGGAATAAAATTGCATTTCCTTTGATTGTCCACTTCCCAAATTAAAACAGTTTTATCTTCCAATATACAATTACCCTTAGTATAAGGGCAGTCCCTAGTTAATCCTAGCGGCGTTACAACCTCTTGTGCACCGAAATGCGAATCAATTCTGCTCTCAAATAGGAAACAATTTTCACTCGAAATATTTTTCCAAGAAAATGATCCCATAAACCACATCCTGGGTGTTAAATCAATTTTATTTTCAGTTTGCCAGAAATTTTTATTATCCTTAAGAATGCCGAAGCTACAACTATGATGCTTTATCATCTGATTACACTCTTCTACAGACAAATCTAGCTCTTCATGAATTAATTTTTCTTCAACTGAGACTCCTGTTATTGTTGTGTATTTTCTCGCATTTTTCTTTATCTTTCTACAGGCCCACGCTTTGGTTGAAAATTCAATACTATTTGGGACATAAATTCTCCTTCTTTCTACTACCGGAGTATGCTTAGCTGTTAAATTAACCATGGGACAGCTAGGAATTTCAGGCATTTCCCAAATTATTGCCTGTTTATGTGTTTGACATATCATTGGTCCCTTGGGAATTAATACAGGATTAATCGCAAATGTACTACAAAACATTGCAATTAACAGAAGAGTGGTTCCCATAAGCGAAGGTATTCTTACTCTACGACCTTTATTTTCCCAACTAGGAATTTTATTTGGTTCACACTTTTCATTAGTACTTTTAGCTTTTTCAGGTGTGCTACTAGACTGTACTGGTTGCAATGACCTTATATTCCCTTGATGATTAGCCGAAGCATGGTTTGCATTCATTCTCATTTCATGCATTTGAATTACTAAATTATCTAGCACTTCTCTAATTTCTTTATTTTCTCTATTTCTATTATCTCTCTGATAGTTATTTCTATTATTAAAAGAATTATTTTGCCTGCGTTCTCTACAATTGTATTGATCATGCCCTGTTCTGCGGCAAAAGTGGCAGAAAGGTCGGCTATTCCACCTTCTGTCATTTTGCGGACGCCATTGATTTCTTGCCTGATAGCTTCCATAACCTAATCTTTGCGCGTTGCTAGATGTTGCATATCTGTTCGAAACGTTCCTATTATATCCCCTAGAGGTTTGCGGACTATTATTTGTACTTATTGGTCTCCAAGTTGTGAATCTTCCTTTAGGCAGCTGCTGACTATGCATATCTGCAATAGCATGGATACCATCATTACCGGTTCTTCCTTCCCTTTCAGAAGCAACTTCGAGTTCCTGTACATAGGCAGTTAGCTTATCAAAGTCTTTACGACCAATAAGTGGTCCTACCATCTGAAGGGTTCTTTGAAACTCAGGCCTAACTTTTTCTGTAAAGCATCTACACAATATTTCTTCCCTTACTTCTACTGGTATATGAGGCGTGGTTGCGTTTACTAAAGGTACTAATCGCTTAATAAAGTCACTAACCAGTTCACCTTCCCTTTGGAAACAAGCTGCTAACCTTTTATGAGCGAGCTCTCTAAAATGTGGACTGTCTAATTTTGCTCTAATATTTTTAATTACATTCTCTATGGTACTTCGTTCACTTGGCAATAAACTTTCAAAAATATGGCGGGCTTGCGTACCCAAGTTTAATTTGAGTCTATTTATTCTATCAGATTCTGTCCAGTTTGTTCCATATACATCAAGATAATCTAAGAACCTAATAGTCCAATCATCAAAGGAAGATGCAGTTTCTCCCATAAATAATTCCAAGTGAGATCCCGAGGAGGTACCTTCGCCTAAAACATTTAATTCAGAATTAGAACTTGTGGGTTGTGTTCGTAGACCATTATTACTACTACTTTGTATTTGACCCATTTTATTCCCGAGGGAGTTTGTTGCAAAGTCAATTCGGTTCAGAGAACCAGAAACTTGATTGTGTTTTGGCGGTAACGGTGGTATTTGCTCTGGACGTTTGCTGTTATTTACAATCCTATTTGCATCACTATTCCTTAACTCATCATATTCAAGATTATCCCTAGCTTCTAATTCACTTTTAATACTTTCAACACTTTCCTTAATTTTATCCATTTCTTGCCCGAGGGCATCAACTCTGTCAGCTACAGCCTTAAAACCCTTATTAGTATCTTTTTCTATTTCATCCAGAACTTCATTCGTTTTATTTAAATCTCTGTTCAAAACCCTGAGATTTCTGTTTAACCCATCCTCTAACATAATTATGTCTTGATGAATCTTACCTAAATCATTTAATTTCGCAGGATTACTCAAAACTTTCCCCTCAAATAGCTTTTTATCCACAACACTTAGATCAGAATATTCTTCCATTTAAAATTATTTATTTTATCTTTTTTTTTTAAATTTATTTTATTTATATAAGATTATATATTTATTTATATTTTTTTTTAAATTTTATTTATATATTTTTATCACCCTTCTCAAATTATATATAGTATATTATATATAGGTATATATTTATTTTTTTTTTATTTATTTATTTTTTTTTTATTTAAACTTTTTTTTTTTTTTTTTTAACAAGTTATTAAACCCACTTTAATTGATGAGAAGAACACACAAAATAAATTATTTGAATCCAGAAAATAGCCGAAGCCAAATTAAAATCCACTAAGTCAAAAGAAGAGCTGAATTTGGAGAGAAAAAAAATTATTTTTATTATTATTTTTTTTTTTTATAATACCGTATTTGCTAAAATAATTACCCAGGGTAATTATTGTTTCGACCTCTCGCCGGAGGTGGTAATTAAAAAAAGGAAAGGCTAATTATTTTTCGATCCCTGACTGCATGGGGTAATTAATAGGGCGGGGTAATTATATGAGAGGGACATTATTTCAGCACTTACGGTATTTGTTTTTAATTAGTTTTAAATTGAATCTTAATTAATAAAATTAAATACTAATATTGAAAGAAGAGGGGAAAAAAAACTTCATATAAAAAAAATCGAAGAAAGAGAAAAGAAATTTTTTTTAAAGCGAGGTAGAAATTAGAGATCGGTGAAATAACATTTGCAGGATCCTGTATCAGGCTTGGGTTTTAAAGTTTCGAGTAGGAAAGAACCCTGCAGAATTAATCCTGAAAATCTTGAAATCCGGCCAATCCTGAAAACTGAAAAAAAGGATTTCGGACAGGATCCTGAAAAAAAAATCCTGTGCGGGATCCTGCCCTGTGCCCTCTAGTAGAAATGGTTCTATCCAGAAAAGCTTAAAAAAAACTAGACCTAGAGTAAAAAACAGGTTAAACAAAATCAGTAAACAAACACGCCAAAAAAAAATTTAAAAAAACACAATAATTAAACTTTTATTATTTGAATGAAAATTGGTGCCAAAAAGGAAAAAGAAGAAAAATTAAAAAAATATTTTATTTCTTTTTTTTTGTCTCGGTAAACCCTAAAGTGAAGTTATTCCAAAAAAATTTTAACTCATAATATGGCCTAAGCTCTTAACAGAATTTAATTTCTAAAAATTTAATTTAAAATTTTTTTTTTGTTTTCTTTCATTCAAACAAATAAAAATCTTTAATATTATTAAAGAAAGCCTCTATCTTAATATCTTTGTTAAAAATATGAATATCTCTGAACCCTTTTAAGTCCCAAAAGTTGCTTTAAAACAAGACTATATTTATTCAGAATTTAGTATACTCAAAGAAATGTATTATTACTCCTTTTCTATCTCCACTTAATTTTGACAGAATTTATAAATGCTCTCTTTCTTTTAATTATAAGGAAAGGAGAATATTACATAAATTAAAGGACAAGATCCATTCAATTCGAATAATGCTCAAAAGTTTTTTTTTAAACAAATGAAATGAGTACTCAAAATAAATTAATATAGACCAAATAGATACACAGAAAAATACATAATATAGAAAAGAACATAAATTTAATTAAAACAACGCTAAAATAAGGACTAAATGGAACTAAATCCTAAAACGCCCCAAATTCCAAACTTCACAATACTAAAAAAACTTGATGGCGTTTTTCTTATTAAAAACACAAAAAAAACAAAAAAAAATGTCCTTAATGAAAAACACGAATTAAATTCATTTATTTTATTTATTGAAAGAATTGCATTCACTGTATTGAAAGAATTAAATTTCAGTGACACTGTATGTTTACTTAGCTCTTTTGAGAGAGAAAAACACTATTGGTTTATTGTATTTGGCATCTGTGCCATATTAAATCCTTGTACTAATTAATTCCTCATATTTGTGTTAGTATGCGAGAGTATATTCTGTCCCTATATTGTTTGTATTGTTGTATTTGTGATAAGATGTATAAATATTTTAAAAAAATAACAATTGTTAAAGATGTCTAAAGAAGAAGACAAAATAGTATTGCAATTTTTCCGAAAGAAAGAAATTAGAGTGTGCTTGTTTTTCCTTAAGAAAAGGGTTACTCACACTTTCTAGTTCATTGTTCCATTTTAAATTGTTTTTTTTTGAAACTCATAATATGGCCTAAGCTACATGAAAAATCTCTTTCTTTCGATTAAAAAAAAACTGAAGAGAGACCCAAAATAATCCAAACAAATAATTAAAATTTTTGGAGGAGTTAGTTAACAATAAGCCATATATATATATTATTTAAACCACTAATTTTTTTAGTGATATAATTTCTTTTATCATTTTCTCTTAAAAAAAAAAATTATTTTTAAATCAGTCACAAAAAGGAATTTCTTTTAACAATCTTGTGAAGTAAAAATTCATATAATTGAAAATTATTATACTATAAGTGACTTGTAATATTAAATACTAAACCCATTTAAATGAAAAGAAAAATATTTAAAAGAAATTAAATTGAGGATGAAATAACGTAAAATACCAGCGCAAGGATTCTAAAAATAATTTTAATATGTATATTATGACAGTTAAAAGTAGAGCGGGTATGAACTAATATAAGAGATCCTATTGCTTTAATAGAATAAAATTAGCAACAATGTAGCGTCATGACCCGTCCGATCTGTAAAGTTAAGCATCGATTAAAATAAATTCAAAAATCTGAAATTTGCTGTAATTTTTTTTAAATTTGTTTCTTTTTAATGCTTAATTATATGTACTATTCTAGACAAAAAATATTTGTAAGGAAAATATAGTAAAAATTAATTCTATTCTAAAAGCTGGAAGGTAAATGTATGAAAATTAAAAGGTTCAAATTTGTAGGAATCCGAAGAAAAGTGATTTTAAAAAAATAACAAGAAAAATATTTTATGACAGTAACAAATAGAGTTCGAACTTTTCAAATTCCTGGTCTTAAGCTACAAATTAGCCAAAAATTACCATTATAGATTTTATATATTCTACTGTATTTGACTCCTTAAATATATCATTTCTCATAAATAAATAAATTAAACATTATGTTTTCTTTCTCATTTTGTACTTCTCTGAACACTTTTTTTTAGTTGTTTTTCTATCTTCCTATTGGTTAAATTTTCTCAGTCCCACTTTTGGCTAATTAAAGTGAACAAAATACAGAAGACTGGAGAGAAAAATAATTTAAATTTTCAAATAAAAGGGAGTCAAAATAATAAAGAAAATATTAACATATATGAGGCTAGAATAATAAAAACTTGGAAATAGAGATCGGAAATTTTGAAAAGCCTGGGCCTGTTCCTGAGTTTCGGATTTGAATTATTGACCTTGGTCGGATTCTGGGCCTGTAGTCCAGGAAAAACCCAGTCCCAGATAAACCCAGGAAGGTCAAGATAAGCCCAGGTAAATCCAGGAAGGTCACTTTTAATTTAAGATTTCCCTTTATCAATTTCTAAACTCTCAACTTAATTTCAGCCAATCAAAAAATTATTTTAATTTATTTTCTCTCTCTCTCTTTTCAATTTAAATATTTACTTTAGGGTGAAAAATAATTTTAAAGAAAAATTGAATAGATAATCAGAGTGAAAAGAAAAAAAAAGGAAAGCAATTAGAAAGTACAAGAACAGTAATTGAACAAAATGAATTTGTAAAATAAATACCTAGAAAATAAAATAAAAATAAATATATACAGAATTTAAAATTTTGTTTGCTTTTAAATATTAAAAAAATTTTAATCCAGATAGTTTTTTCAATAAAAATAATAATTTTTTCAAACTAAGGGGAATATTCTAACCGACATATTTTTCTCTAAAGACCTTTAAAAATTTAGTTTCTAAATAGTGTTAAAAGGGAATTTAAGAAAATTCCAACTAAAAGTGACAAAAATAAAATTTTCCAAAAATAAATAAGATGCCAAAAATATATACTGTATAAATATCAGAAAAATAAAATTAAAAATTGAATTTTTGAGAGTTTTAGAGAGAAAAGGACTGAACTAAGAAGAGAAAAATAAATTTTATTTGTTTTTTTTTTAAATTTAAACTCACTTCCAAAAACAACAGAAATTCCACACTGATCAAACAAATTGAAATTTGTTGAAGATTTTCAAACAAATTGAAATTTGTTTGAAAATCTAGTCCAATGAAAAAAAATTAAATCCAAAATTATAGCCGAAGCAGGAATATGTTCTGAAAAATAATAAAAATTATTTGGTTAAAAGAATATTAAAGGATGTCAGATAATCATAATGAAACTATTTGATTAGAGATGAAGAAAGCGAAAAATAAAATTTGTAAAATATTTTAAAGATATTTAAAAATTATTTCTAAAAAAACTGATTAAATACCTAAAAATTGAATTTCGTATAATTATACTTAAAAATTACATTTATATAACAATTATCAATATAGTGAAGTAAAATTAAAAATTTAAAAAATATAGGGATTTTTTGAAATAAATAGAATTTTAAGAATTTTAGACTTTTCAGAAATTTTAAGATGAGGGAAAGGGATAAAAAAAATTCTTTTTTTTTTAATTATTTAAATTTATTTTTTCTTGTAATTGTTAAAAGCAAACTCACATCCAAACACAAGAGTTCAGAAGTCCACAGCTCAGTCGATACAATTTGCTGATTTCTCTGAAAAATCAGAAATTGAGTATTTTGAAAGAAGAAATAAAAATAATTTTCTAATTTTCTTGTTTATTTTTAAATTTTAAAAGAAATGATTTAAACTTACAGAGCCCAAAATTCAAATCCAGGATATAGCCGAAGCACGTATTAGAAAATTAGAAGAATTATTTTTTAAGAGTTCTGAAAAAAATATATTTAATTGTTAAGAAATTAATATAAATATTATAGAAAGGAGTAAATAATAAATATTTATTTAATGGATACAGAATAAAATTCTAAAGTGAAGAAAAAAATAAAAATGATTTAATAATAGAGAAAAAAAATTATTCATTGAGAAAATACATTCAAAAGGATAAAGTGGAAGGTGTGTAAAAATAAGGGAGATGTTTGCTGGCGGGAAAAATATTATTGTAAATTTTTAAGTGAAGGAAACATAAATTCGAGATTCTATCACCACTATAATAAAAAAACACTTTTAAGCGGATGTTAAAAATGTTAAGTAATGTTGAGAAAAACTTTTAAGTGTAAAAAAAATATCTTCAGAGGAAAAGGAATGTTCAAAGGTTAATAATAACAAGATGTGCATTAATAATAAATATTCAGCCATTCCAAAAGATCACCACTTTAAATCCTGTAAATTCTCGAAGGAAGAAAATATTTTCGACTTTTCAGAAAGTTAGACTTTAAGACGTAGAAGAAAAAATTGGAAAGAAATAATAAATTTTAAAAAATCCTTTTATTTCCCGAAGGAAGACAATATTTGAAAATTTTTAGACTTTTCGGAATTTCGGAAATTAATAATTAGAGAATGAATAGATATAGAATAATTTATTTTAAATCCTTTTATTTCCCGAAGGAAGACAATATTCGACAAATTTTAGATTTTCAGAAATTTAGACTTTGTGAATAAGAAATTAGAGAAAGAAAAGATAGATTTTAGATTTATGTATATATATATTTTAATCCTTTTATTTCCCGAAGGAAGTCTATATAAGTGGTTTTACGCCGGCTACCACAAAACTTAAAATTTTATTATTTATTTTTATTCCCAAAATTTACATGCCCCGGGGTCTTATAGTTTTTCACAAAAATTATTTTTTTTTTATTTAGGACTTTAATTTTTAGTTTTAATATATATAAATTTAAAAAAATTACACTTACCTCCCGGTATCCACGTCGATGTCGAAGGACCGGTGCTACCAGTAGAGGTGGGACCCCGGAACAAGATATAACCAATGCGGTGGGCCCAAACCCCAGAATGATGGAATACGGGAGGGAATATGCCCGGGACTTCCTAATAGGAACCCAAGGGTTGATCAGGCCCCCGGTTGATCTCCTGCACCGGACACATACAATTGAACACACAATTTATATATTTATTAAATCCAAACAATTAAAACTCCATTAAAATATTTATTGAAGTGAATAGCTATTAAAGACAATTATAAGGTGATTACAAATCCTTTTAAACGTGAGAAAAGTGGGAGGGAATTAAAAACGACAAAACGGATATAAACATTAGGAAACAAACTCCGAAAATACCTTTGACCCTTACAATCCTAAATACTTTAATAATCCTCCGTTATCCCAGATCACTCAATATATCATCGAAATGCACTTAATCCCTCTTAGTCGTCACAAATCTACGATATCCCTCCTAATGCATCCAAATTACAAAGTTATCAACAAAATCATCTGATATACTTCTCTGATCGACCATTGACCGATATTCCGTGACGCATTGTCTTGGGGCCATCTTACTTACACAACTTGTAAGGGTAAACTCGTACACATGTAAGTTAGACAACCACAATCCGCTTCTACAATTTCAATCTTAAATTGTTTTTAAAATTTTTAAATATTTTTATTAATTTTTGCATTAAGATGATGAACCTCCGATGCAAACAAAACACGCAATTGTGCCAGGTCAAAATATGACAAACAATAACCGTAACAGTATGTTAATGTTTTAGCTTTTGATCAAAATTTAAATTTAGTGCCACGAAATATGCCTGGTGGAATGAATCAAACAAATTTTCGCCCAACTAATAGCAATCCGCGATTAAGTAAAAAATTAATAATTTTAAATATTCATTTTCATTCAATTGAATTTTTCAGTGCCTCCAAATATGCAAAATAAAATTCCAAATATGATGCGACCAACAATTCGTCCAAACCATCTGCCGCAACATAGTAAAATTAGAACTAATAAATTTTCAATTTGACATATTAAATGTTAAATAATACATAATTATTTATAGTGCCCCCGAATATGCACAATAATGGAATTGGAGGAGGAATAAACAATCCAAACTTTGGTTCAGTTCCTCCTCATCATACTCCTCAATCCGGCGGACCTTTTCATTATGGAGGAAATAATGATTCCATCTCCCATAATGGTCACCTTTCTGGTGATTATTTTATATACTTAAATTATAATTGATTGAAGATTTAGACTCGAATATTATTCAGGTTATGGTCAATATCCACAAAATCCTTCAATGTTTAGCAATCATGGCTTTAATCCTAATGGAGGATATAACGATTCAAGTATTTTATTCTATCTTTACTTTTGTTATTTTTATAAACCTTTACACGCTCTCTAAATTTTGAATTATAAAAAGATATATGTACATAGCAAATTTAAAATATTATCGTTATTTAGTGCCACCAAATTTTCCTAATAGCCATCATGGAATGGGAGGAACGAATAATCTGAATTTTGGCACTCATATGAATACACCATTTCCGACCCAAAATTCACAGTTTGGTCAACAAATAGTTACACCTCCTCATCAAAGTGATTATTTATATTTTTAAATTTTAATTAAAATATTCATGGAAATATTTTAATTACTTCGAGTTTAAATTACTTAAAGGTTTATGGTTACTGGACCCACGATTATAATTTAGGCCACAATTTGGGCACATCTTTATAAAAAAGTCAGAAAACATTCTTGATTAAAATTCCCTGTTTATCAAAAATAAATAGAAAATTTGGGAGGAGTCGTGAATTTCCTTGATAATATTGTATAAAATATTTCAAAAAGATATTTAATTTTTCTTTTCTGGCTATTAAATTAAATTTGTTCATTTGTTGGAACATTTAATTGATTATTACTGTTTTAGATGCCTTTTATCAAATCCCGCCTGAAGGAAATCATTATTTCAATGACAACACTCAGCAATGGATTCCCTATAATCGTGCACCAGAAAATCTTGAAGAAGAAGGTAACGAATGCCCCTTAATGTGATAGATGTTCAACATGTTTATCGGACATATTAAAGAATGATTTGAAAGTAATTTTTTTTCTCATTTTTGGTAAATCTTGGGAATTTATCATTCGTAATTCTTTAAAATTTTTAAAGTAAAACAAATCTAAAACAGTTTTTAAATTATACACAATTCATTTACTATGTAAACATTCATTTATTTAATTTTATTTAAATTCATCTTTTTTTTAATTTACCTATTATTCATGTTTTTACAATTTAACCAGTTATATGGTTTTTTAACACATTTTATTCGGTTATTTATTTTCTTAGCATAAATTTTATCCGGGAATTTTTTTGAAAACTGAAAACGATTGTGCATAGTTTTTGATGATTTTATTCATTTTATTCCATTTAATTATTTAAAAGAAATATAAATCCTGGGATTATTCCCGTATGGGAAGGTAGGGTCACGGGGAAATTTTGGGAGAAGCCACACCAGGGGCGGTGACGAGGAGGGGGGAGGGGGTATTATATATGATGTTCAAGCTGTGGAAAAATTGTTTGGATGGGAGATGGAATTGAACCATCATGGAATGAGCCCAAACCATAGCACAACCGACTGTGCCAAAATCCAATCCGATGCTGGGTTATTTTCATACATTTATATTCTTTCTGCAAGTGGGACACAACACTCCTTCCGCCTTAAGAAACCAAGAGTCCTCGCTTGCTGCTTGTCTTCCATTAACTATCAACTGTCGCATTAAAGCATTTCTTACTCCTATCTTCCTTCCCCTACAATGTATCCTTTAACTTGTTTAAAAGCCAATCGCTTTACTCTTTAGTCTGCTTCTTTGTTAATCATTTTATTAAATATTATAATAAGAATTAAAGCTTTGGAAACCACTTACATCATTGATAAAATAAATAATTTAAGTGAAAATATTTGGGGAAAAAATGACAAAAAACGTTCTGTGCTATTATTATATTTGTAGAGGAGGTATTAGCTATATTGTTAGCTGGCATGTTCTTTGCTAACTACCCTTTAATAACTACCCTTGGTAATTATTACCTTCCGCTTAAGGGTGTAACTAACGGAGGTGAGAGACAATATGATACCGTATTTGCTAAAATAATTATCCAGTGTAATTATTGTTTCAATCTCTCGCTGGAGGGGATAATTAAAAGGGAGGGTGCTTTATAAATTAAAAAGATAGAAATTTAAGAATAGTTAGAAAATTAATCGTAAATTATTTATGAAATTTTGGCTTCCACAAAATTTACTTGAAATATTTTTCAAAGATATAAACAAATTCCCGAATAAAATTTATGCAAAAAATGTTAAATAAATTTAAAATTAAATAATTAAAAAAAAACGATCATATAACTGATCAGATTATACAGATTTAAATAAAAAAGAAATATAAAAAATGAATATAAAATAAATTAAAATAAATGAACGTTATCTTAATGCGGTCTTTAATATAAACGAATTAAAGTCATTTAAAAGTCCCTTAGATTTTCCGAAAATGAGAAACTATAAAATTTGCCAAGTTCAAAAATCTTGTTTGCTCTATAAATTTTACCCCTTAATGATACTATGGTAGTTCACAACAAATTATCAATAGATAACAAAGGTTTTCAGTTATCAATTTTGGAAACAGTTTTGATGTTAACTGGCCAAAAATTCTCAGTCCTTTTCTAAACTGTCAGTGAACTACCATACTATCATCGACAAATAGAAAAATAATTTTTATAAAGGACAGAAAATTACCTAAAAATCAGAACCAAAAAACTTTAATCCACGCTAAAAATCTCAAAACATTCTCAAAATGTCAGCTCGACGACAACCTCATTGAAACGAATCAGTAACCTCTTTCCACCAGTTAGTCTTGTTATAGAAAATTGGTACTTCCTGACCATTCCTATATTCGAAATAAATGCCTGTCTCAGGCTGATTGTTTCCATCATTAGGATTTGCTTGTTCTAAATTATTAATAAATAAATTTAAAAATAGTATAGATCTTGTAAGAGAGAGTTAAAAGCTTATCCCGGAGCGGCACCAATCCTTCGCCCTCCTTATAATAAAACTGGGGTTGAATGATAAGGTTGATCAACCCGGTTAAATAGTGTTAAATAAACTCCCAAATCTGTATAAACCCCACCAATAAATTCGTTAAAATAAATTAAATATTCAAGTTTTTTGTTATTTATTTATACTAAAATTATCCTAATAGTTAGAGATTGAAAATATATAAAATTCCAATAAAGTAATTTGAATCTGACTGGCCAAATCAAACAATCAACCTTAAGATCAACCAAATACCCTTAACCCTGAAATAAAACTAATGGGGAAAATTTGATTTAAGACAATTTGATGTTTAATAATATTATTGATAAAAAGTTAAATAATATTTAAATTATTGGCCCCAATGTTGATTAATTATTTAAATTTAAGATTTCAATAATTTTAAAAATATAGTATCAATATAGTAACAAACCTGGTGCCGATTGAGGAGTATATCCAGGATTGTAGATATCATGACCTAAATTTTTTATCAGTTATTAATATTACATTTATGCCTAGAAAGTATAAAATAATAACCAGTATATGGAACAATCATATTTTGGTGAGGCATATTTTGTGGAGGCATATTTGGACGTGCTAAATGTGTCGAATAGTACTATTTTAGTTATAGTAATTATAAAAATTAAAATTTTAGAAAGATAAAATAATCACAGGATTAGGAAATATTTGTGTGTTAAAATGGTTATTTTATTTCAAATTGTTAAATATTAAAAAATATTTTAAAAGAAATTTTCAGAAATCTTCCCAAATTTTCTATTTATTTTTGATAAACAGGGAATTTTAATCAAGATATTTTTTGATTTTTTATAAGAAATTTGAACAAATTACAATATTAGGAGGTCGAAATTTTAAAATTCAGGACATTTATGGAAATAAATCTTTAGCATATCAATTTTAGAATTCCATATTTTAAAAGAATCGTAAAGATAAACTAAAAAATCATAAGTGCCTAAATTGGGTGTGGCCAGAATTATAAACGTAGGTACAGAAACACTCTACCTCAAAGTAATTTAAACTCGAAGTAATTTAAATTCAAATTTAAAAATATAAATAATCACTTTGATGAGGAACCATTTGTCGAGGTGGAACTATTTGTTGACCAAGCTGTGAATTTTGGGTTGGAAATGGAGTATTCATATGAGTGCCAAAATTCAGATTATTCGTTCCTCCTATTCCCTGATTGCCATTTTGAAAATTTGGAGGCACTAAATAATGATAATATTTTAAATTTAATAGGTAATTTAAATATTATCGAACATGGGCCGGGCCAACTCCCCTTCATTAGTATCCCGCTATTAGGATATTTTGGCATACACGCATATATCAAAGGTTTAATAAGCATTATATTTTTATTTTGTATCTATAAATTTTTTGTATACGTATAAACTATAACTGATCAATTTTTTAATTCAGAATTAAAAAAATATTAAACTAACAAAAGTAACGATAAAATAAACTACTTGAAGTGTTACCCCCATTATGGTTATAGCCATAACCGCTTGTAAAGCCTTGATTGTTATACATTGAAGGATCTTGTGGTGGTTGACCATAACCTGAATAATGTTCGAATTTAAATTTGAATAATTATAATTTTCTAATTTAAATTAATCACCAGAATAAGGACCATTATGGGAGCTGAACTCATTATTTCCTCCGAATTCAGGATTACGATGGGGAGGAATTGAATTCTGATTACCAAAGTTTGGATTGTTTATTCGTCCTCCAATTCCATTATTGTGCACTTTCGGATGCACTAAAACAATTATTAATATGTCAAATTGAAATTTATAAATTAGTTTCAAATTTTACTCTGTTGCGGCGGATAGTTTGGAGGAATCGTGTTGTTTGGAATTCTATTTTGCATACTTGAAGGCACTGAAAAATCCAATTTAATAGAAATGAATATTTAAAATTATTAGATTTTTACTCGATCGTGGATTGCTATTAATTGGACGAAAATTTTGAGTAGGTCCTCCTCTGTTTGTTTGATTCATTCCATCAGGCATATTTGGTGGCACTAAATTTAAATTTTGATTAAAAGTTAAAATGTTAACATATGTAGTGTTACGATTTGGATTTTTCATATTTTAACCTGGATATTTTCAATAATTTATAAACAATTTCTGAGCCATAACGAAAATTTTCAATTTTCTGAAGGCCAAGTCAGAAATCCTTTTTTATTAAAAAATTTTAAGAAATGGGAAAAATCGCAAAACTGGTCTTAAAGGATTTTAATTAATTAGAATAAAACACCTGAACCAGATCCAATGTCACGACCTTTCGATTTTGTATCAGTCGATGATTTCTCTGCCAATTTACCTTTATTTTTACTACTCAAAGTTTCTCCTTCTACTTTCTTCGAAGATGATGCTCGAAAACTACCATATATATTGAATTTTACAATATTTAATAAATAATGAATCTCATTTTAAGTACCGTAAATCCTCTAAAATAAGCCCCCTCCAAAATAATCCCCACTCTAAAATAAGCCCTCTCTAGAGGTCGATCGTAAAAAGCCCGGGGGCTTATTTTAGAGGATTTACGGTATTTAATTATTATAAAAACACTTTAACAGATCTTCAGAAAATTTTTATTAAAAAATTTTCCTTGAATTGTTTTATGATTTTTTTCCTGAAACATCATTGCTATTTATAAATGACAGAGGTTTTTTAAATCATGAAAAATCATGAATAACTTGTAATAATACGTAAAAATAACATACATATTTAAAGCTTTTGTAGCAGCCTTTTTTAATGAAAGTTTATTTTTACTACCAGCTTCATCTTTTTCATTGCCTTTGCAATTTACATGTAAAATAAGCCAAATATGGAAAATAAATAAAAGAAATAAAATGTAATATTTCATTTCAAATATTTACTAAAATATTTTTAAAAATATTTTTTTAATTTTAATTTATTTAAAATTAAAGCTTTTTACACTATTAAGAGGTAAATTTAAAACACTAGCAATTAAAAGTTTATTAAAATATTTAATTAAATTATTAAAAGATTTATTTAAGTTAAAATTTAAAATTAAACTGCCTATATGCTTTAATTTTTTCTGTATTTATGCTCAAGATTCCTGGAAAGCTAAATGCCCACCTCTTCAAAAATGGGAGGAGCTCTTGTATAAAATAGTAAAAAAACCTCTAAAATTCATGGATTTGGGTAAGGCAGGGTAATCGAATTGTCTTTTTTTCTCTAATACTCTCTCTTGTATAACATTGAAAATAATCTCTCTCCGAATAAAGGGTTTTAGACAAGGATAGGGTAATTGAGAGGGCTTTAGACATAGCTAAAGGAGGATAGAGCGGAAAGAGGGCTTACGAAATTTCGATTTTTTAGAGGTCTTTTGAAATTTCGAAATTTCGATATGCCATAATGTCACATTTTATAAAATAATGTAATTAATTTTTTTAAAGAATTTCTTCCAAGAAAAAAGAATTCAAACTTGTTAGAGCAAAAAATCAAAAGTATGCATGCAGAATTTTGGAAATAAACAAAACAACTAAAAAGTCGAAATTTAAAGAAACTTGGAAATCGGAATTATGAAATTGCTTTGACTTTCATTTGCAAAAAGCGGCACTTATTTCAATGAAAATTAATTTATCTTCTCTCTCCTAATAAAATTTTTTCTCCATCCCTCGCTAGTGTTTCCGCTTAAAAAATATGTTTAAAAATGTACAAAATTGTAAAAAATTAAATAAAATTTTATTTATTAATTGATTTAATTAATCAATTAATACATTAATTTAAATTTTTTAAATTGATTGGTAAAAAATTAAAATAAATTTTAAATAAATTAATTTAAATAAAAATTTTAAATAATAAAAGTTAAATAAATTTACACATGAAAACATAACTACAGGAATTTTGTAAGTGAAAATTCAATAACTAAAAAATTACAGTATATTTTGAAATACTTTTCTCCAGTGGATTAAAACTCACGTCTAAATAATACTCCTCTTTGAAGGTTGTTTTCTTGGGTAAGTGTCCAATAGTGTTTATAAATCACCTAAAAAAGTTCAGCTTAATAGGGCAACCAGAACCTCTAATAATTAAAGAAGGATATAATTAGATTTAGAAAAAATCCATAAATCAAGGCTGGATCGAGATCAAGAATACTGTGCAGGTTACTAACCTAAATCCAGATCCAGGATTTTTTTAAAATATCAATCTCTAGTAGCAATAATAAATATTTCATACAGGATGACATAAAAGTAACTTTACACTATACAATTAACCATAACTTTTTTCACTTTAAAGTTTTTAATATTTTTTCCGTTTATTTTATAGCGCATTCAATTCTCTTTCCGAGCATATAAGCCTGATTCCATTATTTTTTCTTAAAGATTTAGCTTTTGAAAAATTTCATCTCCTCCCAAAGTTCAACTCTCTCCATCACTCCCTAGTAAGGTTGGTGGATAGTTGGAAAACTTCGGATATCCGGATCGGGATCCGTATTCGGATCCTAAATTTTGATATCCGGATCCGTTATCCGAACCGAAATTTACGGAGGATATCCAACCTTCTTTCGGCTCCGGATCCGCCAACATTATTCCCTAGTATTTCCGCTTAAAAAATATTTTTAAAAATGTACAAAAAGTAAAAAATTAAACAAATTTGTACATAATTATTAATTGATTTAATTAATCAATTAATACATTAATTTAAAATTTTAAAATTGATTGCTAAAAATTAAAATAAATTTTAAATAAATTAATTTATATAAAATTTTAAATAATAAAAGTTAAATTTACACATGTAAAACATAGCCACAGGAATTTTCAATAAATGAGAATTCAATAACTAAAAAATTACCGTATATTTTGAAATACTTTTCTCCGGTGGATTAAAACTCACGTCTAAATAATACTCCTCTTTGAAGGTTAAGTTTTCTTGCGTAAGTGTCCAATAGTTTATAAATCACCTAAAAAAGTTCAACTTAATAGGACAACCAGAACCTCTAATGATTAAAGAAGTATATAATTAGATTTAGAAAAAATCCATAAATCAAGGCAGGATCCATATAAAAAAATCCTGGATTTTTCTTGATCTGGATTTTTGCTAGATCCAGATCAAGAATCCTGTGCAGGTTGCTAACCTAAATCAAGATCCATGATTTTTTAAAATATCAATCTCTAGTCTCTTCAGAGCATATAAGCCTGATTCCATTATTTTTTCTTAAAGATTAGCATTTGAAAAATTTCAACTCCTCCAAAAGTTCAACTCTCTCCATCACTTCCTAGTAAGATTGGCGAATAGTTGGAAAACTTCGGATATTCGGATCGGGATCCGCATTCGAATCCTAAATTTTGGATATCCGGATCCGTTATCCGAACCGAAATTACAGGAGGATATCCGGCGTTTTTTCGGTTCCGATCCGCCAACCTTACTCCCTAGTATTTCCGCCTAAAAAATATTTTTAAAAATGTACAAAAAGTAAAAAATTAAACAAATTTGTACATGTTTATTAATTGATTTAATTAATCAATTAATAAATTAATTTAAATTTTTTAAATTGATTAATAAAAATTAAAATAAATTTTAAATAAATTAATTTAAATAAAATTTTAAATAATAAAAGTTAAATTTACACATGTAAAACATAGCCAAAGGAATATTTTCCATAAATGAGAATTCTATAAATAAAAAATTACCGTATTTTTTAAAATAGACCTCTCCCGTGAATTAAAGCTCCCGTTTAAATAACACTACTTTTTGAAGGTTAAGTTTTCTTGTGTAAAGTAGAGTAGCAACAGGTCGAGGCCTCGCCGAGGTTATATATATTGGCAATGAAATAAGTAAATAAATTATTATTTTTATAATATTTCTTAATTGAAATTAAAGTAAAAAATTTTATCATTAATTAATTTTTAGGTGTTATCATTGAGGGAAATAAACGACATTGCTTCAACTGTAGATATAAACAAACAATACAATGGGGTAAATACCTAAAAGAAAACTATCTATGCTACGATTGTTACCGACATAATCGAAGGAATGATGCAAAGCATAGACCGATAAAATTTAGGCTTAATGCTAAAAAGGTTTATCGCTTTGCTAAATTGAAAAAAAAATATTTAAATACAAGTGATAAGAAATTATAAAGCCTCCTTAATTTTTACTCGTTTTCTAGTTCAAGTTGTTTCTATGTACCAACATTCTTGGATAGAATACCTGAAAAATTAACAAAATTCTTACTCTATCTGTTTTTATCAAGATTTCTCTCAAAAATGGGTGATCAAATAAAATATTCTTGATCTAAGAGCCCTAATTTCAAGCCTATTTCTGAATAACTATTTTATCCGATTCCTCAAGATGTAAATTGTTTTATTTGCGGAGCAACAAAAACATCAAAATGGCGTCGTAATTCTATAAATGAACACTATTTATGTAATGCTTGTGGATAAAAGCAACAAAAAATAAATAAGAAAAATCATAAAAATCAAGAATAAAAGGAATCGATTAGAATTTAAATAACGATGATATATTGAAACATCTATGTTGACTTTGATTTTCTGAACTGCAATAAAATTTGATGACCATAATGTTCGCTAAATCATAGTTGTTAAGCCTTTATCACGTCTCCAAATAGTAGTCGCTTATCTACGTGATCTAAAGTAACAACTTAATTAAATTTTGAATAAGAATCATCACTAACTTTTGTATTTTTATTTGATTTCTTGATTCTTTGCTGTTTCTGGTAACAAGCAGCACACAAGCTTTGTCCAGGTATTGAATAACGATACCATTGTGGTGTATGAGTAACATGGCAAATAAAACACGTACGATCGTGTGTGGTTATCTGAATAATAATAAAAAATGTATGGAAACTTATAAAAGTTCCCTTGCATCCAAAATATTGTAATTATAAAGATTTTCTAAAATATTATTTTTTAAAGTGAGATGCCGGTTTAGGCTTCTAACACTATAGGTCTTCAAACTTTGGACAAAACAACTTTTAGTAAGTTCAGAATTGATTAAAGGGTTCATTTAAAGAATTTCCGAATTTTAAAAATTTTCCCAGATATTAATATAGATAACCTTTGTAGTGTTAAACCATAATTCATTTGATCTAAACTTTCCAAATTTGGATTTATATTCGCCACATCTTTTGCACAAGTAATGTCCTTTTAGTAAATTAAACCAGTGTTTTGTTTGTGTAACTATACAATTGAAACAATGTCGTTTATTTACTTCAATTATTCCAACTATAATTATAAAGGAAAATTGATTTGACAATGATAATCTAGAAATTATTAGAAATTAAGTTACTTATTTTATTTCCAATGTAAACAATTCTGCTTTCTAATTCCTCAGGGGATTCAACTTTTTGTTTTTCTAACAATTCAATTTTATATCCAATTAAATTAATTTCTGTCCAATAACTTGATAAAAGTTTGTTTTTATAATTTTCTATATTTTCTTTTAATAATTCTTTTTTATTTATTTTTGTATATTCTAAACTCTCATCTAATATAGAAGTTTCATAATAATAATTATTCATGACAAAATTATTATTTAGGCGAATCTTAGAAGTTAAATTTTGAATTATTAAAGGCTTAAATTCCGAATAAAAAATACCTGTTTTACCAAGCTTTTCGAAACTTTCTTAATAATTTCATTATTGGCAATTTCAATCAAAATTCTCATTTTTAATTGAGAGCTATATTTAGCCCTCCGACTTAGTTTGACAATAAAAACTTTATTAACAGGATTTACTTCAAGCTTACAAAACGATCCAGTATTCTTATAAAGATAAACAGCTATTCTACTATTTGGGTTTACATTCATTATCAATACAAAACGTTCCTTTATTTGAATATTTTTTAAATAAATAAATTCTCTTTTTTCTTCCCAATCTTCTTTTATTTTCAATCCAACCCCAACCATTCTACCTTTAATTTGAATATTCAACAGAACAACCAAATATGAGAGAATAATAATAATAAATTTTTTCATCTTAAATCTTAAAATTAAAAATATTTTCTAAAATACAAATAAAAGTTTAAAATATTTAACATAACTAATATTGAATATCTTGTTATAACTAGAGTCCGATAAGCTTAGATACCGATGAACTTAAAAATTTTATCGGTCGGTGAAATATCAATATGACCAGAGTACTATACGGTCCGGCCTCTTAAATAAAAAGGGAGATTTAGAGCTAAAATAGAATATAAATAAAATAGATTAAATTAATTTTTAATTATTTGTTTACCCTTTAAATAAATGGGGATGCATTTTGAAATATTTAATTAAACGTTAAAGGCATTAGAGCTTTTTAAAATTTCGATTTTCGAATTGGATAAACCAAGATTTCGAACCAAATATTTCAAAACAGCTATTAAAAGGATAGTCGAGTAAAAATATAAACAATAAATAATTTAACTAATTATTTAACCGCGGTATTTGACAAAAAGTCCAAATTTTAAGTGTTGATAAATTATTTTAAAATTATTTAATTTGTCTCTTGGGGAACTAAGAAACCTGCCTTAACCTATAACTTTAGAGCTTATATGCACCAGCGTGTTTGTTGTCATTTCACAAGAAAAGATAGTAGCGATATTTAGCTTAGATAATAGGCTCTTAAGAAAACTTGAAATTCGTTTAAGGTGTTCTTTGCAACTTTATTAGTTATAAACATATTATTCTATACCTTATACATATTCTGTTAGTCACTAGATCAGGCCGCACCTTATTAGAATTCGGGCATTATTCGGATAATTATTGAGATTCGGAGAGGGGGGCAGTCGAATTATTCGGAGATTCGCAGAGCTCTCAGATTCTTATTCAGATGAGACGAGAATATAAATGAAAAATTTTTTAAATAGAATTCTAATAAAATGTCAAAAGCTAGTGAATATTCGAATAATTTAAATAAACATGTTTAAAATCTATGAAAATATTATAATAATTTAATTTTGTTGAGACTCTATAAATAATAGTCTCATTTTGACATTTTCATCATATGCTAAGTTAATAAGAGCTGTTCGAAATTTCGATTTTTGACATTGGCAATCAAAATTTCGACTCAAGTATTTCGAAACAAGTCTTATTGACAAAAGGGGGTACATATTTAAACAGACTACAAAATTTTATTTACTAATTATTTTAACCAAAGTGCAAATTTAAAAATCAACATGTGAAAAATAAATATAAAATAACATAAATACATTTCAAAAGATAAAATATTAATAGACGAGCTCTGGTCACTAGGTCAGACCGAACCCTATTCACAATTCGACATTATTATTTTAACCAAAGTCCAAATTTAAATTTTATTAATAGACGAGTCTATTAATTCAGATTAAAAGAGTATTCGAATTATTCGGAGATTCGCAGATTCGGAGATTTTAAATACCGCTATTTAATTATACACTTTTAAAATGTATGTTCATGTACTAAAAGTTCAAGCAAAAAATTTCCACCAAGAATTTAATTAAAATTTCAAACTTAGACCTTCCTTATTTGCCGCCCTCAACAAATAATTAAATTAATATAACATTTTTGTATATTTGTAACAGAACGTACAACCGCACTAATGCTAAAATACAAACAGTATATCGCTCAAATAAAACAAAATTTAAACATGAATTAAATCTTAAAACCATTTATGTCTGTTTAAAGTAACTGAACTATAAACATAATTTTAAAGGCGAGAAATCAAATAAAACATTTTTAACTAGATTCTAATAAAATTGTCAAAACTAGTGAATATTCGAATAGTTTAAATAACCTTGTTTAAAGTCACGAAAATATTATAATAATTTAATTTTGTTGAGAAACTATAACTCAACCAATAATTAAACTATTCTAACTATTGGCCTGATTTAAAAAAAGGTATTAAAAATTCAACACAAAAAATAAGCTATTTTTCTACTAGTATATTTCTAAAGCCTTGTATAGCCTGTGGCATGTCAGAATACCAACTGAAAGACTTATTGACTGTCAAATAATACAAAATACCTTTTTTTAATCAGGACAAATAGTTAGAATAGTTTAATTATTGGTTGAGATCATATAAATTAATGGAATATAATTTTGAAGGTTTAATTACGTGCGGAGGGGGGAGGGTTCGAAGTTATGATTGCGGCATGAATAAATAAAATTCAACCCAAATATTTCCAAACAGAGTGAAAGACATATGGTAGGTAAAAATATAAACAAATAAAATTGACAAAAAGTGCAAATTTTAAAAAGCTTTAAATGGCTAAATAAATTAATAAAAAATAAGACGGTAAATTATGAAATGTATTTATGTTATTTTATATTTATTTTCTCACCAACTGATTTTAGATTTGCACTTTGCTTAATATACTTAGTAAACAATATTTTATAGTTTGGTTAGATTTGTACCCCCTTTTATCTCTAAGACATGTTTTAAATACGCGGGTCGAAATTTTGATTGCCAATGTCAAAAATCGAAATTTCGAGCAGCTCTTATTAACTTAGCATATGATGAAAATGTCAAAATGAGACTATTTATAGTGTCTCAACAAAACTAAATTATTATAATATTTCCATAGATTTTAAACGAGGTTACTCGAATATTCACTAGATTCTGACATTTTATTAGTATTCTATATAAAAATAGTTTTATTTGGTTTCTCGCCTTTAAAATTTAGAGTTATTGTTTAAAGTTAATTTTAACAGACACAAAGTTTTAAGATTTAATTTATTCTTAGATTTTGGTTCCTTTGAGCGATATCCCGTTAGAATTATTTAAGGGGTTGACAATCTGTTCTAAATAGGGTCAGTTACAAATACAAAAATATCGTTATTCAAACACCAAATTTAAAAAGGGATAAAAATTTTAAAATCACTAAACCTTAGGGGCTTGATCACTGCGAGTTTTCGTCCCTAGAAAAAGTGTTTCAAATCTGGGTCAATGATGTATATAGTACAGATACGTACTTAGTACAGACAAGTTCCTTCACAATTTTGAATAATCGGAGTTGTTTGATTCATATGCTATAATAGAATTGCATTTGCCAAACCACGGATAGTGGAATAAAGGGTAGATTAAGCTAGAATCTTACTATTTACTAGGAGTTTTTTAATAAAAATCTTCCAATTAAATCCTTATAGATTTTAATTTCTTTAATTAATCTCTCGTTTTTATTAAATTAAGGACTTTGATTAACGAACAACTATATTTTTAATATTAAAATTCAGATGATTAAATTTATTATTGTTTCTCACTTATATTTATTTATCCTATTGAATATTAAATGTGATGGGAGAAAAGTTAGTATTGTATGTAGTAAAAATCAAAGACGATTGGGAAGGAAAAAGAGAATATATCTATTTAAAGAAAGTAGAACTAAAGGAGCGTTTTGTATTGAAAATAATTGAAAATAAAATATAATAGATATGCTAATAGTTTAAAATATAATATTGAGGGATTTTTGCGTCTTATTGAAGTAGAGCGTGAAGGAAATATTTTTAATGTTGAGATTGATCATAGATCAGAATATGCTAAAGAATTAAATAGAAAAGTTTTGATTAATATTGCCAAAAATAAAATTCTTCTAAATCATTCTGGGCTTGAAAAACAGGTATTTTTGCATGATTACTAAAATAATATGTCTAAAATTATAAGTATAATAAATTATGGTACTTTTTCCTAATTTGATTCTTCCCTTTTTGTGGCTAATTTTTCTTTCTGTCTTTGTGTAAATCATTCAAGTTCACCATGAATGTAAGTAGAAATAATAAATATTTTTGCTTGACAAAATAAGCCAAAAATAAAAAAGCAAAGAATAACTGAATTAAAATAAGGAGGGTGGCGGGGTACTTATTTAGTCCCCCCCTGCCCCCCCCCCAGTCAGTTTTTTCGAAAATTATGTAAAAATGGACAGTCTGAACAACAATTATAGAACCCATCGAGCTGTGTCGAATGACACCAAAATCAACAAAATCCGACTTGATTTGACCGAAATACAGACCCCTAAACCACAGGGGCACAAAATCATAAAGACGAAAATCTATACAAATGGTAGCTCATTTGAAAGCTCGTCGAGCTGAGTCGAATGAGACCAAAATCAACGAAATCCGACTTGATTTGACAAAGTTATGACAAAAGTCGTTGACTCCGGTAGGTCTAAATAATGTCATAACTTTTTCAAATCTTGTCCGATGTTGATTTTGGTGTCATTCGACTCAGCTCGACAAGCTCTTTCGAAATGAGCTACTAATATGACACCACTGAAACATTCATTATACATGAAAATTAAAATTTTACCCAAAAAATTAAAAACTAAATAAAAAAATAAAGAAAATTAAAAGTTTATCTACTTTTAAAATAAAAAAGTTTTAAATATCCAAAAAATAATATGGGAGCAGACCAACATTTTATAATACAATAGATCGCCGAACTATAAATTCCTTCAAAATTTTCGAACAGGAACGACCTTGTAATGAGCCACAACTAGCCAAAAATACTAGATCGTGCTAGATTCGATAATTTTGAAAAAGGTTATGCTCTGAATCAGATTTGGTAGGTCTGCAATTTAAAGTACCTCTAATTAAAGTGCCTCCAATTAAAAATCCCCGAAGACACCACTGAAACATTCCGGAATCAGCCCATCATTTGATACATTTTCTGAATATTTCAATGTTATGGAATTAACAATCACTCATATCAAAAAATAAATACTTCCTCTAATATGTTGGACTGTAAACACATTAGAAAAGACAAAATTTAAAATAAATTCGACTAAAACTAAAAATATGGTCTGCCGTTCTGAAGCATCAGCAGATATCTAATTATAAATCGATATCAGAACAGAAAATTATACAAGATACCGAAAAAGTATTAAAAATATGTATAGTTATGAAAGAAAAATGCGGTTACTTGGAATCCGCAGAAGTGCCTTTAAAGCTTGAAATTTAATATATTTTTAGGGTTTAAATGAGGGTCCCTGATAGATAAAAATCTGAAAGTTTTTACATATTATCGAAATCAGAAATTAATTTCTATAGCTTAGACATAAGTACGCAATCTATATGTAGCAGGGATGTCACGGGTTGAGAAAAATGTCGGGTCGGGTTTCGGGTTTCGGGTTGAACAAAAAGTCGGGTCGGGTTTCGGATCGGGTTTTCAAAATTTTCTTCGGATCGGGTTTCGGGTTTCGGGTCGAAAAAAAGCCAAAATTTTGAGAATTTTGCAAGGCCAAAAAGCCAAAAATCTTCCCTTCTCAGCGCCGCAGGCGAAAATTTTGAGAATTCTTGAAGGTCCGAAGTCAGATTTCTTCCTTTTTCAGCGCCGCAGGCGAAAATTTTCAGAATTTTGGAAGATCATTAAGCTAAAAATCTTCCCTTTTTCTGCGACGTGGGCGAAAATTTTGAGAAAACTCGGGTCGGGTTTCGGATCGGGTTTTGAAAAATAAAAATTCTCGGGTCGGGTTTCGGGTCGGGTTTTAGAAAATTTCTCGGATCGGGTTTCGGGTATCGGGTCGAAAAAAAGGCCGGGTTTCGGGTATCGGGTTTCGGGTAACCCGTGACATCCCTGATATGTAGTTACATACGTTTCTTGATTTAATTAGCATTTAACTAGTCTGTAGGATTCCAAGCATTCTAGCTACAAGATTTAAGAAAAGAATGACAGAGAAATACCGTATTTCCTCTAAAAGAGCGGCTACCCGCTAATTATTACAATCAACTCTCATGTGGCCGTCTATTGGATACTGCCTTTAAAGTTTAGCCGGCCGTTCAATTAGAAAAAATAAACAGTTTGGGACAATATCTAATACAAAAACATTAAGGGTAATATTGAACCTGACAGACCCCTTTTTTCTTCCCTAAGTTTTTCCCCTATATTTTTATAGATATAGGGGGTCATAACTTTGTCAAAACTCGTCCGATTACGTTGATTTCGGTGTCATTCGACTCAGCTCGACGAGCTCTTTCGATTGTTCTATCATTTGTATACTTTTTCGTCCCTTTGGTTTTTCGCCCCTGTGGTTGTCCAATTTTTAGGGGTCTCTATCTCGGTCCAAACAAGTCGGATTTTGTCGATTTTGGTGTCATTCGACCCAGCTCGATGGGTTTTACAATTGTTGTTCAGACTGACCATTTTTAAATATTTTTCGAAAAAACTGACGGGGGGGGGGAACTAAATAAGTACCGATTGATTGTAGGATTTGTAGAAAGGCATTGGGTTGGGAGAAAGGAAAAAGTTTGACCATTATGTAAAAATATAGGGTAAAACTTGGGGAGGAAAAAAGGGGGTCTGTCAGGTTCAATATTACCACATTGCGGATTAACACTTAAGGACTGAAGCAAATTTTAAAAAACCCAAGAAAACAAAACTCCTTTTGTGATTTTCAAGTTGTCCATTTAGTTAAAAGGTTAAAGTCAACAAACCATCGGTAAGAATTCTATAATAAGATAGAGAATAAGTCCAATAAGAAAAAGTATTTCGATTGGATCATCAATATCATCAAGATGGAAATCACGAGGAGCGCGTTTATGTCGATTTTGTGATTGTTTTTTATTAAACAAATGGGTGTCTGTAAAAAATAAAAGTTTGGGTTTACAGGCTATTATGAAAGTATCGAATAATTAATTAATTATTACAGGTATATTATTGATACGGTACTATTAAGATTTTTAACTTTTACTCATCCTTAAACAAATATTCTATCAATATCTAATGTTTCTTCACTATTTGTTGAACTCAATTTATCATGAGATAATCCGAAACCGACTCAATCAAGAATACCGCGGTATTTTTCGGTATCGGTATTTTACCGAAAATACCGATACCGAAAAATCGCGTTTGAATAACACTAGTTCTGACAGCTTTTGTTTTCATATATATACTTACGTTTTTTCTTTCCGCGAGTATTCATGTCATGGGTGCATTCGGTATTTGATGGAATTTCAAATTTGAATATGAAATACTCCCATATAGCGATTGCAGTTGACATTGTCTCATTATTAACTTCACTGCCTTCGTCAACACCTTCCAAAAGACTGTCAAAAATCTTATTCAAAAAAGTATGGTTGTTCAATTTTTCTTCGCTAATGGTCGTAGTTTCATAATTTATTTTATTTGACATAAATGTCTCATAAAGTTTTTTAGCCTCATCTTTAATAATCGACAGCTGTTTATTCATATTTTCAACATTTCCATGAATCAAGTTCTTGACATTTTCCAGCATTGTTTTGATTTTTGAGTTTTGGTTCTCATTTAGCTTCTATGAATAATTTATTAAGAATTTTCTGTAATTTTATTGTTAGCTAACAGTCGCTTCGAGCTTTGCGAGTGGATTAACATCACTAGATATGCTTACCTAAATTTTATTAGATTTTTCGAACGGCCTCTAATGCCGAAACTTAAGGGGTGCTTTAGGAAATACCTTTTTTATCCCCCTCTACCCATAAATAATTTATATCTGATAGTTTTTTCCTTTCGAATATGAAATAGAGATTTATAAAAAAATTTTTAAAATTAAGATATTTTAAACTTAAATATGTTTTTACGTGAAAAATAAGGGGTGCTTATCAGGGCTGTGCGCCAAAATTTTCGCGTGGCGCGCCAAACGCCAATTTTTTAAATTTTAAAAACACGCCAAACGCCAAACGCCAAAAATCGGCCAAAATCAACGCCAAACGCCAAAATTTTTAGAGTCTATAAAGACTTAAAAACCACTGTTCCTCTCATTTTAGCGCCGCAGGCGAAATTTTTTGAATTTTCAAGATTCCCAGAAGCCAGAATTCATCCTTTTTTACCGCCGGAACGAAATTTTTGAAAATTTTGGAGGCAAAGAAGCCGAAATTCATCCTTTAAAAAATTTAAAAAATAAGAAATTCATAGAACTCCTTGAGATTAAGTTGGATATGAAGGGATAAAGGTTGTAATGAGTATAACAGAGGTCATGAAGAGAGTAAACAGAGGTCATGAAGAGAGCTTCCTCCTTTAAGCGCCGCAGGCGAAAATTTTGAAAATTTTGGAAGTCCAAGCAGTAGATTTCTTCATTTTTTATGCGCCGCAGGCAAAAATTTTGAGAATTTTGGATGACTGTACGCAGAAAAATTTCCTTCTTCGATCATCCCTTTCTCCATTTATTTTAAAAAAATTCCATCATTAGGGGTCTATATTTTTGGCGTTTGGCGCGCCAAAATCGGAAAATCACGCCAAACGCAAAACGCCAAACGCCATGACGCACAGCCCTGGTGCTTATCATTCTCTGACAGTGTGTATTATAGACTACAGGGTGCGTAAAAAGTCCTTGCCCACACTCTTTTGGGCATAAAAATTTATTCAAGTGGAATTTTGCCAAATAAATTCACACATACAATCACAAGAATGTGTGTTATTAGAAAATTAAAAATTATTGGCAAAATTTATTTGGCAAAATTCCACTTGAATAAATATTTATGCCCAAAAGAGTGTGGGCAAGGACTTTTTACGCACCCTGTATCCCGTAGATTAATTTTAAAATTATATTACATTTCCAAGTTGATCAAATTTTTCCTCAATTTTTTTAATTTTTTTTGCCAATTCAACAGCAATGATTTTATCATTTTCATTGTTTTTATCAACCTTGCTAGCCTTGCCGTTTGGAACCATAGCTCCTCGGTTTGGCGCTTTAACATATTGGCGAGTGCAATAAATGCCAACAAAATAAATGATGAATATTAAAGCAATTTTTATATGCATCGCTAGAATTTAAAGTTAATTTATTTTACAAGTTTGATTTAACAAAGTCATAAATTATAAATTTAAGAGATATACGGGCATTTTACAACATTAAATAAAGTAAAACTAATTTTTATTAAATTTTAATACATTTAATAAAATGAAGCAATTGGGGAGTGGAGGACCGAATTTTAAAGGCAGATGAAAGGGCTTAAGCGCTTAGCTTGAGAGCCTAGCCAAGCTGAGAAAGTAGGGGCGTGTTATGGGCTAACTTTTAAATTTTTGTACCGCTAATTTTGTACTTTTACCTTTTACCTTATGTACTTTTACCTTATCTGATTGCCCTTTTATTTTTATTAAATATTATTATTTTTAGGGGATTTGTTAAATTTAAATTTTTGTACCGCAAATTTTGTACTTTTACCTTTTACCTTATGTACTTTTACCTTATCTGATTGCCCTTTTATTTTTATTAAATATTATTATTTTTAGGGGATTTGTTAAATTTAAATTTTTGTACCGCAAATTTTGTACTTTTACCTTTTACCTTATGTACTTTTACCTTATCTGATTGCCCTTTTATTTTTATTAAATATTATTATTTTTAGGGGATTTGTTAAATTTAAATTTTTGTACCGCAAATTTTGTACTTTTACCTTTTACCTTATGTACTTTTACCTTATCTGATTGCCCTTTTATTTTTATTAAATATTATTATTTTTAGGGGATTTGTTAAATTTAAATTTTTGTACCGCAAATTTTGTACTTTTACCTTTTACCTTATGTACTTTTACCTTATCTGATTGCCCTTTTATTTTTATTAAATATTATTATTTTTAGGGGATTTGTTAAATTTAAATTTTTGTACCGCTAATTTTGTACTTTTACCTTTTACCTTATGTACTTTTACCTTATCTGATTGCCCTTTTATTTTTATTAAATATTATTATTTTTAGGGGATTTGTTAAATTTAAATTTTTGTACCGCAAATTTTGTACTAACTGATTGTCTTTTATCATCTGATTGCACTTTTATAAAATATTATTTATTTTTAGAGGATGCGCATTGACTCCTAGCGCCTTGACTCAACTCTGCGCTTTTCATTGGACTACAATTTTCAACTAACTTGTCCAAGCGCTTCAACTCAATGCAATTCACTTTATTCACTAACAATTCAAACTTCATTTTTTGGTCTTACTCACTCGATGGCTGCCAAATTTAACTTTACTTTTAATTTAAAAGTGTAGGAGGATGTGTCACAAACATATAATACAAAATACTGATCATTAGTCAATTAAATTGACTTCCAAAAATATCAAGATGAAGAAATCTTTTGCTACGGACTTTTTGTTTCTACTCTTGTTAAATTTCCAGATATGTAGCAAAAATGGGAAAATCTAGAAATAAATTTTAAAAAACCACCCACTATTTACGGCTATGTTGTGTATGGGCGTCAGCCTTTAAAGTGGTTAGTATAAAAGCCCAGCCAATAGTGAGTTCGGTGTCTCAGTTTTAGTTCTTCCTACAACCTTCGTCTGCTTTGTATTTCTTTGTGCAATAAACGTTTCTGTTAGCTTCCTCTGCGTAACCGGGGTCGTAACAGATTTGGCGCGGTCGCAAACCATTCTCGTCTACTTCGAAAAAGAAAGTTCGGCAACAGCTACAAAAAGAAAAAGTTCGGCAACAGCTACAAAAAGAAAAGTCCGGCAACAGCTACAAAAAGAAAAGTTCGGCAACAGCTACATAAAGAAAAATGGCCCTGATAAGTAAAGTAAATACATGGTTGGATAACCATGAGTGTAATGTAAAGAACAGTGTCGATATTCTCCATGTGAGTATGAGTGTGAAACCTAAATGGTTAACAAAAAAAGTGTTAGTGCACGGAAACGAAGTGGAATTCATTTTGGATTCAGGGGCTCAAATCAGTTGTATAAGTGAAGTGACATGGAAGAATATTGGTAGCCCAAAGCTCACTGGAGTGCCATGCAAGGGTAGAAGTTTCACAGGAAACGAGTTTAGTATGTTGGGCAGTTGTTTGGCGAGTGTCGAAGTAGACGATAGTAAACAAGTATTGGTGACACATGTCACAAGTGAAAAATTGAATTTGTTTGGCCTACCATGGATAATTGAAGTTGAGAATAAATTGGGATATCCAATAGTGTCTAGTATTAAAAAGAGTGAAGAGCCGATTAAAGTGTTAGAAATTGAAAAGGCACAAAGTAAAATTAGTGAAATAGTAAACAAATTGTCAGTGCAGTTTAAGAAAGTGTTTGAGCCAGGCTTAGGCCATTGTACAAAAATGAAGGCTCATTTGTATATGAAGCCAGGAGTGAGTCCAGTATTTGTACGGGCTAGACCAGTACCGATTGGCGTATAAGACGCAATTGAAAGAGTTAAACAGATTGAGTGAAATTGGAGCTATTAAGCCAATTGAATTTGCTAATTGGGCAGCGCCTATTTTAGCAATTAAAAAGGCAAACGGCAAAACAAGAGTGTGCATGGATTATTCAACTGGGTTGAATAATGCAATTGAATTGGATAGGCACCCTTTGCCAAAGCCTAGTGAAATATGGGCTGAGATCCATTGAAGTAAAGTGTTTTCACCATTGGATATCACAGATGCCTATTTACAAATTGAGTTAGACGAGCAATCTAAAAAAGTGGCGTGTATTAACACACACAAATGATTGTTTGAAGTGCAAAGATTGCCGTCTGGAGTGAAATCAGCACCAGGAATATTTCAGAGATTGATGGATAAATTGATAAGTGGAGTTTTCTTAAAAGTTGCTTAAAAATTAAAGTTTGCTTAAAAATTAAAATTTTTAATTTATTATTTTGAAAAATAATTATTTTATATTTTTCTTTTAATGGCAAAAATGTAAATTTAAATAATTCCTGAAACACAAAAATAATAACAATTGCCATGGCAGCACAATTCCTTTAACAAAAGTATTTATTTTAAATGCAAATGTCTAATACATAATTTCAATAATTATTATAATTTCTCTAGAGATTTAAATAAAAATTTATCTTTTTTAAATAAACTTTTATGTACAATAATTTTAAAAATTTGTAACAAATATGAAAATTTAATTCGTTTTTTGTATTTTCCAAATAAATAAAGAAAACTCAGTCTAATAAAATTCAATATTTAATTCAAACAAATTATAAATTTATTTTTTTAAATTTATTTCCTTAGCTTTGCATAAAAATATTTAACAATAAAATTCGTTTATTGAAATAAATGTTTATAATAAAAATTTTATTTTTATGGTGCGTCCTTTTTTAAAATATTTTTTAAAATCTTTAAATTATTTTTCGAACATTCCAGAGAATAATAAAAAATATTTTGATTATTTTAAGCAAAATTACTGTAGAATTTCCAATAATTTAAAGAAATAAAAGTCAATTCGCCCCTGATATGGATTTAGTATTATAAATGTTTTCACTATACCTCAGCCTTTATTCTAATAAAAATAAAGAATTTATTTATTTCAGTATCCCTTTTTTCAAAAATTATTTTTTTTTATTAAAAAGGCAAGAATTAATAACACGTTTTTTTACTCGTCAACCCAATTAAAAATAAAATGCGCACGAATTGTTACTTACTTTTATGAATCATCAAAAAAAGTTTGACTCATCCATTTTATTGAATAAATGAATGGGGTTTTTTGAAAATATTTTTTTATTATTTTTTTTCAAATTTTATAGTTTTTTAATTTTTTATTTTTGTTTTCTTTGGAGAAAGTTAATCTTTTTATAAATTTATTTTTTTATCCTAATTATATTTTTTGAATCATATTTTTTATATTATATTCTTGAAAAAACAAATTGCCGTATTTACTCTATTAATTATCCTGGGGAATTATTTTTTCAACCCATCCTTTGCATGGGGAATTATTTAAGGGAGAGGAATTATTCGAGTTTTGAAATTTGAACGCGTATATTTCGGTGAGGGGGATTAACGTTTCAACTCGTCCGTAGCGGGGGGAATTATTCGAGAAAGGGGAATTATTTGAGGGAGGAAAATTAATCGAGTAAATACGGTACCGAAAGTAATTCTTTGATATTTTACATAAAAATTTCCCTCAGATAAAATAGTTTATCATGTAATAATTCTTAATTTCGAATTCTTCAAAATTATTATATCCATTGGCTTAATTTGCTAGAGAAAAACGCTAAATATTTCAAAAAGACACGGATCAAGCTCACAATTCCCTATATAGACAAGTCTGGCGAGGTTTCCATCCTAGTAAAACAAAAATTAAAAGGATCAGCTAGTCTGTGATGGGATGATTGGGCGGTTAATAAGCTTGCATCAGAGCATTTACCTACAGACAAACCGTGCTATGTAGATTAAATTCTTACTCAGATTAATTAAAATAATTAATAAGAAATTTGGCACGCGGACATATCGGGACGGACATATTGGGATATTTCAATGTACGAACAGTTACCCTAATGATTTTTGGACCTACGGCCACTGGGTCTTGGATAGTATATTGTCATGTTGAGCAATCGAGTTTTTATGTTTTAGAACAAACGTAAAGATGCAAGAAATTATTTTTATCACCCCAATCCGTCCGTCCCGATATGTCCGCTGTTATGTATCGACTTGCGGTGTGTCCGATACTAACAGAAAGACTAACTAACAAGCTCACTATCAAGGTTTATCACAAAGGTAACAATACAATAGAAATGACGAGACTATGCGCTGGAGTAGTATATAGCTTGACTACGGACTAAGAGTAACTGGCGACTAAGGACTGACTCTAGACTCACACAAGACTAACACTAACTAACACACCGACTACTAAAAGGCTTCGCCTTTTATACTAAGCCGCCACCCTAACACCTCCCTTCTTTAATTAAGTCGGGACTATGTTTCCGACTTTTCTAACTAGACTTGGTGGACTTAAACTACTACTACACTCCAACACAAACAATACAGCGAAAAATACAAAGGGCCAAAAATACAAAGTGAGCAACAAAAGGGGAGATACAATAATTACAAACAAAATTTTACAACAACAATATTATCACACTTATTTACTTCTTACTTACATCTTTCATCTACTTCTATCGTCTCCCGTCACAGTGCTCCCTTGCGTTGGCTCATCTTTTGGCCTCGTCGCGTTCGGTGTTGCCGTCGTTGCTGGAGCTTCCTTCAAATTGGAACTAGACTCCAATTGACTGCGAGGTTGACCATGTGTCGAACCTTGATTACGGCTTTCATCTAACTTCATTGAATTTGGCCTAATTTGCCATTCTTCGCGACTGACTATGGCTCTCAGCCTTGGGACTTTGACTTTATATCCATCTTCGAATTTTCTCACAATAGTCCCAGGCAACCAAACTTTCTTGCCATTCTTGCTCCTGTTCATGACTAAGACTTCTTCATCTTCTTTGAATCGACTAGAATTTCCCGAATAATTTGACTTTCCCTTTAAGAATCCTGACTTTGTCGAGCCTTGAGTAACACGACTACTCTTCGGACTATTCGACTTTTTACTCTTTCGATTCTTTTCCCGACTAATCTTTCTACTATTCTCCTTCAAGTTCGGGACTTCTATCGTCAGAATATGTGGGACTGAAGAATCAACTTCTACTTGATTTACTTCTGGACTATCGACTCTCTTAAACCGTTTCTTTGGTTTCCTACAATCTCGACTAATGTGTCCGACTATTCCATAATTATAACACTGACGTGATTCAACTTGGCGTTCTTTTTGCCTTGACTTAATTCTTGATCGCTTCGACTTTCTGCTCTGACTATGTTCGATCCGACTAACATTATTTATCTCAACATACTCTTTAGGTCCACTCTTGACCTTTGCCTGACTATCGAACATTTTCGCCTCCGACTTATTCGCCAGATAACTCCTCCTTCCTCCATCAATGCCTTCAACATGCAGACTTCCGACTTCGCATATTTTTCTACAAATTTCAGACTTATCTGCCTTACATCCAGCGCCTTCTCTGGAATGCCAGCTATGAATACTAGAATTTTGCATTCCTCGACTGTCAAGTCCATATTCGCTTTTTCGCATTCTGCATTGACTAGAGTTCCGAATTCTAGAATTTTCTCCACTGATGGGCATCTCATTTTCATGACTTCGAATCTTTTGACTATTTTCGATCTTGAGTCACTGAACTCCTTTTTCAGTACCTCGACTAGACTTTCGAAGTTCATTTCCTCTAACTTTTCCGGCAACATCTTTTGCGACATTTTTGTATAATCGACTCGGCCCAACTTTTCGACTAACAATCGGACTCTGACTTCTTCTGCCAAGGATTTTCCTTCTACTTCAAAGTAGGACTTGTTCTTAGCGTACCATGACTCAAATGTGATTCCCTTTTCAATGTCTGACTGGAACTCTGCAATCAATGACTTCAACTTACAATACAGTTCCGTCGACTCTTCCTCTTCAGACTTGATCGCAACTGACTGACTCTCTTTCATCATTTCAAGCCATTGAATTTGCATCTGTTGCGAACGAGCTTGCATTTGCTCTTGTGCCTGCAGTAATTTTTCAAGCATTTCATCCATCTCGACTGAATTATTTGACTAATCAAACTGACTTTTAGACTATGGGTCCTGCCTGTTCGATTTTTCTGACTACTCGATTAAGAGTTTAACTGCGACCGCGCCACTGTTATGTATCGACTTGCGGTGTGTCCGATACTAACAGAAAGACTAACTAACAAGCTCACTATCAAGGTTTATCACAAAGGTAACAATACAATAGAAATGACGAGACTATGCGCTGGAGTAGTATATAGCTTGACTACGGACTAAGAGTAACTGGCGACTAAGGACTGACTCTAGACTCACACAAGACTAACACTAACTAACACACCGACTACTAAAAGGCTTCGCCTTTTATACTAAGCCGCCACCCTAACATCCGCACACCAGAAATTTAACTAAAATCAAAATATTTTGTCTAATTTTCCTTTAAATTTTAACTTTTTTAAAATTATTTTTTAATTTTTAACTTTCATTTTTAAACCATTTCTTTCTTTTTTTCTTTCTTCAATAGGCATTTATTGATCTTATTTTATTTAGACAGCCATCCCCGACTGTCAGATTGAAAAATGGTGCGGATTGTAATGATGGCTCTTTTTCATGCATCGCTCACTAAAACACCCAACAACCACTCAACAATTTTTATTTTTTTTTGTTGCTCAGAATAAGCTCTTTAAAATTCTATAAATATTTATTTTCTTTAAATTTTTATTGTTTTAATTTTTATAAAATTATGTATCCCTTTTAGAATAATTTATTTTTCATAAAATAATTAATTTCTGAAGGATAATTGAAAAAATATATTTTATGGAAATAAATGTTTAGAGTTTGCATTTCTTTTGTTTGTATATAACTTAATGATCATGAAATCAGCTAATAGAATAATAGAGAGATTTAATCTTGAAATTTTTATTTTTAAGTTAAATTTGCGCTTCTATACACTCAACCTTTCTAAGTTAATTTAATATTGTATTAATATTTTAATATATCGTAATTTCTCGATTAATTCCCCTCCCTCGAATAATTCCCCCTCTCGATTAATTCTCCATGCTAGAGATGGGTTGAAACAATTATTCCCCACCTCCAAATACCCTACTGTACGTTCAAATGCTATAACTCGAATAATTCCCCTCCCACGATTACTTTCCCATGCCAAGGAAGGGTTGAAAAAATAATTCCCAAGGGGAATTAATCGAGAAAATACGGTAACTTTCTGCACAGTCAGGATCAGCCAACCCTATATCCTTTATGCCCCATTTTCTCATGTTTAAAATTTTTAGAATTTATTGGACATTAGGCAGAAGAAACACCTAAACAATACCTCATTTTAGTTACACCTAATTCTTACGTTTAATTGTTTGAGCCTAAAATAGTTTACTTAAAATAAAGTTTCTACTTAAATCACTTAAGAGATATTCTTTAATAATTACATACATATTAAAATACATACATATGTCTTCTTCACCATTGAGAGCTTCAATTATAGTAAGTGCTATAGTATTCACAGCTATTGGAATGGGTCTTTCAATTGCTGGATTATTAAGTCCTTCCTGGCAGGTTTTTAATTTAAATTAATTATTTTATAAAAATTTTAAATTTAATAAGGTAGTTAATTTGCAAGAATATAATTCTGTCCACGAACACGGACTTTGGCTTGACTGTATTAGACATATGAGGGATGTTACTGGAGTATTGTTAAGGAGGTAATTATTTATTAATTCAGACGGGACTGGAGGGTGGTGCTAGAATCAAGATCTGCATTTCGAAAAATATAGTTTCTTGATAATCGAGATTTTTGTTCGAGAATTTCAAGATTTAGTAAAGCAGCTGGGCTATAGCTATTTCTTTCCTTTAGCTAGTGCAAAAGGTTAATCGGCGGCTGAGATCGAACCAGCATCCTAAATAGATCGGACTGATGTATTATCCATTACACCACACCGCCTACTGCACAGCCTTAGGAATTACATAGCTAGGTTATGCTTTACAATTTCAAGATTTTTGTTTATGTTTGCCGGATCCGAAAAGAACCTCAGAGTTAGAGGATTTCCCAGGGATCGCAAAATTACTGGTCTGATCTCTGATTAATAGTGAAATTTTAAGGTCGATTGAATGCCCGTTAAAAAAAGTTCATTAGAAGAATTTTCTGAAAATTTTTCGGGATATCACTTTCGTGTACCTCAATTCCTGTCTATATTTTTTAATTTAAATAATTTTAAAATATATTTAAAGGTATTTAACTGAAACAGAACCTCTTCATTGTGTCTACAAATTCGATTATGACAAGCGAGTGAATTTATTATAATAATTAGTGACATGGCATACCCACCTACATAAAAATATAGAGGAATTTAGTTTGTCCTTTCCACCCCATACTTTCAATTAATATTTTCCTTATGGCTTCTAGATATTTTTAATTTTTAAAGGTATTCTGGGACTTTTGATATTGAAGATGATAATTCTCCTGTTGGGGAAGTTAATAGACATAAATTTTATGGATGGCATACAGCAACCCTTATAATGATTGTTTGTTTATTTTCTTGAAAGGCTTTATATATTTTCCAAAAAGATTCCTTTTTTACCTACGTTTAGCCGAAAATTTAAAATTTATGGGAAAACCTCAAAAATTTCTTATAAAAATTTTAATAATTTATTCTTAAATTTCAATATACCTAACTAAATATTTAGATAATAGCCTTGATCACAGGCTTTTGTTCAATTTGTATAGGTGCTTGTAGTTGTGCTATTCCGTCATTAACTTTGATTTTTACGACTACAATTTTATTAACTAGTATGATCTTTTAAGTAGCTTTTAATATGAACAGAGAAAGGATTTCGTTTATAGATTCCGAAGCAAAAATTTTAAGGAAACATCTTAAAATTTGAAATACAAAAAAAACAAATATTCTGATTTTTCTCCGATTAGGATTTTTCGAGAATAAATCCTTTAATCACAATTAATTCTTAAATATCTATCCTTATATATACATTAATACACTGTTCCAAAATTATAATGTCACACTATTTTTTTATCATATCTCATTGAAAAAGCGTCGAAATCTTATAGTGATTTTTTTTCGGAAAATAAAATTAATGCTATCTTGTCGCAAATTTCAAGAGCTTTCAAATAAGCCCAAAATAAAATTTTTATTTCATCTGTAAGGGGTCGAAAATATTTTTTTATATTTAACATTTACCCCCGGTTTTCCGTTGATATTAGGGTTTCAAGATCCCGATGATGGGAGTACGTCAGAGCTTCATTTCTTTTGTATTTCTTATCAATATTGATAGATATGTTCACAAAAATTTTTGTGGGGTTTTCCACTATTAAAAACCTATAAAACAAAGGTGACCTTATAATTATGGAACACTTTAAATTCATTTAAATTTCAGCTTTCCTTTCCTCTGTGGCCGAGGGTGTTTTCTTTTTCTTTTCACATCGTGCTGACAATCGTTTTGTTAAAGGAATTGTTGGCACTTATGAAGTAACATAATTTTTAAAAATATTATTAAAATATTTTTATTAGCAACGTGTTGGTTTAGCTTTCTTTTTACAAATGGGGGCATGTTTCTTCCATTTTATCGCCTTCCTCATTGCAATGATGGCTACATTGTACACATTATTATTATTATTTTTAAAATTTCTAAATTTCTAGTTTTGCTTTTTCTTCTAAAAATTCTTCATTAAATCATGCACATTCATTATCAGCAAATTCATTGAAATCAAATATTACTGGAATGGGAAGGTGAAAAATTTGCTTTTATTAATGGTGTTTTCGTAAAGCTGTTAGACGCCCATTATCTAAGCTAAACATCGCCACTAACTTTTTTAGAGAATAAAAAAGTATCCTTGGGAAAGCAATAAGGAAGTAGGCTGGTGCATATAAGCTCTAATGGAATGGGCTAAGGAAGATCACTTCTTCATTCATTCAACAGATCCACCGGTCAATCCATCGAGTCTTATAGAGAAGAGCTCTCCCTATATTCCCCCACTGCGATTCACCTATTTCTGTGCTCTGCGGAGTTCACACATGATTGCAAGCATGCGCGACTCTGCCTATAACATCAACTAGACAACGAGGTACTGAGGAACGGGACCAACCGCTTTACTATATGTATTAAAACTAAATTTAATTTTATTATAATCTAAAAATGATTTTAATTTTGGCATAACTAAGTATCAAACATCCATATTTTATCTCCTTTTAATTTTATTTATTTTTTAGAACCACAAATCTGTCTGATCCTACACTACGCCCACTCTTACGTCCAGCGCCCCCTCCACCTCCACAGTCTCAATCTCGTCCAGGCTCTTCTACAGCTTTGCAAAATTTTGATTATATGGGACATGAAGAAACACCCCAAGGATCTCTTTCACTCAATTCTGGTGCTCCTCCTCTTCCACCACATAATTTAATGACACCACAACAGCAATATGTATTTCCATCAGCAAAATCTACATCCCTTCGACACGAATCGTAATAATTTTATTTTAAGTAAAAATATCGGTAGTTCCCCTGTAGGCACTACCAATTACTAGAGCTAGGATTTTTAGGCACGATAAAGTTAAAAATAGGCGCCTATATAGGCACTAAAAAACTGCCAAAATAGGCACTAAAATCCGAAAAATGCCAAAATAGGCAGGATTTTTTCGAGATTTTCTGATTTAAATTAACTAAATTTTACCAAAAAATATTAATCTAAGCAATAAGCTGTTAAATAAATTAATTTTGACGATAAGAATTACATATAAATTAATTTATATAAATTATTTTGTTTCCAAAAATAATTTGATAAATTTTTCTGAAGAAAATTTTTTCAAAAAAATTTTTAAAGGCCAATGAACAAAAAATTTTTTAGAAAAATTTTATATTTTACCAAAAAAATTTTTTGTAGACAAGAATTTTCTCAAAAAATGCCCAAAAATTAACAAATTTTAGTAAAATATGCAAAATAGGCTGAAAAAAGACAAAATAGGGCATTTTGTCAGAAAAAGTTAAAATAGGCAATTTTAGGCAACGATAAAAATAGTTAGAAAGCAGATTTCAGTAAAATAACACCGGATTTGAACGTTTCAGCATCAGGCCTATCTAGGAAAAAAACAGGCATTTGCCTAAAAATCCTGGCTCTACCAATTACCAATACTGGTATGGTATTGGTTTATAAAACCGTCATGTTTGTGGTTACCAAATCCAAAAACCTTGCCAAAGTCTTTCCACTACCAAAATTTAAAATCGAATATATACGATCATAAGTTAGTTAATTAGCTAAAACAATGTTTAGCTTACAAAAATAAGAGTAGTGGAATTAGTTTTATTAACATGTAATTTAAAAAGCATTTTATATATGAAATATTTAGTATAACTTTTCTCATATTAAGCAAATGAATTCTAATTTAGCGTCGAAGGCCGAAAAAATGCAAAATATATTTTTAAATTTAAAAGGTCAACAGAATTTGACCACCAAATATTTACCCAAGAACAAATAAACCAGCAACAACCAACACCAAAAACACGTTCACAATATTATTCTAGACAAAATGAGAGATTTGAACGTGTACAAGTTGCTGATTCTATGCCAGAATTAAGTGGAAGGATAAGCCAAAAATCAGAAACTTGTGTTTAATAAAATTTTTAAAAATAAGAGAAGATCTCTATATTTGAATCTGAAATATTTTTTGTATACTTATAAATAATTTTTTAATAATTTTAATTTGTTTTTAGATTATTTGAATTTTAAAAGAATACAGCTGACAAGAAAGTAACTGCACATTTTTCGGTCGGCTAAATGTCCAGCTCTAAAATACCGTATTTATTCTAATTGAATGGCCGCCATTCTATTTTTCAATACTCCAAAAAATAGTCATTTAATTGGAGGGGCCATTCTAATAGAGGTCAAGATATCGGATCCACATTATTTTCTGATGTGATCCAAGTCACCTAGTATTTACGATATCTTGCAAATCCATAATATCGCTCCAAATCCTTTAATAATTCTCATGATAACTCTTATACGAATCCATAAATATCTCCTCTAATTATTTTAATCATTCGCTATCTTTCGCAAATCCTTTTAATCTCTTGATAACTCTGTTAATCTTGCCAAAGCCCGTGATATCCCTCTTAATCCCTTTATTATTCCTTTTAGTCATCTCAAAAATATAATAATTATTCATAAAAAGAAATATTAAACTAGATAATAAAGGGAATTAACAAAATGGAGGTGGCCATTGGAGGTGGCCATTCTATTTTTTTTATTCAAAAAAGGGCCATTCAATTAGAGGGTCATTCAAATGGAGGGGCAATTCAATTAGAATAAATAACTTATTCTTGTAAAAATTATTGGTAAATAAGCTGGTGCATATAAGCTCTAAAGGAATTGGCAAAGACATATCACTTCTTCATTTCTTCAACGCAGTTGCCGGCCGGCATTGAGTATCATAATGAAGAGCTCTCCCTATATTCCCCCATTGCGTTTGATTCATTTATTTCTATACTCTGCGAAGTGAGCTCACATATGATTACAACATCCGAGTCTCTGCTATAACATCAACTCACCAACACTTGGAAACGGAACCAACCGCCTTGTTTAGTCAAAGAATTTGGAGGACTAAATATTTAAGAAATAAGATAATTTTTTAATCATTTAATTCTTATTTATTGAAAAATATTTATTGAAAACTTGGTGACGAATATTCCGCTGGAGACAAAAATTTCGAAAATGGAGACGAATGTTCCAAAGCGAAAATTCCGGTACCCATGTTTTACATGTGTAAATTTAACTTTAAAGTTTTATTATTTAAAATTTTATATAAATTAATTTATTTAAAATTTATTTTAATTTTTTCGCAATCAATTTTAAAAATTTAAAGTAAATTATTAATTGATTAATTAAATCCATAAATAAAATTTTTTAAGCGGAAATTACTAGAGAGTGATGAAGAAAGAATTTTGCTAAGAGAGAGAGAGAGATAAATTAATTCTCTTTGAAATAAATGCCGCTTTTTGCATGTGAAAGTCAAAGCAATTTCATAATTTCGATTTTCGAGTTTCTTTAAATTTCGACTGTTGAGTTGTTTTTGTTAATTTGCAAAATTCTTCAAACTTTTGATTTTTTGCCATAACAAGTTTGAATTTCTTTTTCTTGGAAGAAATTCTTTAAAAAAATTAATTCTATTATGTTATAAAATTGACATCATGGAATGAGCCTGCTTGTAAAATTTTTTATTTAAACATATTTTTCGATAAGCGAGGACAAAAAAGAATTCCTTCATTCTAGGTCTTGTTTGCAATGACCATTGAACCTCAACTGGCATGTGATAAAAGTGCAATTTTAAAATTACCGCTATCAAACCTTAAAATATTTTCTAAAATTGAATAAATACAAAAAATTTAAATCGAAAACTGATAGAAAAAGCGTTTAAATCGAAATTTCGAATAAAAAATATTTTTAAAAATAATCGAAAATTCGAAAGAAACTGCTCGCTGCTTTCTCCCGTTAGCTATGTCTTAAGCCCTCTCCATTACCCAATCCTTGTATATTTAGAATGTCTTACAAGAAAGAGAACCTCATTGAGAGAAAAAAAGAATTCGATTAGCGCCCTACCCAAATCCACGAATTGAAAGAGATGTTTACTATTTTAAATCGAAATTTCGAAAGACCTCTGCCAGCTGTATCCTCCTGCTCGCCATGTCTTGTCCTCCCAATTACTCTATCCTTTTCTACACCCCTTTAATTCAGAGAGAGAGATTTATTTTCAATGTTTTACAAGATTATTAGAGAAGAAAAGAGTGATGAAGAAAGAATTTTATTAGGAGAGAGCGATAAATTAATTTTCATTGAAATAAGGGTGTACGGAATTTTGGTCACCGGAATTTTGGTCACCAAGGATTTTCGGAACTTTGGTCATCAATTTTTTTGGAATTTTGGTCACCAGTGGAATTTTGGACACCAAACGGAAAAAAAATAATCTTATCTAAAACTGATATCAAAGTGATAAAAAATGATTTTTCAACCCCCAGTTGATCAATTTCAATGTTGATCACTCTCATGGCTGATCACTCTCGATCACTCTTCCGGATGATTGATTAACTGGCAGTGATCAACTAGGGGTTGAAAAATCATTTCTTATCACTTTGATATCAGTTTTAGATAAGATTATTTTTTTCCATTTGGTGACCAAAATTCCTATTGGTGACCAAAATTCAGTGCCCACTATTCCGTTTTTTGACTTGGTGACCAAAATTCCGCCGGTGACCAAAATTCCAAAAAAAATGGTGACCAAAGTTCCGAAAAATCGTGGTGACCAAAATTCCGGTGACCAAAATTCCGGCACCCGAAATAAGTGCCGCTTTTTGCAAATGAAAGTCAATGCAATTTCATAATTTCGATTTCCAAGTTTCTTTAAATTTCGACTTTTTAGTTGTTTTGTTTATTTCCGAAATTCTGCAAACTAACAAGTTTGAATTCTTTTTTCCTAGAAGAAATTCTTTTAAAAAATTAATTCTATTATGTTATAAAATGTGACATCATGGAATGAGCCCTGCTTGTAGAATTTTTTATTTACACATATTTTCTATTAGTGAGGACAAAACAGACAAAATTTCCTTTTTCCAGTTTTTGTTTGTAATGACTATTGAACCTTAGCTGACATGGATGGAGAAGTTCCAAAATTTCTCTGGAACGGGTTTCGGTTCCTGAACTGGAACTTATACATCACTGCAGACATGTGATAAAATTGCAATATTAATGGCTATCAAACTTTTATATATTTTCTAAAATTGAATAAAAAAATACAAATAATTTAAATTAAAATCGAAAACCAAAAAAGTCTTTAAATCGAAATTTCGAATAAACAAATATTTTTAAAAATACCTAATCGAAAATTCGAAAAACCTATTCTCGCTGCCCCCTCCCGTTAGCTGTCTTAAGCCCTCTCCATTACCCAATCCTTGTATATTTAGAATGTCTTACAAAATAGATTATTAGAGAAAAAAAGAGAATTCGATTAACGCCCTACCCAAATCCACGCATTGAAAGAGATGTTTACTATTTTAAATAGAAATTTCAAAAGACCTCTCCCCGCAACATCCTCCTGTTAGCTATGTCTTAAGCCCTCTCAATTACACTATCCTTTTCTACACCTCTTTAATTCAGAGAGAGAGATTTATTTTCAATGTCTTGCAAGAGAGAGTATTAGAGAAGAAAAGACAACTCGATTACCCCCTCTACCCAAAACCACGAATTTTAAAGGTTGTTTATATTTTATTCCAGAGATCCTCCCATTTTTGAAATCTTTTTAAGTAATCGAATTTATCTACTTTTTTAGAAAAAAGGTAAAGCTTCTCCAGAGCTTCGGAATGATATAAAATTTATTTGTATTGAATCAAGCAAAAAAATAATAGCCGATAAAATTCGGCTGGCTCTGTTTGCTGTCGTGTAACGAAAAGTCCCCAACCGGCAGAAGTGGGGATTATTAGGGGAGTATATAAGTATTAGGGGAGTATTTTTTCTACCTTTTTAGAAAAAAGGTAAAGCTTATCCAGGGCTTTGGAATGATATAAAATCTATTTGTTTGAATCAAACATCAAAGAATTATAGCCGATCAAAGTCGGCTGGCTCTGTTTGCTGTCGTGTAACAAAAAGTCACCAACCAGCAGAAGTGGGAATTATTAGGGGAGTATTATTTAAGCGGGAGCTTTAATTTACGGAGGGATGACTATTTTAGGAAATACGGCAATTTTTAGTCATTTAATTGTTATTTAATGAAAATATTACTGAGGCTACACTCTGTCCCAAAATTATGAGTTCACCCCTAAATTTCATCATAATATGGGTTTCAGACTACAAAATCAAAATATCTTTTAATATATGTTTATTTAGCGTATTCTGAAGTATATTGCAAGTTCTTAGACAATTTGCAATATTAAGGCGAAAATTACGCCAAAATTTCTTAAAAACCACTGTCCCAAAATTATGAGTTCACCTTAATATTTTCCTTCAAAACATTAGGAAAAATCTATAAAAATTCCAGCAAGCATATACATTGATATCGTAAAAAAATATAAAAAAACTAAGCCCATATCATTACCCAAAGTCGAGATTTAACTTTTATTATTTAAAATCTTTATATAAACTAATTTATTATAAATTTATTTAATTTTTTCGCAATCATAATTTCGATTTCCGTGTTTCCTTAAATTTCGAATTTTAGCGGTCTTTTCAATTTACGAAATTCTGCAAGTTTTCGGAGAGGCGGCATCACGGTGAGGGGCAGAACGGGCAATTTTCATAAAATCTCTCAAATTCCCCGACTTTCGGGGACGGGGAACAACCCTAGGATTCAATTTTTAGGATAAAAACCTAAAATAAAAAAGTTTTTTTTTTATTTTTATAAGATAAAACGCCTAGGATAATAAAAACCCCTGCTCGCATAATTTTTTATTTATACATACTTTTCTATAAGTGAGGACTAAACAGAATTCCTTCATTCAGTTTTGTAATGACTATTGAACCTCAGCTATCATACAGAGTTGGAGAAGCTCCAAAATTTTTCTGGAACCGGTTTCATTTCGGAACTGGAACTTCTACATCACTGCTGACGTATGATAAAAGTGCAATTTTTAAAATTAGCGGCTATCAAACTTTTATATATTTTCTAGAATTAAATAAAGAAATACAAATATTTAAATTGAACCCCAAAAGAAAAAGCCTTTAAATCGAAATTTCGAATAAAAAAATATTTTTAAAAACAATTGAAAATTCGAAAGACCTCTGCCCGCTGCCCCCTCCCGTTAGCTGTCTTAAGCCCTCTCCATTACCCAATCCTTGTATATTTTGAATGTCTTACAAGATAGATTATTAGAGAAAAAAAGAGAATTCGATTAGCGCCCTACCCAAATCCACGAATTGAAAGAGATGTTTACTATTTTATAAGAGAGACCCTCCCATTTTTGAAGAGGCGGGCATTTAGCTTCTCAAGAATCTTGCGCATAAATACAGAAAAAATTAAAGCAAAAAGGCAGTTTAATTTTAAATTTTAATTTTTAAAAATCTTTTAATAATTTAATTAAATATTTTAATAAACTTTTAATTGCTAGTGTTTTAAATTTACCTCTTAATAGTGTAAAAAGACTCTAATTATAAATTAATTAAAATTTAAAAAAATAATTTTTAAAAATATTTTAGTAAATATTTGAAATGAAATATTACATTTTATTTCTTTTATTTATTTTCCATATTTGGCTTATTTTACATGTAAATTGCGGAGGCAAAAGCGGAGATAAAGGAAAAGGTCCTGCAAGTAAAGGAGTGAAATCGGATGGTAAAGGTGGAGTCCTGAACAAATTGTATGTTGTTTTATATGTAACTAAGCTTAAAAATTATAAATCTATCTGTAAACAGATGCATTAAAAATTTGTTTTAACAAAAATATTTTCATTTTTTGGATAACTTTAAAATTGCTTAAAGAAAATAAGTTTGTAAACTAATAATTAATGAACCAGCTTTTAATAATCTCGAATATGAGACATAATACCTACTTATTTTAGTTTCAAAATTTTTAACAAATCTATTTATTTTTAGTGGTCGAGCTTTGTCTTTTAATAGTAAGGATAATGATAAATCTCAAGGAGAAACTTCGAGTCAAAAAAGTAAAGGAAAAGTGCCGAAGAATTCATCGTTTGCAGTCCCAGAAAGTGATGATGGATCTGATTATGGTTTGTTAATTATTTCAAAATATTCCTACCATCTGTTCAACAAATTTCGGTAGTAAATTTTCAGCGTGACGCTAAGATGAGAATTCTCATAATTCTTTAGTTAGGCTGTTTAATTCGAAGTTATTAAATCGACCGATGTCCCTCATTATCCACCTGCAACAAATCACTCATTACAAATCTCTCATTGTCCCTTTTAATACTACATAGTCCCATGATAAACCTCGGCATTTCTCTAAATCCATCCATCCCACGACGAAATATTAAACATTGACTTCAATTCAAAAATTATTCGAAGTTTAACTCGATTTGAACTTGAAAACCTTTAAGTGTACCGTATCTCGAATTGTAACAAAATCAAATTAATCAAATGTGAAAAAATATTTTTCTGTTAAAAATTTTCATTTTTCAGATAGTGAGGATGAAGTAGAAGATAAATTTGTACCCAATGATGGATCTTTTGTTCCTCCATTCCAAAATATGAGAAACCCGAATCCTGTCGGTGGTAGGTTAAATTTTAAATCCTGATGATAATCAAAATTTAGTGCCACCACATATTCGTGTTGGAATGAATAACCCACATTTTAGAGGACCATCAAATCCAATTCGTCCACAAAACCCGAGTGAATAATTTATAATTTTTTTCACATAACAAATATTATATTATAATCGTTTTTAGTGCGCCCGGCTATGCAAAATAGAGGAATTGGAGGAAATCCTAACCTTGGCCCTCGAATGAATAATCCAAATTTCCCTCGTCAAGGGCCGCAATTTGGTGGAAATCCACAGTTTCGAGGAACTTCACAATTTGGACAAAGTAGCCATTTTAACCCGCATATGTTACCTAATCCTGGTGATTATTTTCTTTATAAAACTTTTATTTTGATAATTACTGAAACTAAAATAATTATTCAAAACTTTTAGGGTATCCAAATATGCCTCCACAAAATATGCCTCCCCATATGCCTCAACAAGCGATTGTTCCATATCCTGGTTATTATTTTATACTTTCTAGCCTTAAATCTAAAATTTTTTCTAAAACTTTTATAGAAAAAAATTTTTTGTAAGCTTTTTTTCATTCTAAAACTTATTTAATAAATACTAACACTAAAATACTTATTCGACATATTAAGGACATCCAAATATGCCACACCCGTATACGACTCAGCAAGCGATTGTTCCATATACTGGTTATTATTTTATACTTTCTAGGCATAACTGTAAAATTATACAGAGAATAATTTAGGTCATCTGAAATCTTAAATCTAAATAATTAGGTTATTTAAGTCAATAATTTAAATATAATTTAACTTTTTGTCAATAATAATTTTTAAACATCAAATACCGTATTTTCTCTAATAGAATGACAGTCATTCTATTTTTCATATACCCTAAAAAAGTGTCATTCAATTAGAGATGCCATTCAATTGGAGACTGTCATTCTAATTTTCATAGGTCAGAAATTGAGATTGGGATTGTTGAGTTTGAGATGGGTGATAGGGAAAATTGGCAATTAGACCAACATTTTTTTTTGGAAAATTCGGCATTTTAGAATTTTAATAGTGAATTTTCCTCTACACATCACTATAATATTTATTCAAAAGTTTTTTGATCCGGAGCTAAAGAGTCAAATTTTGATTAAACTCGGTGCAATAAATCAAAATTCCTGCACAGTTGGATTTGATAGTTTTGAGGGTAGCATTGGCTATACTAAAAAGGAATATTGATCTAGGTACTTAATTAAGGAAATAATCCCTCCAAACCATCACATCTCCCTCAATCCTTACTAATCACTTTATCATACGACTGATCACCAAAAAATTTATCCCATGGACGAAAAGTTGCCTTGAGAATTAATTATTCGTCTTGAGGCTCAGATTTAAGTCTTGGTTTCAGGTCTTGGGTTCAATTCCTCGTCTTGAAAAATTTCGGTCGGACTCTTTACTAAATATCACCTCATAATTATTTCATTTTAATCCCACAATATCTTCGCCAAATATTTTTAATTTCACTATATCCCTCATTATCCTCTCAAATCCCTTGATATCCCTCTCAAAACCACTTTTTCGACACTAGACCTGCTTAAAAATATCGGAATTATCATACTAAAAAGGAATATTAAACTAGTTAATAAAGGGAAATAAGGATTAGGTAATTAATAGTTAAAAAGGGCCATTCAATTAGAGTGTCATCAAATTAGAGATTTCATTTAATTAGAGTAAATACGGTAAATTGTGTAAGGATGATTCACCCAGCAGCATTTAAAACGCTTAGGCGGGGGATAAACGATCTAAAAAGGAAAAAGAGAAAGCATTAGTCGATGCCCCGGTAGCTCAGAGGTAGAGCTCCTGCATATAGTGAGCGAAAGCGCCTAGCAACAACTAGCAGGTGGTCGCAGGTTCGAATCCTGCCCGGTGGCTAAACTTTTGCAAACTCTTTCTGGTGCCGCTAACAGGGATCCCCACTTGCTGCTGGGTGAACCAGCCGATCCACGGTCATGGCGCTTGACCGAGGGACCGGTCTGATGTAGGGATGGAGATGTAAGGATGATTCACCCAGCAGCATTTAAAACGCTTAGGCGGGGGATAAACGATCTAAAAAGGAAAAAGAGAAAGCATTAGTCGATGCCCCGGTAGCTCAGAGGTAGAGCTCCTGCATATAGTGAGCGAAAGCGCCTAGCAACAACTAGCAGGTGGTCGCAGGTTCGAATCCTGCCCGGTGGCTAAACTTTTGCAAACTCTTTCTATTGTTCCCATTAGTTTTATTTTATGGTAAGGGTGATTGGTTGATTTGGCCAGTCAGATTCAAATTACTTATATTTGGAATTTTATTCTATAAATGTTCAATCTCTATCTATTAGGATAAATTTAGTAGTTATTAATAAATATTAAAAACTTGAATATTTAATTTATTTTAACGAATTTATTGGCGGATTTCACACAGATTTGGGAGTTTATTTATTCGGGTTAATCAACCTTATCTTTCAACCCCGCTTTTATATTAAGGAGTTCTAAGGATCGGTGCCGCCCTGGGATAAGCTTTTACAAGCGGATACTATTTTTAAATTTATTTTAAAAATAATTTAGAGCAAGCAAATGCTCATGGCGGAAACAATCAGCCTGAGACAGGCATTTATTTCGAATATAGGAATGGTCAGGAAGTACCAATTCTCTATAACAAGACTAACTGGTGGGATAAGGTTACTGATTCGTATTAATGAGGTTGTCGTCGAGCTGACATTTTGAGAATGATTTGAGGTTTTTTACGTGGATTAAAGTTTTTTGGTTCTGATTTTTAGGTAATTTTCTGTCCTTTATAAAAACTATTTTTCTATTTGTCGATGATAATATGGTAGTTCACAGACAGTTAAGAAACGGACCGGGAATGTTTTTGACCAGATAAATGACCATATCTGAAAACTTTGTTATCTATTGATAATACGTTGTGAACTACCATAGTATCATAAAGAAGAAATTTATAGAGCAAACAAGTTTTTTTTTGAACTTGACAAATTTTAGTTTCGCATTTTTGGAAAATCTAAGGGACTTCTAAATGACATTAATTCTTTATATTAAAGACAACATAAAGTAAAGCTGTCCGAGACTCTTGGTCTTGAGTCTATATTCCAAGACTTTTCTTTGGTTTTTTCGGTTTTGGTGAGAAAAAGAAAGAAGGTCTTTTTTGAGCTTTTCAAGACTTACATCCCTAAGAATTGAGCTTTTTGGATTCGTTATTTTATTTTTAAAATTGAAGAAATATGGCTTCTTAGCCTTCTAAATTTCGCAAAATTTTTGCCAAAATTTTGATGCTCATGTCTAAGGCACAAAAAATAAACAAAAGATTTGCCCTATGGGACCAAAAAATTGTCTTGTGTCTTATTAATTTTTGGGCTTGAGTCTTGGGGTCAAATCTTGGGTCTTGGAGTGTACATAGTCTTGGTCTTGAGTCTTAGAAAATTTTCGGTCCTGGACAGCTTTAGCATTAAGATAACGTTCATTTATTTAAATTTATTTTATATTCATTTTTTTTATTTATTTTTTATTTAAATCTTTATAATCTGATCAGTTATATGATCGTTTTTTTTAAATTATTTTATTTTAAATTCATTTAACAATTTTTTGCATAAATTTTATTCGGGAATTTGTTTATATTTTTTAAAAATATTTCAAGTAACTTTTGTTAAAGCCAAAATTTCATAAATAATTTACAATTAATTTTCTAACTGCTCTTAAATTTATACTTTTTATTTTACAAAGCACGCCATATAAGAAAAGGCCTCGATTTTATTTTTTCATTAAAAATTAGAATTGGCGAATTTAGGGAGATCCCGAATTTCCGGATCAGAACCGATCCGGAAATTCGGGATATCTGGACTTTTTCCGGATCCAGATGAACAAAGTTGGAGATTCAAAAATTTCGGATCCGAATCCGGATATCCGAAGATTTCCAACTATCCGCCAATCTTACTAGGTAGTGATGGAGAGAGTGCTATTTTGAACTATGGGAGGTGTTGGAATTTTTCAAACGCTAAATCTTTAAGAAAGCTTTTAAATAATGGAATTAGACTTATATGTTGTTCTGAAGGAGAATTGAATGAGCTATAAAATAAGCGGAAAAAATATAAAAAATTTAAAATAATAAATTAAAATTCTAATTTTTTAAGCAATTTATATTTTCGCCGAGGGAAGGATTAGTCTGGAACAGACGAAGAAGACATCATGGATTAGCCTGACCAGTAAGATCTAATTAACCACACGCTGCAAATGGTTTTCATCCCCATTGGTTACAAACAATATTTAGATACAGGAAGAATAAATAGTTCAAACAACTTATTTAATATGCTATGTTAAGAAATTATAAAACCACCCAGTTTTTTCTGATTTTCAAGTTCTGGTTGTCCTATTAAGCTGAAATTTTATAGGTGATTTATAAATACTATTGAACACTTAACGCAAGAAAACTTAAATTTCAAAGAGGTGTTACGAACTCGCTTACGATATAATAAGAAGATAACAGAACGAAGATAACAGAACGTCTATCACACACGAAAATAAAATAAGATGAAGTTTCGGTAGGAAGTCGAACTAAAACTGAGAGAGCGAACTAACTTTTGGCTGTCTTTTATACTAAACTCTTTAAGGACTGTCGCTCATACATAACACCTCCCCCTTTGAAAAAAAGGTTCGGCTTACACTTAAAGCCGAAGCTTTACAATATACTCACTTTTCCAGCCAGACAAAACAAAAAAATACATACAAAATTTTGGGGAATAAGGACAATGGGAACAAAAAAAATACAACATTACAACAAAAATACAACAACAATATTATCACAATTATATTTATATTTTTGGCACATCTACGTCTCCATTTGATTATGATCCTGTTCAGATTCTTTCATCTTCGGCTTGTTCCCAATGGTGTACTTCGTATTTGATTTGATTCTATTTGATTTGTCCACACTATTGACACTTGAAGAACTCACACTACTTTCACTCACTACTTTTTCTTCACTAATGTTCAATTTCTGAATATCTTCATTCAACTATCTCTTTTTGTTATTCCACTAGTATTGACGGATTTCTTTAAACGTCCTGGTAACAATACTTTTTAACACTGGCACTTTGATTTTCCAGGCGTTTTCCATCTTTCTCACTATTTCACCATGGAGCCACTCAATTTTCCCACACCGTTTATTTGTGTTCTTCACTTTGACTTAAGTTCCGTTCGGGAACGCATTTTTCTGTATCTTGAAGGTTGCCTTCTTTTTGCACTTTGGCTTTTGCCTTAACGCTGACACTTCTTTCAATCCAGGCAAACCTAAAACACACACTTTACTGTTCAGTAGGTGGAACTCCATACAGACTTCTTTTTCTTTCACTTACACTTTACTTTTGAACTTTCCCTCGATTTCCACATTGTTGTCACCCAGCCCAATACTTTTGTAATTCACTTTTTAAATTTTTGGCTGTCCAATTTGATTCCACATTCCACACTTCTTTGGTGACAACATTGATCCACTCTTCTATTGTGGATCAATGTTCCACCAGTCTTGTTTTATCCACTCTTCTTTTTCGACACTTTGCATTGACTCTCTTTATCTTTCAAAAACTTACATGCATCCGCCAATGACCAGGGATGTGCGCCAGAATTTTCGCGTGGCGCGCCAAACGCCAAACGCCAATTTTTCAAATTTTCAAATCACGCCAAACGCCAGAACGCCAAAATCGGCAAAAAACGACGCCAAAACGCCAAACGCCAAACGCCAAAACGCCAAAAATTTTATTCAACTAAGGCCCGAAAAACAAGTGTTTATCTTTTTTTAGCGCCGCAGGCGAAAATTTTTGAATTATCATGACTTCCAGAAGCCAAAATCATCCTTTTTTTAGCGCCTACACCAAAAATTATGGAAATTTATAAAAACAAAAGCAGAAATCCTACTTTTTCTAAAAAATTTCAAGAAAAATGGAAAAATCACAACCCCAGAATTGTAGAATATCGAAGGGTTTAGATGTCCAGATATCCTCTTTAACCTCCCGAAGTAAGGGACTTAGAAAGGATTAAGGAGGACATTAGTGGACTTTGGTAGATTAATAGGATTTGATGGATATTGGAGAATTGAAGAAAAGTGCATTAAGTTTGGACATCTATCGGAGAGAACAGGGGAGACCTGGTCCGGCCAAAGTTCCTTGGTTTCAGTCCGGCTCCGTGTTTTCTTCTTCCTTTTTTGTGCGCCGCAGGCGAAAATTTTGCAAATTTTGGAAGGCTGCAGGCAAAAAAATTTCATCTTTTTGAAAACACTTCCCCATATATTTGGAAAATTCCCATCATTAGGGGTGTATAATTTTGGCGTTTTGGCGCGCCAAAAGATGAAAATCACGCCAAACGCCAGGACGCCAAAATCGGCCAAAAATCACGCCAAAACGCCAAAACGTCACGCCAAAACGCCATGACGCACATCCCTGCCAATGACCAAACTTTCCACAATGACTACACTTCTTCTGAATGAAGTGATGATATTGATTGACGTTTGGTTTGAACCACTTATTCTTGCACTCAATTCCATTTTCACTTTCACTATTTTCATAACACTTGACTTTTTCCACTGTGTTAACTGCCGGCACTTCTTGTTTTACTTCACTAATTTTCTCCTTTACAATGTACTGTGCCTCACATTTGTTTGCCATAAATGCTCTACACTCTTCAATTATTTCTTTCAATGTCACTGAATGCCCTGCTGTTCTTTTACTTTCAACACTTTTCATGGCCAGTTGTCGCACTGCTGTAGCATCACTAGGCAAACCTGAACTAAAAATCAGGTTCTTTGGTTGACCGCGCCAGTAATCTTTTACGACCCCGCTTACGTAGAGGAAGATAACAGAACGTTTATCACACACGAAAATACAATAAGATGAAGGTTCGGGTAGGAAGTCGGACTAAAACTGAGAGAGCGAGCTAACTATTGGCTGTCTTTTATACTAAACTCTTTAAAGACTGTCGCTCATACACAACAAGAGGAGTATTATTTAAACGGGAGTTTTACTTCACGGGAGAAGACCATTTTATGAAAACAAGTAATTTTTCAGACAGTGAATTCTCATTTATTGAAGATATCCTTGTAGCTGGCTTAGTTGTGTAAATTTAACTTTTATTATATAAATTAAATAAAAATTTATTTAAATTTTTTAGCAATCATTTAAAAAATTTAAATTACTTTATTAATTGATTAATTAAATCAATTAATAAATACAATTTTGTTTAATTTTTTACTTTTTGTACATTTTAAAAATATTTTTTAAGCCGAAATACTAGGGTTGGCGGATCCGGATCCGAAAAAAGCCGGATATCCGGAAATTTTCGGTTCTGATCTTAGAATTAGGGAAAAAGGAAGAAATCATGCCCAATGGCCTTCCAAAATTTTCAAAATTTGGCCTGAGCCGCTGAAAATGGAAAAAATCTGGCTTCTTGTGCTCCAAAATTTTTAGAATTTTCGCCTGCGGCGCTGAAAGCGAAATAGTTGTAAACAGTTAAAAAACTCACATGCGGCGCTTGTTTACAACTTTAAGTAAATGTTGATTCATTTTTTTGTCATATCGAGGGATTAAGGATATATCTCTCGTAATTCCCAACCCCCAGCTCTTAATCACCAAACACACATCAGACTAGCTCAGGCAAAAGAGACAAAGCGGAATTTAAATGTTGGTTATGTGGATAATAGCGTCACTACAAAATCGGAATGTTGTGACTTATAGTGGGGTTTTTTTTGGCTGAACCAATTTAGACAAATGAGGTGTCATTCGAAAGAGCGAAAACTGAGTCGAATTAGATATGGGGGAAGTCGGTCCGATAATCAGGGACCGAGTTATAGACCTCTGAAGTTTGAAAAAGAGAAGGGGGGAGTAATCGTTTAAAATTGGGTAGCGGGTTCGAACCTTGCTATGGTTAATTAATATTTTCTTATTAAATAAGTTATATAAAACATGAAATAAACATTTTAAATAATATTTTAAGTTTGTAATATTTTTTTAAACTTTTAAAAATAAAATCGAATAAAATTTTAAAAAATCGGATGTTATTTTTTTAAATTTGGATTGATTTGACAAATAAAGTGTCATTCGAAAGACCTGAAAACTGAGTCAAACTAGGTGTAGAAGTTGATTCGATAGTCAAACCGAATTACTGACACCTGAGAGTTGAAAGACCACAGGTTGACCAAGCTGATTTTAGGGGGCAAAAATTCGAATTTACAAATATAGCTCATTCGAAAGAGCTCGTCTAGCTGATCCCGTCTAGCGAAGTGACACAAATTGGAAGAATCGGGTCCAAAGATGTGAAGAGGGGAAAGGCGAGGACCGAAGGCCGAAGTGACCCAAAGTGGAGGAATCGGTCCCAACGATGGGTAGGGGGGAGGGACTAGGGCCGAATCGACGAGCTGAGTCAAACGGTACCACTCTTTCTTTCTGGAGATGTCTGTGGACCGAGATATAGGTCACCGAAAATTGAAAAAACATAGGGGAGGAATAAGAACAATTTTGGTGTGAAAAATTCAATTTGTTGAATGAGAGCTCATTCGAATGAGCTCTTCGAGTTTAGTCGAATTACGCCAAAATCAGCTCGAGATCTTGATTCTGAGCCAAGATAAACAGGTTCAAAATGTTTTAATTAAAATGATTATATGGATTGATTTAAAATGAATTAAATTAATTTAAAGTGTATTAAATTAGTTAAAAATGTATTAAATTAATCCAAAATGTATTAAAGACAATGGCTATTGTTATATTTGACGTCAATCGAATTTACTTCCTGCATTAAGCCCTTCATTTAAGTTGGAAAAAATTAACAGAGTGATTCATTTTAACTTTTTAAATTTTTTAAATAATAAATTTTTTTAATAAAATTTTTTAAATATTTTCAAATTTAAAGGCCGTCAGTAAATAGAGGCAAATATAACCGTCTACGTTCTCCAATAGTGTTTGCGTATTCTGCAACTGAACCCGCCTATTAGACTATTATAGGTGTATAAGTTATCTGTTAAGAGGATGGCAGTAGTTGGGTTAATTTTTAATAGGTCTAAGACAAAGTAACATTAGAAACTAGGGTAAGGGTTCGGCTCATCGACACATTAGATCGGTAAATGTCCAGCTCGCAATCCATATGTCCGCAAAAGCCATTCTGCAAAAAGCCATTCTGCAAAAAGCTATTTTGCTTCATTCAACTCCTCTCTTCTCCTCATCTTAATTTCCCTCAAGTTATTAAATTAGATGTTGACAAGGGAGTTTGCTTGAAATTTCTAGAGGAATGAGTCTATGTGGGGGAGGGAGACTAGTGAGGGAAATCACTTACGAGGATGTTTATTTAAAAATTTGATGGATGTAGCTAAAGATGCTTTAAGACTGTTCATGTAGTTAAAAGCTACTCTCTTAAAAATCCAAGACGGATAGCTAACGCTGCTCTTGACCAATATTGTATACATTAGGGGAAGAACAGACATATAGAAAAACTTCTTAGAAATTTCATAGGTTTTTAGATTTACAATTAATTATCAATTTAAAATTAAATTGCAATAATATACAGGGGGATTATGAGGGGCATACCATACATTAATGAAAAATGGGAGCCATTCTTTGCAGGAAAAATGCAAGAAAAAGTGTCTTTGTGCACAGGAGTCTTTTGCGGGGTGCCGGAATTTTGGTCACCACGATTTTTCGAACTTTGGTCATCAATTATTTTGGAAATTTGGTCACCAGCGGAATTTTGGTCACCAAGTCAAAAAACGGAATATTGGGCACTGAATTTTGGTCACCACTAGGAATTTTGGTCACCAAATGGAAAAAATAATCTTACCTAAAACTAAAACTAATATCAAAGTGATAAAAAATGATTTTTCAACCCCCATTTGATCAATTTCAATGTTTGACATTCTTCCGACTGATCACTCTCTCAGTTGATCACTCTCGATCACTCTCCCGGATGATTAATTAACTGTGAGAGTGATCAACATTGAAATTGATCAAATGGGGGTTGAAAATCATTTTTTATCACTTTGATATTAGTTTTAGGTAAGATTATTTTTTTCCATTTGGTGACAAAATTCCTAGTGGTGACCAAAATTCGGTGCCCAATATTCCGTTTTTTGATTTGGTGACCAAAATTCCTAGTGGTGACCAAAATTCGGTGCCTAATATTCCGTTTTTTGATTTGGTGACCAAAATTCCTAGTGGTGACCAAAATTCGGTGCCTAATATTCCGTTTTTTGATTTGGTGACCAAAATTCAACTGGTGACCAAAATTCCAAAAAATTGGTGACTAAAGTTCCGAAAAATCGTGGTGACCAAAATTCCAGTGACCAAAATTCCGTAAACCCTTTTGCGAGCTTAATAAATATAATAAGCCCGCAAAAACTTTATTTAATTTTTAACTAGACGTGGAAATATTATAGTGTCTCTAGTCTTAAATTTTGTAATAAATAGAGAGGAATTTTAGTTTATTGAACTAAACCATAAAAATAAATTATTATTATTTGCAATATGTGTTTGGCGGAAATCACGCCAGCTTCTTAATGCCTGCGTTTTTCTTAACTTGATTCCCTCCTTTAAATTGAAAAAAATGAATAGAGACATTCATTTTATATTTTTTAAATAAAAATTTTTAAGCAAAACCATAAAAATAAATTTATTAAACATTTATTTTCAAAAATAAATACTACTCCATGTAAATCACGCAAGCGTCTTAATGCCTGTCTTAAACTCCTTAAGAGCGGCAATTATTCAGGATCTTGAAAACCGGTTCTAAAATTTTTTAGCGGATAACCATTTTACACTCTGTCAGAAAATTATAAGCACCCCTTAGTTTTTACGTAAAAAACTTTAAAAAGTAAAATAATTTTAAAATTTTTTATGGATTTCTAATTCATATTCGAAAGAAAAAACAATCAGATATAAATTATTTATGGGTAGAAGGGGGTTATAAATCGTATTTCCTAAAAACGACTGTCAGATAATTATGAGCACCCTTAAGGTTTCGACATTAGAGGTCGTTCAAAAAATCTTTTGTTGCAACTTTTTTTACATTAATGGATGATTGTTTGTCTGTTTTATTCAGTCAGTCGCAGTCAGCCGATTACCGTTAATTTTAATTTTATATATTTTAATTTAAATTAAATATATAATATAGCATTGATTTATATTTTTTAAATTTGTAGTTTGTAAATTTTAATATTTTTTGTATTTTATAAATTGTATTTATAAGGTCATTTATTTCAAAAGGGCATAGGATACATTTTTTAAAGGAGAATTATATAAAAAATTTTGTCAATTTTAGACAATCATATATATATAAATGCCTAATGAAATTAACGACTGTCAGTGTAGTCGTTAATTAAAATACAAAAAAGCCATAAGAATTAAAGCTAAATTAAATTAAAATTAAATTTTAAACTAAATTTTTTAGTTGAAATGTTTATTTTAATATTTCTTCTTATTTTTGCCAATCTTCAAGAAGGTAATTTTTTAAAATAACAGAAATTTCTTCCATAATTAATAAAAATTAAAGAAAAAAGGTCTTATTTAATTATCGTTTTTAGCGTTTTCCGATTTTTCCAAATCGGAAATTTACGGAATTAATGTTTTGAAAATGGCAAACTTTTGGGTTTTAACCTTCTGGGTTAATCACGAATTAACATAATTCAATTAATAAAATTTTTTAATAATAATTATATCTTTTAAATAGTTTACAACGTGAAAATCAAGGGACGTGATGTTTTGAAAATGGCAAAATGCTACATGGATGCATTTTACCAAAAACCTTCGATTCCTCGTAAATTAAAAATGTTAATAAATAATTGTGTTAATCCTTTAGGTGATGATATTGTTTCAATGAGTGAAGCTATGAATCCACATTTGGCTTTTTCTAAAAACATTGAACAATGCTTAATGAATAATGATGTGATTGTAAGTTACTTTAAGACATTAAATTATGTGGTAATCTGAAATTAATCATGTTATTGAAAAATTTATTTGCTTAGCTATGTTAACTTTGTTTTATTCAGCTAATTTCCAAATTAAGGCAAACTTGCATGCTTTGTTATTTGCGGCATCAGGCTTGAATCAATGGCGCGATGAATCACTTGAGAGGCTGGAAAATGAATATCGCGAAAAAATTCAAAAATTTGGAAATCTTTCAAACACTGGATTGACATTAAGAGAATTCCTTGACATGATGGATTTTAGTGAAACGAAACACATAATTAGCAATTGGCGAAAGGCTAATAATGCTAAAATGAGGGCGGAATTCGTTAAAGATTATGATGTCGAAAAATATAATCAGATAGATAATGAACAGGACCCGGAACGAAAGAAAATGATGATAGACAACTATGTTGATCAAAATTCGAGTGAATACAGAGAATGGGGCGGTTTGAGGGAGCAAAATATTGAACATTTTAAAAATATTTATCTTAATGATATGGATCATAGATACAATAGTTGGCGCCGCAAACTAAGCCCTTTTTCTTTGTTGATAAATTCGGCTTATTTGAAATTTGCAGAAGTTCTGATTGAAAAGTTTATTGAGAAGGTGCTTTCAACCTATTTATAATAACCTAAATATAAGATAATTGAAGCACTCTCAGTCGGAAAGACGAGACTGCCGGAATCGGAACTGTTATATATGGGGAGTGGCTTAAAATTAAGAGCTAGGGAATTTTCTTAAATCGAAAATCACATCAAAATTTACGAAGCCTACGAAAAATTCCGAAGGCTCGGAAAGCGGGATACCGAGCAGTCTGTTCGTTAGATTCAATTTTCTGTCCTAAGTTTTATGTTCTACTATTTCCGATTCTTTGGCTAATTCTAATAATTATATATTTACCTTCAGAAAAGTGATATGGATGGGATTCACATTTTGAAAGGAATGTTAAATCGCATCAAAACAACGATTGCCGCAAACATTTCGATTGTAGCACATTCTTTTTTAAATAAATTAAGCGATTATAAAACATTCATTCAGCCGTATCAAAATCTAGAAAATTGGCTGAATGCTAATGTCATTATTAGTCCAACAGGTATTCTAATATTTTCAAAAATTAGCGCAAAGTAAGGAGTATTAATCAGATAGGTAAATGTATTCCTCATTCACGTGTTAGTTTATCTGTTACGTTTTCACCTATCTTTTCTCCTAATCTACTTTTACTTCTTTCTTATGATTACAATTGGAAAGGACAATACGATTGTGATGTAATAACTAAATTTAAGCCTCTACTTTTCTTTAAAAGGTTCAGTATTAGCACAACGAAATATAATATTGAGGTGATTATATGTTGAGGTTGGGAGAAAAACTGGTATAATGTATTGTAAGAAAGAATTAGATCCAGCTATCTAGTATTTAACATGATCATTAAGGGGGAAGTGTGTAGGCTTACACAATTAAATTGGAATGTATAGCAGTTCAACTATAGCTCAGTTGGTAAAGCACCTGCTTTTATTATAAAGATTTCAAGCTTTATATTAAAACTTATTTTAATTTAGCTGTGAATGAAGATTATGTACCAAAATTTCCAAAAGTAAAACGTGTTATTTGGTTTGTTCGCCATGGAGAAAGGCTTGATAACGATAAAAATTTAAAAAATGAGGTTAAAAATACTAAGAGCCAACAATATAATTATAATGGAAGAAATTATAATTTTGACAATTCTCCTTTAAATGAAACGGGTGAAATAAGAGCCATGAAATTGAACAACGTGTATGATTTACTTTTAAAATAATTAATGAATAATTAATGAATTAATGAATAATTAAGGCCTTGAGTGAGAACCGCTGATTTTTTGATTTGGTTTCCGGACTCCAACAATTTTTTATTCGGTCCGGCCCGGTATCGGTGTATATTGCAAGAATCGACGACCCACCTGATAAATAGATTCATTGGAAATTTAAAATTTCTGAATTAAAGGAAGTTCAATGCCGAACTCTATCGTCATTTCCTCTAAAATACACTAAAATAGACATAAATTTATTAAAATTTGCAGGTTTGACAATATAGATATTCGTTATCTTTTCGCTTCTCCATATGACCGAACTATTCAAACAGCTGTGAATCTCTTGGGAGTTAGCCATAAAAATTTTCTTGGATCAAAAAATAGGAAAAAACTGGAATCTGAATTGAAAATAAAAATTGAACCCGGATTTATGGAAAGCATGATTGACTGTGTTGGCAGAGATATTGGATATCTTGAGTTTGATGAATTGAAGGAACATTATGGTCGCTTAGATACGGATTATCAACCTATTTTAAATAAAAATAGCTTATTTAGATTATACAAAGAGGTAAATGTTTAGAGCAAGCAGAGCATTATTTAAACTTCATTTATGTATAGAAAAACTGTAAACGGGTTTTGTGTCGGCAGCAGGGTTGCCGCCCAAAACCCGGCCTTTTTTTACACGAAACCCGATACCCGAAAAGAAAATTTTCCAACCCGAAACCCGTACCCAAATATTTTTTGCAGACTTTGCGGACCTTAAAACTTGCTTTCATCAAACAAAATACTCCTGTATCAATAATAAACTCTAAAGTGTTGAACGTCTTTATTTACGTCTATATTGTACCTTTATTCTCAATTGAATTGAGTAATAATTTCTGCAAATATTTTATAAATTGTTATCTTTCATTAAAGAAAGAAGGCCGAAAATCCGACATTGGTTGTATTGAACGTGTGCAATTAGTTTTAAATAAACTTTTGGAAAACGCTGAGCAAGGAAATATATCAAATCCATTTTATAACAATTATTTGCATGAACTTATGGACAACGGTGAATATAAAAGTGAATGGATACTTCCAGGAGAGGAAAATGCTGGTAAACTAAATATTTAGTTGATTTTATTTAATAATCGGCCGAATCTATTCGAGAAATTAAAATAAAGCAAAATTAGGCTATAACATTTCTCTTTCAACTATATGCAGAAGGCTTCTGCAAAGTTTAAGGGATTAGCTGTATCTCTAAGCAAAATGTTTTGAGAATGTAAAGAAGTTACTTAAACCATTTACAATGTACATGGTTTGGCTCTTGTCCAGTTTATGCGTCCCATGAAAGTATATGCGTCCCATCAACAAAAAATTGGATTTTTCTTGGTGTTGCTAAGTTGAGGTATCGTTCCAAAACATTTCTTCATGTTCGAGACCTACACCCACTGGGTCTGGGACCGTTCCTTACCGTATACCTCGAAATTTCTGAAAGTTAAAATCGTTTTTCTGAAATTTTTAAAAATTGGCTATAACTTTCAGAAATTTCAAGGTATAGGGTAAGGAACGGTCCCAGACCCAGTGGACGTAGATCCCGAACACGAAGAAATGCTTTGGAACCATACCCCTACTTTGCAACACCAAGAAATATCTAATTTTTTGTTGATGGGACGCATATACTTTCATGGGACGCATAAACTGGACAAGAGCCCATGGTTTAAGGGGAGCCAATTATTTATGACACACCCTAAGTATTTTAATTTTGGTGGTTTTATTACAAAAATCGTAGATACATTATAAAGATACAAAGCCAAAAATTATGACTATTTTTATGAAAAAATTTCAATGAATATAAATATTATATTCTAACTTTTAGAGCATATTGTAATTGTTACGCATGGGTTAGCTATATCTGCAATTCAAAATCTTGTTGGTGGAGTTTTCACTTATTCGCCTCAGGTTTAATTTAATTTTATATTTTAATAATTATTCGGTCTTAATATAATCTAGACATCAATTACAAAAATTGTTGAACTTGATCCGTCCAGGTAGAAAATAGATTTTTAAAATAATTTTTAGATCTGTTGAAGGTTACTCATTTATAAGTAAAAATAACATTGACACATAACATTGAATATTTCCGAAATATTAGAATCTAAATTATGCAATTCGAACCTTTCGGTCTTTCATGTATTATAGGGACACAGGAATGTCGCGAGCAGCTTTTAGCGCAACGGAAAGAAAAGAAACTGCTCACGACAGCCGCTGTACTCTAACAGTTGTTTCCTAGTCAATCGAGCCACAACGGGCTTTAATGTCTATTTCCGGTATATGCGATTAGCCTCAACGGGCCTTGATGACACAACTTGTGATGGGCTCGAATAGAATTAACAATAACGTATAGGCCACAACGGGCTAATTAGGATTTGCCACAACGGGCTAGACGACTAGAGGCTGTTACGCACGGATTAGACTAGGCCCCCTAATCCGAAAAGATATCCGGGGCTTCCCAGGGCGGGGGTACGCCAGTTATCGCTTAGTATATTTGACTATAAGAAATATATAATCAAATCCAAAAAATTTATTTAACTAAATAAATAATTTATTTTATTGTTGAAAAGAATAAGAGTGAATGTGAAGTGAATAATAAAAATCGTTGGGAAAATATTATTGTTAATGTTCATATAAGGCCCATCCTTCTTTCCATAGATAAGATCGCCAATTTCTTGTCCATTATGAGAAAAAGGTGAGTGTAGCAGTGAAAAGCGGATGTAAACACGGCTCAACGGCCGTTCACCTTTGGACTAGCAAGCGAAGACAACGTTCGCTCAGACAAGTCAAAAGAGCGCGCCAAATAATCGCAGCTCGGCGATTAATGACAAATCGCCGAGTCGCGACAGGAATAATAGAATCATTCGACTAACCCCTAAAATAACATTTTATTTGATGATTTTTACTCGAACAATTATCTCTTTCCATCTATCTACATTGACTCATGCGCGATATGAGCGTGATATCACCACCTTAAAAAAGGCGGTGATAAAAAAATTATTAAAATTTATAAAAAAATTTCTATATAGTGCGTATGCAAGTCATCATACAAATGGTTCAAGTACCTCAACCGGAAAGAATTATTTAGAAAATCTTCGTTTGGTTTATTCTGGTGTTACCGAGCATTTCGATGAAGATCTTAACGCAAGCTATTTCAAACACTAAACACTTGGTTGCTTAATGATATTTGGATAAATTAAAATTTCTAAAATTTTCGTTCTAGTTTGGGTATGACAACAAAGCTATTAGGAAGTTTTTAAAAATTTTTAATTTTTAAACTCAAAAAAGTCAATTAGAAAAGATTTATCCTTATATTAATTAAGACTTTTTATTCATTTTCGGTAAGTTCATATTTTTATTTTTTTATAATTTTTTAAGACTGAGTTGATTTAAAGATAAAAACTGGACCTAAAAATCCAAAAAAATAACAGGATTTGCTGAAAACTTTTTTAAATGCCAGATTGCTTTTGGCTTGGGTCTTCGAAATTTTTATCGAATCAGGGTTGGATCGAATTTTTTGAAATAACTCATAATATAAATTAACTCAGTATAAAACATTTTTACCTTTTATTACTATTTAAAATTTTAAAAACTAGTAAGCATTTAAAACTCCTACCTCACCACGTACAAAAACAATTTTCAGATGCTTAACCTCCTATCTAAAAAAATTTTTTTTAACGCAACCCGAATTTTTTTGGTTTTATAATTGAATAGTTGAAAATTATTTTTAGATTTTCTAAAAATTTTGGCAATTAAAAAGCCTATTTTATGTGGAATTAGTTAATTCACTCATTCAACTATTCATTTATTTTTATTGCCGCAAAATTTTAAATTGTTATTTAATTTTTTTAAAGGATTTTCATAATTTATTCCTTCATTCGACTTTTTAGTATAAAATTATTCAATTATGTTTAACTAAAACATATACTTTATTACTGTAGTTAAATAGCATAAACTAGTGGGTAAGGCTATGATAGCTAAGTCCCGTGAAATCCTCGGGTTTCTGGAATCCAGACATATTTTTACAAGATTTTGTGTTTTTCACGTTCTAAAGTGGTGTTTTCAAGTTTATTCGCCGAAGCGACGAATAAGCTACCAATATAAATTAAAACTAACATCAAATTATGGCTAAATTTGGGGAGTGTTTCATTTATAGAAAGCTTTATAATTTCTAAGTTACTAATCTCGACAGTGATTAAATTCGAGACTGACTATTTTCGATATGTCGAACACCCTGTTGTTCAATCAATAATAACAGGTAGTAATTTATGCGAGTGATGGATATATATCTAATTAAAATTACAAAAATGGCGGCGACGATCTTTAAAATTTAACCAAAATATTCGACAATTTTGTTTAAACGAAGCTTAAGATTATATCAGAAAATATTATTTTAAATTCATTTCAAATTTTCTTCATTACCCATTATAGCCAAATTGATTGTGGGCGATATGGCTTAATAAACTGAAATAAATTAAAATACATTAATAATTAATAACATATTTTCTCTCTGATGAATAATTACGACCGATAAACACATAGTACCCAAAAAAATATTTTGAAGGGAGTATCTGAAAGTATCATTAATGTTGGGGACCCGAATTTCAGAAGCAACAAAAACAAGATTTAAAGAGTATCCATTTAGGAATGCCAAGTAAAATAGTATATTTGTACTTTATTTGTTAGTGAGGAAGGATTTAAATATACTTTAATATTTCTGTATTTTAAGAAGATATTAAAAATATTTTTTTAAAAAAATTACCGGCAATTGGTTGTCAATTGGAAAACTAGGAGAATAATAATAGATATTGCCTCCAGTCTGTTCTTCACCGTTTGGAGCAAATGCAGAATTTCCTTTTTGTTCGTTTGAATCAAAATGCCGTTTTCCAATCCGCATTAAATTTCGTAAATTGTTTGATTTGCGTACTCGTAACTAGGAAAAAATTTAATATTTCTTTATAGGCCCCCATTTTTATTTGGTGTAGTACAGAACTGAACTGAGTGGTTTTTGCAGTTCGGTTTCTTATCCCAAGAATATCTATTACTTTACAAGTTTTAGAAACTAAAGTAATCAGAAATGAAATTCTATTTTTAGTAAACTAATTTTAGTCAGGCTTCAACACAAAATTTTAAACTTTTAATTATTATTTAGAGGATTGCTATTAATTAGATTCGTTCAATTAAAATAAAAACACTTTTATTTTTAACCCCCAAATTTAATTTAATTAAAACCTCGTTATAATCAGGTGTCCTCTTTGATGCCTAAAATAATAGCTAATTAAATTTTTTATTATATCTACTATATTTCTACTAATAGAATGAATTTGTATTGCGATTAAAATTAATAGAATGCCGAGGCATCCTATCAGAGGAAAAACAAAATTCTAAATTTTCAAAAAATGTAAAAATCCCAATTAATTCCAACATAATAAATAGTACATACAAATAATTATAAATATTAACTTAGAAAACTTAATTTGGTGTTCAGTCAATGGAGGCGTGTTAATTTTTTGGATGCCTAATACTTCTTAGGCAATTTTTTATTAGCTTAATTAGCCACCAAATGTTTAGCGCTTACAACTATATATATATATTACCGTATTTTTTCTAATAGAGAGGCCGGCCTCTCTATTTATCAATCCCGGCTCAAAGGGCCGCTCTATTGTGGACGTCCGTTTAAATGGAGGTGGCCGCTCTATTAGAGGAAATATGGTATTTTAATCAGGCTTGCGCACAAAATTTGAAATTTTTTAGTATTTTCGCTTCAATTTTCTCTTCGTTAATGCTTTTTTATGTTCCGATAAGTACCTGGAATTGTCCTTGATCAGCAAAGGAAGGTATAGCAAATGCTGATAAATGTATTGGTTGTTGATTAGCTTTAGGTGTATTTAATGGACGTAGAGTGCCCAGATGTGTCAAACTTTAAAATTGAATAAAATTTTCTTTAAAAATCCTAAAATAATTTACCCAAGAAATTGTCTCAATTCAGGCATTAATTCATTCAATTTTTGGTAAGTATAAGCTGATTCAACTAGAGATATCGAACACAGGGTAATGAAGAGAACAAGTTTTGGCTGATCGTTAAATGAAATACTCATTTTATTTTTAATTATTTTTAGGTAAATTAATTGGGAAACAAGTACTGAAATTTTAAAGAATTTAAATAAATTTTGGAGTAATTTGTAAAAAGTTTAATTGTTGACAAAAAGTGAACTTGGAAAGAGGCTGAAGATCAGGGATGGATCTGAAGATCAAAGACGGGTCTAAAGATCAGGACTGGGGGCTCATTTTTAAAAGCAGAAGGGGTATGTAAGAAGAAAACAGAACCTAATAAGGTGTGGCCGACGGAACGCGCAAATAAAAATAAATAAAGTCGGAAATAAGACACAAGGTGTTGCTTAATTTGTTAATCGGGCCTAGATAGATTTTATTCGAAAATTTAATAGTGGAGTTGTTCAAAATTCCCGTTACCTAATGAAGGATTTTGGGAAAAGCCTGAATTTAAAAAATCTAAAATTTCCAAATAGGTTATAGAGATGCCAGAGGAATGGTTTGGTAATTATATTTTCAAAAAAATGATATCATCAGTCTATAAAAATCCGAGTATTTTCAATGTATATGGAAAAATTTAATTTTTAGTAAAAAATATTTTTGGATTGAAATTTGTATATAAAAATATATTTATTTATAATACTTAGTTAGAATGTACCATTGTCTATTCAAAGATTTCGTGGACCTGAGGTGTTTTAAACAATGAAAAAGGAATTTATGGTATGTGCTTTTTCTGGAATTAAAATAACTAAAAGAAATAACAAAAGGTTTATAACGAAAAAAATTCGCTCCAATGATTTTTAAAATTAAAATGTATCCAGATTGAATTAATTAAATCATTTTTTATTTGATAAGATTGAGTAAATAAAAATGTAAAAACTTGGAATATTTTTGGGGAAGGATTCGAACTCTTTTGTTTTATAAAATTAATTTTTTCGGCATACATTTGAAACACTAAGGAAAATCTAAAATGGATATTTCTTTGGAGAAATTTATTGGAAGGGAGATGGCCATCATCGGATGTAAACCTGAGCTCAAAACCGATTATAGGTAAATTTTATTCATTAATTTTCTTTTTTGGGGTTTGAACAGGGAGTCTTCCGAATACAGAAAGTTTGGAGTTGGAAATTCTTGTTCCCTAGATGTGAATTTATTTTTGACAACAAAACGACTTTCACATTTGAATAAATATTAGGTAGAATAAAAAATTAGAAACTAAAATTTAAAAAATTCTCAATTTTGTTTTAAAAATTGCAAACAAATTAAAAAACAAAAAATAAAAAAATATTTTTTTTGCTAGAAAACATGCATTCCTTATTTATATAATTTTTTGCTTTTTGAATTATTAATTTATTACCTTAAAAATTATACATAAAAGAAATGGTAATGAAAAGAATCCTTTGAATGTCTATTTAATAATTAAAAATTCTAAAATTTTATTTTTGGATATTTCCGAATTAAGATTTGAAAAAAAAATTAAAAATAGAAACAAATTTTGAAATAATTAGCAATGTTATTTTTTATGGCAAATGGAGGGAGGATATGTTTTTTAATGTATAAATTTAGTAAATTATTTAATTTAAGTATTTCAAGAACAAATAAGGCTTAGTTAAACAGCTAAAAACATAAAAGGGATTCAATTTACTAAACAAATATTCAACTAAATAGGGGATAAGCGACATGAGATAGTTTTGGCTGGGTTAGTGTTTAATGTCTTAAAAGTTAAATTTAAACAAGGACTTTGCTATTTTAATGAAAATTTTGTTAGGTAAAATACATGGCGGCACTTTGTGATGTTTGTTTTATGCACCACATGATTAAAATAGACAGATTTGAGAAATCAATTCGTATTTCGGATCCAATATCCAATGGAAATTTTCAGATTTTCAGATCCGGAAACGATATTTTCATTAAATGGAGAGGGTATGGATTGAAAGAGAGGGTATGGGTAATAATTTCCGATAGGAACTATTTTGTAGCAATAAGCCAGTATTCCCTTTCTGTTTCGCAGGCAAAATTTAAGATTTTAGGTAAGTCAATAAGAAATCTCTCCTTAATAACGGAAAGAAAAACCATGTAGCTTATAAGCCTAAGAGATTCTTTTCGTAAAAAATATTTGGACCCATAGAAATCGATCCGCTAAGCTTAGAAATGATTGAAAGTCTATATACATAGATCTAACAATTATAGTATACACTCTTAACAATAAAAAAATTCTTTTTTTAATAGCTTCGTGGATTACATATTTAATTAAACAAAAAATTAATTTTATATAAACATTAATAAAAACAAAACAAAAAATTAGCTTATAAAATACCAACATTTATATAAATGACGCCGAAAACTTTTAAATTACCCACATATTTATATTCTTAAATTCCAAACTTTTTACTTGTTAAGCTCTGATTGGCCATTCTCCCACAAAATTTATTTTTATAAAAACCGTATTATTAAAATGCCAATCGTGGGAAAATTAAAAATAAATCTTTCTTTTTTTATGTTAATGCCAAAACTCTCTCCCTTCCCTCCCCACTTTCTCCCTCCAACCTAATTAACAAGCATTTCGGCTACCTTGGTGAATTAGAATTTTTATTTTTAATTTAAATCTCGTCAGGTTATTTAACTAATTTTTTGTATGTTGTGAGAATAATGTAGCTCTCAGGAAAACGGTAAAAGCATTTTTGAAAAATTGCGGGGGCTTAAAAACTTCCTTTTTATTATACAAAATTTTCACATTATAATAAAAAAAGATAAGAATAAATTAATTAAAAAATATTTTAAAAAATTGTATGCCAAAATGTCATTTGAAAATTTGTATTAAGTTATGTAAGTACTATTACATCATTGTAAATACTAGGAGTGTTAAAAGAAGGGAATAGAAGAAGTGTTTGGAAACTCGCACAGAAATTCATGCTTAAGACTGTGTGTGAGTTTTAGAAATAAATTTAGACAGGCATGAGTACAAATATGAGTCACATAGCAGCATTTAAATCGCTTATGATGGGGTTAAACGATCTAAAAAGGGAAAAGAATAAGCATAAGCGGTGAGTGAAAGCGCCTATAAGCGGTAAGTGATATAAGCGGTGCGTCACTCCTATAAACGGTGAGTGAAAGTACCTAGCAATGGCTGCAAGGAGGTTGCAGATTCGAATCCTGCCCGATGACTGAACTTATGCTTCTCTTCTCGAGGAAAAAATCTGTATGGAAGTATGTACGCCTACGAGCTGTGAGAATAATGTCACTCTAAGTTCAAGTCACTCGTGGGAGGTGTTGGAGATAAAGTTAAAATACGGGAGGAGGTGGAAACTAAAATTGCTGAGTTTTAAAAGAAATTGGAAAAATTTGATTAGAAGAACCAAAAAACTACATATTTTTCATTTTTATAAAGAATAAACTAAATGAAAATATTTTAAAAAATTTCAAAAAATAAAAAAAATTAATTATTAATAATTAAATAATTTTCATTAAAATTTATTTATATTACACACCTGTTTCTATATTTAGCTAAACAAAAGAAAAATAATTTTATTTTGTTTTGCAAATTTGAAACTAAAAAATGAAATATTATTAAGACTAATTTTTATTTTTTTTGAGAATATTTTTATTTTTTTTTCTTTAAAAATAAATGCCAAATATGGAAACAAATTTACAAATTCACAGCTATAATTAATTAAAAAATTTTCCAAAAGTTTTTTTTATTTAAATAATTCATTTTCCGAATTATTTAAATTCTTTTTTTGTTTTTCTGCCATCATATTAATTGTTGATAATTCACTACGCCACAAATTAAAATTTGTACGGAGCTGGTTTATGCCTAGAATTTTTAATTAAATTAATAAAAATAATTTTTAAAATTTATTTTAAAATATGTGGTTAGGATTAGAGCCGGACTTTAGTGATCGTTCGATAATATCGGTATCGATATCGAAAAATATCGATAATTTTTCGATATTTTTTTTCGATATTTTCCCCGACGGGGGAACTTGTTCCAATAAAGGGCGAAGTTGTACCAATGATGGAGAAGTTGTCCCAATGTCGTGGGAAGTTGTACCTATGACGGGGACATATAAATCATCCAGATTAGCTCAGACCCATAAAGTGCAGTTTTTGAAGGGTAAAGGTCAAAAATTTAAAAGAAATTATTATCGAAAAAATCAAAAAAATTTTCGTTCGATAATATCGGTATCGATTATCGATAATATCGACATCGATATATCGATATTTTCCATCGATATATCGTATAGATCCGGTCTCTAGTTAGGATTTACATACATTGAATAGACTAAAAATCTCAAAATTTGAACTAAGTAAAGGTTTTTTATTTCTGTGCTACTGAAACGGTTTTGGTTGCAGGTTAGGTTGCTGTTTAACAGAGTTAATTCATAATACAATCCTAAACATTTTTTGAGTTAAAGATTAGTAGCTGGATAACGTTCAGCTTCCAAAAAATGCATGATGGAAAGATTAAAACCACATTTATCTAGTAAATTCACGAATATTTAAAAACGAAAAAATAAAAAAATAAATATTTATATAATTCAGCTTTGAATGTGTTGGGGGAACCGACTAAAAAACTTGGAATTTCGATTTCAGATTTTTAGTAAAAATTTCAAAAATCATTAGCTAACATAATTTTCAAAATTATTAATAAAATTATTACTTTCAAAAGTTGTTACAGCCATTTGTTCTTCATTATAGAAATATTTGATAGAATTATTTATAAATACATTTTCATTATTTGTAGCCAAATCCATTAATTTATATGCCTTTAATTTAATTTATTAATTAAATAAACTACCGTCGGACCTCATTATGTATTAGGAACTTGATTTTTAGGTGTATTACCTGTTTTTCTCCGAACTTCCTTAGCTCTGAGAAGAATAAATCCGATGTTATTCACATTAAGTCAATTAGTTTAAGATTTCTATATTTCTATCTTGTTTGACATCGAAATCTCATTATACGGTTACTTACTCAATATACGGTTATCTTATCATTATACGGTTACTTAATATTCAACAATGGATACAACTCAGTCAAGGTATTTTATGTCTAAGTCTTTTAATGTTATCAGCTCGGTGCCAAAATTCAGTAAAGTTCAGAACCGAAGTCACAAAACGCCCAATATCAAGCAATAGATATAACCCGATATAAGACACTTTATTTATGATACTCTCTTTATCTCTTATTTAAAATAAATCTTTTAAAAAGAACAGTTCTTTGCCAAAATGAGGTCCGACTATAACAATTTAATTTGAAAATTAAAATCTAAACTCTATCCAAAAACCGAATATATTCTGTTGCAATTCTCAAAGTATGTATTTTGCTCATTTTGTCAGAAGGAATTGAAGGTATTGCATGTCTGAGTCTTTTAAATGCTTCGTTTAATTCCTAATTTAGAAATAAATTTTATATAAATTTTCTAGTTAATTAACTTCCGTTCTTTGCCTTTCCCTACAATTAGCCATATTTCTTTTTAATTCCAAAAGTTTTTGTTCATCAACGATTTGCTCTATTTTACAACCATTTTCTATTGAAAATTATTTTAATGAGAGAAGAAATAAAAAATTTTTTGAACTAACCAACAGAATGTTTTTGTGTCATTGCTTGTTTATAAGCAAATTGAAGAGCCTGGATGTAAAAATTTTTTAGTTTTAAAATTTATGGATTATTTAGATAGAAATTATTTCTTGAAAATTTTTGGGGATAGAATAATTCTGGGGATAAAAATTCCAGAAATGTTTAAAGTTTATGGAAACTGATTTGAATAGAAAAGTTAATTAAGCGGCTGATTGAGCGGCCTTTTCTAATGAGCTGCCTCTATTAGAGAAAATAATGTATGAGAGAATACGGTGTGGACGACAGTAATTCAACCTGTACCTCCGATTTTCATTTGACCAAATTAAATATAATTTTGGTTTTTGATATTATTTCTTAGTGAAATATCGTTACTTAATTTGAATTGTTTTTCAAAAAATCATTTATTCCAAAACTTTTTAATTCAAGTTTAAAATTTAATAAACCCAGTTAGTAATTTAATTTATGAAGTTCAAAATTTTGGATTAAAAAAGGTAGTTTAAAATCTTTCATTCTCAGCGCCGCAGTCGAAAATTTTGAGAATTTTGGTCCGATATATATCACGATTCGTATCGGGATCCGATGCAAATCCCAATACCGAACGACCATAGTTTATATTGCTACTCGAAGAATATTTAATTTTAACCTAATATTTGTATTTAAAATTATAAGCTTAATATTTTACTTTAAAAAACAAAAAAAAAATATTAAAATTTATACATTAAAAGCAGCGTTATATCTCTGTCTGCAAGGGGCGCTTTGAGGCAAAATTTGTCTTTGAGCTAAAGTAGAAGCCACAAAAGCTGGTTTATTTATAATTTTGTTGTTTAAATTTATTTTATTTATTTTTGTTTTGTTTTTTAAATTTTTTGACACTGATTTGGTAGATAATTCTTCTTTTTTACCAAATGCTTCTTCAGTTTGTGGTGAATAGAGAGGAGAAGAAGAAGGATGATTTTGGGGCGGGGAAATTGAGGACATAATAAAGGAAGAATAAAAGAAGGAGAGTAGAAGAAAAATTTTGTTAAATTCTTTTAAATTAAGAAAATTTAGCAACTGATAAAAAATAATTCTGGAAAAATTTAAATAATCATTCTGTGAGAGGATTAATATAAATTTTATTATTTATTAAGATTTAAAAATTTAGAAAAAATAAATCTTGAACGGTTCATTCTGAAATTTAAGGCAATCTTTTTTTGTAAGCAGTGTTTAACCATTGCTAAATTTGTAAAAGAAGTAACTGGAAGGGAATTTTAATTCACCAAAAAAAGAAATTTTCTGTGTCGGAAATTCATGAATAAAAGCCAAAATCGAGAAATAATTTTCAAAAACTAAGTTGAATTTAGAAAAATTTTTTAACAATTAAACTGCCTATGAAACTGGGAAAATAAAAAAATTTATAAAAAAGATTTATAAAAAAGTGTAATATAATCCATATTATTTATTAGAATTTACAAATCTGGAAAAAATATTTTGAAGAAATCAAGATGAAAATTTTAAGAGACCCTTCGGTCACTCAGGTTTCTAATAAACAAAAAATTTGTTGAAATACCGTATTTTTCCTAAAAGTGCGACTGTCTATATTAGACCGACCCGTTATATTAAACCTTCCTTATAAAGAATGGTTGAAAAATAAACCGACCGGTCGAACTATTAGGAAAATACTGTAATTGAAGATATCTAGGATGAGGAAATTTCTATTTTAAAGCTAAAAATATTTTTTATATTTTTTTTCTGATCAAAGAGATGCGCATAAAACTAAATCATTTTTTTCCCTTTTTTTGTTATTCTTTAGAGAAAATGTGTTTTCTTTTTAAATGAAAAATTGTGGAAAAGTCAGCTTTGAAATGATCATAAATTTTGTTTTCTTAACTAAATGGCCAGAGGGGATTGAAAGAAAATTTTGTCAATTTTATTAAGGGTGTGAAGAATCGTGGGGCCTAATGGGTAATAAAAGAAAGGAAAGGAAGAGCAAATTTGGGGTAAAATACTAAAACTTTTTGGCGGAATAGGTTTAAGTAGATTGGAAGGAAGGAGTAAAGTTAGGGAAGTAAAATAAATAAAAGGATAAAAATATTTTGGTTACTATCTAAACAAATTAATTTTTTTGGATTTGTTTTTAAAAAAATTTAAGAGGGTAATCAAAAATTAAAACAATTTTTTGAAGGAAAGTTTTTAATTTAGGTAGTTAAAGTAATTGATGGGAAGGCCAATCGGTACTTTTCGGTTATCTCACAACATTTTCCTAAATTTGATCGGTTATAACTTTTTTGTTTGATCCTATCCGAATAAATCTCATATCATTCAGTAGCTCACAATAATCTCATGTAATTAATCACTAGAGACCAGGGCTGGGCGAAGTCAAAAAATAAAAAGCGAAATGCGGAATGCGAAACTTTTCGCGCCAAAAAATGTGAAAAATGCGAAAGTTGCGAAACGCGAAAATGCGAAATCGCCCAGCCCTGCTAGAGACGTCCGAGACTCTTGGTCTTAAGTCTTGATTCCATTACCATTCTTCGGTCTTTTTCGGTTTTCTCCTTGGGGTGTAGTCTTGAGACTTGGAAAATTTTCAGTTTCGGTCGTTTCTATTAATCACGATACCAAAATATTTTTATTGTTAGTACACTTGATCTAAAATTTCTTGCTGTAATTATGAAGAAAAAATTATAAAATTTTGATTAAAAAAATAATTTATTTAAAAAATATTTTTAGCCAAAATATTTTTTGTCAAAAAATTAAACAAAAAAATATTAAAAAAAGTTTTTAGATAAATGGATGGGAAAAGTCTCCAACTTTTGTTTAATAAATAACCGCTTATTTTTTATTTTTTCCATTAATTCTCTACTTTAAAAAGAATAAAAATATGTCCCAGCAGCGTGACAAAAAATGTTACTTTTTTATAAATTTGTGACCCTTTTATTTTTTGTTAAAAAACAATTTTTATATGAATAAATTTAAAATAATAATTTATTAATAATTTTTAATTAAAATTCTTTAAATTAAAATATTGGAAAAGGGGAAGACTTTCCCAAGGATGATGAATTATCTTTAAATTTTTTTTTGAAAAAATTACCAAAAACGTAGCCAACATTTAAAGGCAGAGTTGGGTCGGAACAATCAAAGGTGTCGGAAATCGGAAGAGCCGAAAATCAAAACTGGCTCAAAAGTTGGAACTCGGAATTCCGACCCATTTCTATTTAAAAGTGAGACATTTGAGGATAAATTACCGCATTTCCTAAAATAGTACTCCCGGGAGTACTATTTTTTAGTGATGTTCGAGAGTCAAAAAATCCCGAGAGTCGAGAGTCGAGACCGAGACCGAGAATCAACCCCGAGACCGAGACCAAAACGAGAGTCGAGAGTCGAGACCGAGAGTCGAGACCGATAGATTAAGAGGGATATCACTTGATGTCCCTCCTAATCCCCAAAAATCCCTTGATATACCTCAAAATCCCCATACTCGCTTGAATCCCCTTGTCCACAATATATATTCAATGATATTCACATTAATCTCTTAAAATCCCCTCATATCCTTCCATATCCCTACAAATCCAACAATATCTTTTTGATCCATCGATGCACCCATCCATTGATATTAAATTTTATCCTTCAGAATCCACAGTATCTAATATACCACAAACCACAAAATCTAATCCTTTAATCTTATTAAATTAAAATTTTTGCTGCATTTTTGGCGCCGCAGGCGAAAATTGTTTGAATTTTGGAGCTCAAGAAGCCAGATTTCTTCCATTTTTCAGCGCCGCAGGCAAAATTTTGGGAATTTTGGAGACTTTTCCTTAAAAATTTTAATATCAAAGTACGCAAGGTCCGAGTAAAGTTCAAAAAATTTCCGTCATTAGGGGTGTAAATTTAGTCTCGTTTTCCGAGACCAAAACACCGAGACCGAGACCGAGACCGAGAGCTCAAAAAACCCGAGAAATTTCTCGACTCGAGAGTCGAGACCGAGAGTCTCGAACATCACTACTATTTTTCAGCCCTCCTCCAAAGGGGAGTATTATTTAATGGGGAGTACTATTTCAGAAAATACGGTAACTATAAAGTCGGTCATAAAAATAAAAAAACAAAAGTTTATTTCTACTAAATCAAATTAAAAAATATATAGAAAATGATTTAGTTTTACAAATATAAAAATTAATTTTAAATATATTTAGTTTACAAATATTAAAATTTAAATTCGTTAATTTCTAAAAAAGGGAATATTTAATTAATTTAATTATTTAAATTCATCCAACTTTTCTTTTCCTTTAGCGCTTTTATTCGACTTTTTTGTTTCTTCATCTTGATTATTTTTTTCATTTTCTAATTGTTTTATTATTGAATCTAAATGTTTAGTGTTTTGACGAGTTAAATAAGGCTGTTGAGAATTTGGAATTATTTTTGTTGCTATGGGGCGAAAAAGTGTTTGGGGTTCATTGTCAGCAACTTGTATCCCATTTGGATTTTGAACAGTTTGTTGATTTTGCAGATAGTCTTCTTGTTGTTCCTGAATTGGAAATTTGTGTTATTTAGAATATATATTCTAATAATTAATTATCTAACTCTTAGATTCAAAAACTCATAAACACAAAAGCTTCCATAGCTATACTCTTACAGCTATCTCCCATAACATTTTGTCAATCTTTTACTATTTGCATATACCGGCTATCGGTATAATAAAATAACGACAACTGCAGAAATACTTCAGGCTTCTATGAGATAACTTTTTAGGGTATTCAAATTATAATTTACCTACAGATATCCAAAAAGAGGGCGGATCCAGATATCCAAAAATTTTGGATTGTATATCTGAAATCATTTCTTGATCCTCCAACTTTAGACACACTAGGGTGTGTCTAAAATTTTAAAAAGCGAAAGAAGTACTAAAGAAAATAAAAAACGGAAGTTGAAGAGATTTTATCCCTTATACAACTACTATCCAGCAGAACTTAGAAATCGAATGAGATAATATTTTAAGATCGAACAAACCATCTTATATTTCAAGATTTCATCTTCCACAGATTGTTTAATCAGATTTTTTAAGATTCCTTCTTGTAATTGTTGCAGAGCCTTATTTGAACTTTCCGCAGGGTTTTGTTGAATTGGTTTAATAAATTGTTGTCCTTCATTATGTTGTAGGAGTGGATTTTCTTGTGGCAATTTTTGATCGAAAAGTTGCTTTTCATGTTCTGATCCTTGTTGCTCTTTATAAGCTTTTTGATGTTGTAATAGTTGCATTTGTGTTGGAACACTTTCTGTTAACGGGTTTTGTTGGAAAGTTTGAGAATGCTTCCATTCTTCATATTGTCGTCGTAGTTGCAAATCAAGTTCATTATCTAGTTGGAAATTTTGGCCAAAACGGGCTCGCTGTCTTTGTTTATATTCTTTTTTCTGTTGCTGATTTTTAAATGGAAACATGAATTTTTGTAATGAATTGTTTTTCTGATTATAAATTAAATTTTGTTTTGGCATATTTGATGGTTGTCGATAGCCTAAAGTCTTTGAAGTTTCTGCTCGCTTATTCAAAGAAGTCGTTTGTTGAAAATTCTGTCCCATCTTACTCGATACCTGTTGATAACCTGCATTAGTTGAAGGTTCAGTTATCTTATTTAATGTATTCGCTTGTTGATTTTCTATTTTTAATGGACGTTTTTCCGATAGAAAATCTGTCAACATAGATTTTTGTTTAGAAGAAGAAGAACCAGCTTGTTCTGACCCTTTTCTCAAATAATCAGTCCATTGATCAGCAAAACTCTTATCTGAAGGTTGCTGATTAGTTTGTTCAATGGTTGGCTTTGGTAAAATAGGTCGTAAATTTGTAGTCGGCTTGAACATATGAGTATGTTGGAAATACTGATCTGGTGTCAGCTATAAATTAAAAAATAAGAAGCGACTGATGTCAGGTTTATGTCAGGGTTTATTGTTAGGGTTATCGTAGCTAATTAGGTATTCAAAAATTTAAGACAAATTTTCTAAAACGGAAAAAAATAATCTATGTATTAACTCCGACGATGATAGTAAATGTTTAGCAAGAGCTTAGCCACCGGGCCGGATTCTAACTTGCGATAGGTCCCCTGCGCTAGACTACGCTTCCAATTTGCATAAGCTCTACCGCTGTGCCTAGACTAGCATTTTTTGTTGGTATTTCCAACATTCAAAAATACATAAGTTATAATGGCAATGACAACATTCCGCTTATCTTGCTTAATAGTAGAGATACATATATCCAATTCTAGTATTTACCTTTTTTCGGATGAATACTAGAATTTGCGGATTTTAATTTTAAATTTTCTAAAACATAAGCTTGTTGGGTCTACTATTCGGTTCCAAACCACAGCTGTTTCGAAACTAAGAAATCTTCGGAAATCATAAATCGAAATTTTGAAACAGCTCTGTTTCGAACCGAGCTTTAACGCTTACATTATTTTGTTTAAGCAATTGTGAAAAATCCATTGGTTTCATATTACTTATATTTGAAAAATTTCTATTTTCTGGTGTTAAATGTGCCTCAAAAGCATGTTTTTGTACCACTGAAGGTTGACTCGAACTAGCCCCAATTTTTTCCATATTTATTCCTTGATAATTCTCCTGTATTTTATTCGATGGAGCATAATTTATATTTTTTCCTAGTAACTTCAAAAATGGCTTGGATTCTTCTAGACTTGTCATTTCCTTCTTCACGTTAATTAAATTTTCATTTTTGTTTGCTATAAAATTATTAATTAAATTTTGGGTAGAAACTGAAGTGATCATTATTTAAACAAGAACCAATTAATCATATTAACTTAATACTAGGTTAGCTCTCGATCCCTTTAGTCGTCGGATGTGTAGTGGTTCGGGTTTACTGTACGAGCTGCTATATTTATTCCTTGATAATTCTCCTGTATTCTATTTGGTGGAAAAATTAATAATTAATGTCGCGGGCTTTGAGTAGATTATGCGGTTATCGAGTGGTAATCAGTGATGTCAAAGTTCCAGTTCCAGTTCCGGAACTAAGGAATTTCAAAAATGGAGTTCCGGAACTGGAACTACAAAAATTAAAAACCTGGTTCTGGAACTGGAACTAGTTCCAGAGAAATTTTGGAACTTTGACATCACTAGTGGTATCAGAGGAATGAGATGGATATCGAGGGATTAAGCGGTATGAAGTTTCCGAGTACGGGTAATACCGAGTATTGGGATCCCGAGTTCCGAGCCCCCCGAGCGATCGAGTCGAGTAAACTCGAACTCGCTCGACTCGGACGTACTCTACTTTCAAGTCAAATTCTTGATAATTGTTGTAAATTATTTCAAATGTATTATTAATACCTTTATTTGCCAATGCATTTATTATGTTTCTATTCATGTTTTGTTCATTAAATTTTATTCCTTGCTGAATTTGCAATGTACTTTTGGGTAATGGGGGTGCTTTCTCTTTTTTTAATGTGCAAATAACTTCTAATTCATTACTTATGTTATAAATTGATAGTAAATATTCATTTGCATGTAATTCATAAAACTGGGGTGTTGGGCAGAAAAAGTCTAACTAAACAAAATTATCATTATTATTAGAACGTTTTTTCTTTCCGTTACATTTTCATGGGAAAGCTTTAAAATTTTTTTAACAAAATTAAGAGTGCCTCTGGGCGGGAGCAGGTCCACCTACCGCGAGCCCAACCTACCGCCGAGCTATAATTTCGTTCAGAATTGTCGAATCCGTGACTATTAGTTCTGGGCATGGCATCGTCTAACCAAAATTTTTGGTCTGCTTGGCCCACAGCCGAGATGTGAAGATAGTCAAAGGCGGGGCTAGGGGCATACATAACCAGCAGAGATAGAATGTTTTTATTTAGATTCTCAACCCCGAATAAAAAACTACTTACACTTATATTAAATTCCTTTAATTTTAACCGATACTGATCTTCTGGACATGGAACTCCTTCAAAAAATGTTGTATATATGTAACCTGCAGTTGTAAATATTTTTAAATTTTTTAATTCATTCTGAATATTAGAAGGCTTTGAACAGTTTAACTCATCAAAGCTTAATTGAACTTGGCCTTTTAAGGGACTTGTGTCAATATAAAATTGAAGAATAAAGCCATTACAAGGAAGGAAATATAAAAATAGTTGAATAATTAAGGCAAATATTTTCATTTTATTTTATTTAAAAAAATAAATTTAAATTTTTGTTTGTCGCTAGACTTTATTTAGCTTTTATAAGATAAATATTTGTCTAAAAGTACAATCTTTAAATCAAAAATAAAAGTGCAATGTCTATGAGAAAATAAAATTATGAAAGATGCACTTAAGTATATTCATGTGATTGTCAGATGTCAGACAAGCAACATTCTTGTTTTGAAATCAGTGTTGAAATTGAAGTTGTAAGCTAGTAATTTCTTCCAAAATGTTGATAAACGACCTGAGGTGTGTTCAAATACAAATACGAACGTGAGTAACAAACTATTCTTCATCACAAAGGAATTACAATAGATTAATAGTGACTATGCATTGGATATAGGGTGGAAGGACAAGGAGAAAGATTTCTCCCTTTTCAGCGCCTGCGGCGCTGAAAATTTTGAGAATTTTAAAGGTCAAGAAGCTAGATTTCTGCCATTTTTGTCAGAAAATTTGGAATAATATTATCGCGTCTTGTTGGAATCGTACCTATTTTTACGAGTCATTTGTCGAAGGCAAAATATTTAAAAATTTTCGAAGGCTAGATTTTCTAAGTAGAGCGAACCGAACCCCCAAAGTTGCTCATCTGATTCAGCAGGCGGCCCAATCATCAATTTCGATGGCTAATAGAAAAATCTTGGGGGTAAATTTCGGGATTGATGTAGTAAATAAGCATGCTCGCTTTCTTCAGCGCCGCATGAGATTTTTTGAGAATGTTGGAAGTTTAAGAAGCCAGCTTTCTTTCAATTCCTCGAAAAGTCCATTCATTGTATATTTAGCCCTCGACGAGGTTCTTGGCGAGGGCGGAAACCGAGGTTCCGAGACCGAGGATCGACCGAACCGTTCGAACGACATCTGCCAACGTCGCGCAACCCTAATCTATATTCGAAAGCTCTTTACCGAAAATTTACATAAACTCTGTCTAAAAAGTTTAAGCACCCCCAAAATTTTTGTAAAAATACATGATCCCTATGCATTATTTGTTTGATTTTTTCATACATTAGCAGATAAAAAATTAGTTTTTAAATTTTATTAGTCTATTTTCCGTTCGAAATTTAATACGTATATTTTTAAAATTAATTTATTTTTGTCTCAGCAAAAATTTTTTCACATCCTTTTCGTTTTCTATATTTGTTTTTTATAATATATTTTTTATAATATATTTATAATATATTTGCCATAACAAAGATTACACCAATAAGGGCATTTTCCAGAGCCACAGTTTCCAATACAGCTTAGTGGAAGACATCTACGGCGTACACGGAAATATCCAAGAACTGGGCTTTCTGTAACGATTAAAAATAATGTTTTTTAGTTTATTAAGAAGTCAGTATTCCTTTCTTATTTTGTGCTTAATTACTTTTACGTTGGAAAAATTTGATAAAATTAAAAAAATTAAAAACTGTCAAGAATTTGATGTATTCTATCGGATCTTTTTGTTGTTGAAAATATTGTACACTCAACTGAGAGTTGAGTCCGATTATGCATGATAATTTTTATTTAATTCGTTTTTGATAATTCTGATGAATATAACCGTATATAAAAAATTTTAAAAAAACCCCTGCGAGAGGTTGTGAGATTAATCCAAGATTATGATAAAGATAATAAAGTAAGTTCAAATTTGTAAGGTAGTCCGTGAATCCGACGATACCCATCAACCCCCACTCCTAAACACTAGCTCATTTTTACTATTTGGATGGATATGAATAAAAAATTTTCTCATGTTACTATGTACATTGACTTGAAGATTGATCGGAATTCTCTCTATAATTATCCTTTATAATTATCCCATATCTCTATAATTATTCCCATCTCGGTACCCCCAATTTTTTATCTCAACTATAAGCATTACCAATGTCAGCCATGTCAACATTCTCTTCCCCATGACCTTCCATTCCTTTAATTTCTTTATTTGTTTCAGCCATTATAACAGCAATAGAATAAATCAAAACAATAATTAAAATTAAGTAAATTTTCATTTTTATTTTGAATATATTTTCTGTTTTATTATTTTTAAAATTTTTTAATATTTAAAAAATTTTTTTTTAGCTTTTATAAAGTTTTTTTTTCGTCTCAATCGCAGTTTTTAATAGTTTTAAAGTTCCATTATAAAATGTACTTTTATTTAAAAAATATTTAAATGTAAACAAATTAATAAAAAAAATTTTTTTATTTAGTTCATATTAGTAATTTATTTTTAATTTATTTCAAATCTAAAACTGGTTTTTGTTTAATTTTAAAAATTTATTTTCTTATTTTATTTTTATTTTTTAAACTTGTTTTGATTCAAATCAAATTTTATAGCTCAGACACGACGATTTCAGACAATAAATTTTAATGTGATAAAATAAAAAATTACTTCCTTAACATAAAATTTAAAATTGTCAAAATAATTTTAAGAAGATTTGAGTGCGAGTCTAGCTGCTTTGAAACAAAAAAATCTTCGAAATATAAAATCGGAAGAAAAAAACGTCGCAAATCGAAATTTCGACGCAGCTCTGGTTCGAGTCAATAAATCGATTTTCGATAAATCGAGATTATGTGTTACATGCCATAGGAATCCTTGAATCCCCTACTAACGGTTTCACTGATGAAATATTAATGTTTTAGATTGATATTATTCCCACAGTCATTCTGATGAAATAAAATTGAGGCTTGCTTTAATCTGTATGCGAAATTATTAAATAAATTATACTAACAAGGTAATTCGATTTTGTGACCACGATATCCATTCATATTCCTGATATATTCCTTAATCTCCCGAATCCGCTTAACACCAATCAATCCGTTAATTGGAGTTAAATTAATTTAGTTAAATTAATTTTTTAAATTAATTTAATTCCAATTAAGCCCCCATAAAACCTCCTTGATTCCACTAAGTCAATCGTCATCCCATTGATCATCGATATTTGTCTAAATCCGCTGCACCAAATGATCAATTGATGAAATTAAGCAAATTAAAGTAAATTTTCAAAAGTTATAAAACTCGGGTATCATTAAACTTGGCCTTGGCCAAATTTGACCCTCGACCTCGATCACGGCTATTAAAGCCTCGGAGATCCTTGGTCTTGGTTTTTTCGGAAAATCTCGACCACACGCGCAACTCTAGACAAAGCAAAATTCATAAAAAGTAAAAAGAATTTAATGTGTCATCAAAACTTTTTTATAGTTTTGATATATATTGTCATCAAAACTACATATAAATATTTGTAAACATTTATACTATCACAATTGAAAATTACAATAAAATAAATTTTTTATAAAATATTATACATTCTTCAATTTCTCAATTCAACTTTCCTCAAATATCCCTTCAAATCACATACATATATCCTTCTGGCAACAAATCGTGACTATTTTTTAATTTTTTTAAATCAATTGAATTTTCTTCGTTTTTATTAAATGACTCAGTCCTCGGCCAAAAATAATGTTCGGGTAATTTATGTTCAAAAGAAAATTTCTCCCAACTTTCTTTATGTTCAAATTTTGTAGATTCACCAGCCAATGCTTTTTGTTCTGACTACAGAGCACCTTACAATTATCTAAAAAATATGTAAATTTGTATACCTATATTTTGATATTATTAATTTATACATATTAGGGTTGATTGACTAAATGCTTGTACATATACAGCAGTTCTGGGTATGACTTCGGCTAGCCAACAATTTTGAACTGCTTAGACTCACAGCTATGGCTTTAAATAACCAACAGTGATAGAATGTTTTTATTTGGTGTACGGATATATCAGGACGGACATTCAGGATTGGGGCGGAAAAAATTTATACTGTCCACGACCAGTGGCCGTAGGTCCCGAAATCAGTAAGTAACTATTCGTACGTTAAAATATCCCGATATGTCCGTCGCGATATGTCCGCGTGCCTTTTATTTAGATCCTCAATATCAAATAAAAAACTACTTACATTAATATTAAATTCCTTTAATTTTAACGAATACTGATCTTCTGGACATGGAAGTCCTTCAAAAAATGGCGTATATATGTAACCTGCCAGTATAACTAAACTCCGTTCCAAAAAACCTCGACACCCCCAATTTTTCAGATAAATCGACTTACGGTTGTCTACTTTTTTATAATCTTTTTATATACTGATTCAGCAGCAAAAACTACCCTATTTTACAAAAAATTTTTGCAAACTGATAATTTTATCAAAAGTTATGATAAATTTTCAAAAAATCAGGCGTTCCAAATATCCTCAAACAGTTTGTAAAAATACCGATAATTACGGAAAAAATTTTTCTAAAATTTAACAAAAATTTCTATAAACATAACTATCAATAAGCTACAAAATAGAAAAAAAACTAAGTCGAAAACTGCTTTCATCATCGAGATCTCAAATCTCGAAAATCAACGGAAAATAGGGTTACAGTACTTTAAAAAATATTTTTTACCTATTACAGTATGCCTAAAAATTTCATTTTATACTTGATGAATAGCCCATAAAATTTGATACAAGTTACAAAAGGGCTCGTGTCGACGCAGAAGACCCACAGACAGAAGACCCAAGGACAGAAGAACCACAGACAAAAGACCCACAGACAGAATACCCACAAGGACAGAATACCCACAGACAAAAGACCCACACCTATTTTTTATTTCCCTTTTATTGTGCATAAATGTTGGCGCGAGGGATGTTGTTAGTTCTATCTGTTTCGCACAATAAGAAATTGATCCAACAACGGGGTTGTTTCAATATTAGGGAAAATTGTTCCAACAATCTGGAAGGTTGTTCAAACAATGTGGGACGTTGTTCCAATGACAGGGAAGTTTGTTCCAACAACGAGTATGTTATTTTAACAATGGGGAATGTTCTTGCAACAACGGGTTAAGTTGTTCCAACGATGGGAATATTGTCACAATTACGTTGGAACTTGTTTATCGAAGAGAGATCTTAATTTCCCGGATTTTCTGGATTTTGATCCTGAAAATTCGGTCAATGTCGTGTCAAAAAATCGGATCCGATCAGATTCAGATGTATTAAATAGTATAAAAATAGCTAATTGGCCTTCCAATATTCTCAGAATTCGCACCTGTGTCGCTAAAAAAGTAGAAATCAGGCTTCTTGGTCTTACAAAATTTCCAAAATTCTTGTCACAAAAATTTCCGAAATTCTTGTCACATGGAGGGATATAGAAGGATTAGAAGCGATCATGGGTATTGAAGATATGCAAGGATAACGGGGATCTTTGGGATAAAAGAGATTAGTTAATTTTTTCTGAGTAACATGGAGGGATATCGCGTGATAAAAGCGGATTAGTAGTAAAAGCTTAAAAGGTTTACATCCCTTGAAATTCCCTGACATATCAGATTTATGTTAAGAAAGATATAAGTATTCCTTCTTCTGGTTTCTGTTATAAACAAGATAAGAATAGATATCGGTAAATTCGAGATTTTACCCCTATATTCTCTATATCCCACACTATTCCTGTGGGATATTAATCACCCGGCTCTTCAAATCACTTTCTAATTTAATGATCATCTCACTGGCCATTAAAGTTTAACGCTAAAAATTATGTATATTGATTAACTTTATAATAAAAATTTTTTTATATTTTAAAATTTTTTAATTTTGCTTCTTGAAAAATTAGAAATCTTTTTCAGAAATTTTAGAAAATTTTTTCTAAAGTTTTAATTGAAAAATTTTCTTGTGGGTCTTTTGTCTGTGGGTATTCTGTCCTTGTGGGTATTCTGTCTGTGGGTCTTTTGTCTGTGGTTCTTCTGTCCTTGGGTCTTCTGTCTGTGGGTCTTCTGTCACTACGCCAAAAGGGCTCATCTTTCTAAAAAATTTATCGGTGTCGGCATTCAAGCTTAAATAACTAGCATACCAAAAATAGCCGTGACTATTACTTCTGGGCATGGCATCGACTAGCCAAAATTTTTGGTCTTCTTGACCCACAGCCGAGATGTTAAGATAGTCAAAGGCGGGGCTAGGGCTATACATAACCAGCAGTGAGAGAATGTTTTTATTTAACTTCTCAACCTCGATAAAAAACCTCTAATAAATAACTACTTACACTTATATTAAATTCCTTTAATTTTAACTGATACTGATCTTCTGGACATGGAAGCCCTTTAAAGAATGGCGTATATATGTAACCTGCCGTTGTAACTATTTTTAAATTTTTTAATTCATTCTGAATATTAGAAGGCTTTGAACAGTTTAACTCATCAAAACTTAATTGAACTTGGCCTTTTAAGGGACTTGTGTCAATATAAAATTGAAGAATCAAGCTATTACAATGAAGGAAATATAAAAATAGTTGAACAATAAGGGCAAAGATTTTCATTTTATTTTATTTAAAAAAATAAATTTAAATTTTTGTTTGTCGCTAGACTTTATTTAGCTTTTATAAGATAAATATTTGTCTAAAAGTACAATCTTTAAATCAAAAATAAAAGTGCAATGTCTATGAGAAAATAAAATTATGAAAGATGCACTTAAGTATATTCATGTGATTGTCAGATGTCAGACAAGCAACATTCTTGTTTTGAAATCAGTGTTGAAATTGAAGTTGTAAGCTAGTAATTTCTTCCAAAATGTTGATAAACGACCTGAGGTGTGTTCAAATACAAATACGAACGTGAGTAACAAACTATTCTTCATCACAAAGGAATTACAATAGATTAATAGTGACTATGCAATGGATATAGGGTGGAAGGACAAGGAGAAAGATTTCTCCTTTTTCAGCGCCTGCGGCGCTGAAAATTTTGAGAATTTTAAAGGTCAAAAAGCTAGATTTCTGCCATTTTTGTCAGAAAATTTGGAATAATATTATCGCGTCTTGTTGGAATCGTGCCTATCTTTACGAGTCATTTGTCGAAGGCAAAATATTTAAAAATTTTCGAAGGCTAGATTTTCTAAGTAGAGCGAACCGAACCCCCAAAGTTGCTCATCTGATTCAGCAGGCGGCCCAATCATCAATTTCGATGGCTAATAGAAAAATCTTGGGGGTAAATTTCGTGATTGATGTAGTAAATAAGCATGCTCGCTTTCTTCAGCGCCGCATGAGATTTTTTGAGAATGTTGGAAGTTTAAGAAGCCAGCTTTCTTTCAATTCCTCGAAAAGTCCATTCATTGTATATTTAGCCCTCGACGAGGTTCTTGGCGAGGGCGGAAACCGAGGTTCCGAGACCGAGGATCGACCGAACCGTTCGAACGACATCTGCCTCGTAGAGCACTCAACGTCGCGCAACCCTAATCTATATTCGAAAGCTCTTTACCGAAAATTTACATAAACTCTGTCTAAAAAGTTTAAGCACCCCCAAAATTTTTGTAAAAATACATGATCCCTATGCATTATTTGTTTGATTTTTTCATACATTAGCAGATAAAAAATTAGTTTTTAAATTTTATTAGTCTATTTTCCGTTCGAAATTTAATACGTATATTTTTAAAATTAATTTATTTTTGTCTCAGCAAAAATTTTTCACATCCTTTTCGTTTTCTTTGTTAAAACAATTTTAAGATGATTTAAGTGCGAGTCGGAGCTGCGTCGAAACGAAAAAATCTTTGAAAATCGAAAATCGGATATCGATAAATCGAGATTATGTGTTACATGCTATTCGAATCTTTGAATCCACTGCTATTGGTTTCACTGATGAAATATTAATGTTTTAGCTTGATAATAGTCCCACAGTCATTCTGATGAAATAAAATTGAGGCTTGCTTTAATCTGTATGCGAAATTATTAAATAAATTATACTAACAAGGTAATTCGATTTTGTGACCACGATACCCATTCATATTCCTGATATATTCCTTAATCTTCCGAATCCGCTTAACACAAATCAATCCGTTAATTGGAGTTAAATTAATTGATCTAATTAATTTAACTCCAGTTAAGCACCATTTTATCCTCCTTAATTCCACTATGTCCATCGCCGTCCCTTTGATATTTCGATAGTGATCAATTAGTATCAAAGTATTTGTTCAGATACTTTGATTTTTCACTTCTTTACCAATCAAATTTCAAATACAAAGTCTGAATACGATGGAAATTATTAATTTGTAATAATTTACTAGAAATTCGATGAAATCAAGCAAATTTAAGTAAATTTTCAAAAATTATAAATTTTTTTGAAAACAAAGGTCTCAAATTTGACCCTCAACCTCGATCTCGGCTCAAATTTGACCCTCGTCTCGACTTTTTGAGCCTCGGCGATCCTTGGTCTCAGTTTTGCGATCAACCACGCGGAACTCTAGACAAAACAGCATTTATAAAATGTAAAAATCAATTTAAATTGTTATCAAAACTATAATATTTTTAAACATTTATACTATCACAATTGAAAATTACAATAAAATAAATTTTTCATAAAATTCATCCTCAATTTCTCAATTCAACTTTCTTCAATTTTATCTTCAAATCACATACATATATCCTTCTGGCAACAAATCGTGACTATTTTTTAATTTTTTTAACTCAATTGAATTTTCCTCGTTTTTATGAAATGACTCAGTCCTTGGCCAAAAATAATGTTCGGGTAATTTATGTTCAAATGGAGATTTCTCCCAACTTTCTTTATGTTCAAATTTTGTAGATTCACCAGACAATGCTTTTTGTTCTGACGCCCAAAAATGGTCGATATGTTCTGTTGCTATCTGTAAATTTAATTTATTATTACATTTATGATGAGTATGTTTTGATTAAGCAAAGAAGCTAAGCGGATATAGTTAGACTTTAAAATGAAAACCGAGGAAAACTGTAGGTAGGTAGTGATATTGCTAAGTAGTGATACTCCTCAATAGGGTTGTAGGTTCTAGACCGAACCAAAGAACCAAGGATTTTTCTGTTGGGTTCAGTAAAGCAGCTAGGCTATAGCTATTTCGCTCCTTTAGCTAGTGCAAAAGGTTAATCGGCGGCTCTTCAGTAGACCGGACTGATGTGTTAGCCATTACACCGCGCCGCCTGCTGCATAGCCTTAGGAATTAAATAGCTATATGCTTTACAGTTCTTCGGTTCAGTTTCGGATATCCGAAGAATTTCCAGGAACCGACAATCCTACACCTCGATATAAAAAATATTTCTATTGCCTTCAACTTTTCAATTTCTTCATGTTTATCTTCCACAACATTAATCTTATAACGTCTCATAGCTTCATATTTTCTATAAAAAAGCATCCAAGTATCAACAACTTCACAAATATTTCTATTTAACCAATTTGGAGGTGTCTTTTTAGTTTCTCTATAAAGTGTAATTTCCTCAAAAGTCTTGACTATATTAACTAAATTTTTTGATTTTGTTTCAAAATTTTTATTTTCGATTGTTGAAGATTGTGGAAGGGCTTTTTTAACTTTATTTTGTAACTCGTCATGTGATGTGATTCTTTCATCAACATTTTCTAGTATTGGTCTGGCAGCCAGATTTAAGTTTAAAGGGCCTTATTTTTAATTAATTATTTTTAGGAATTATATTTAATTAAAATTAAAGTAAAAGTATGAGTAAAAGTTGCTGCTTTCACCATCTTTTTTTATCTATCTTAATGTTAAATGCTAGCCAGATGGATCTCCTCCCTTCCTTCTACATTAACTTACTTAAATATTCCTCTATATCCCCACAATATTTATATCCACAATATCCATATCCCCACAATACCCCGCACACATATCTCCACACATATCACTCAAATTCCATATCCCCACAAACGGCTAAAATTTTGCTTATTACATGGGATAATGGAATTATTTGCTGCCCAAACTATTGGCGATCAACCTTGATGTTTTTAAAAAATTTAAATTGATAAAGTTGAGCATAAACTTTATTTCAAGACTATTTATCTGTTAAAGTCTAAAATTTTTCCTATTTGACTACTACAAATTTTTAATTAAATACCTCCATAAGGATTATCGACAACAATTAAAAATTGTATCCAATTCTTTACAGGTACCCGAATGTTAAACCATTTCCAACAATTTTCTTTCCATTCAGAATTTTCAATATGCAACCCGTCCACATAGCTAGGACAGAAAAATTTATTTTTGTCATCAAATATTTCAAAAATAAATTCTAATCGAGTAAATTCACTTTTTAAAGCTTCTATATCTTTTTTAGCTTCTTCAATTAAAATCTAGAAAACGCTAGTTTTTATTAAATAAAAAAATATAATTTAAATTAACTGATTCAACATTATGTGAATTTGAAAAAAATTTTTCTTTGTTTTGAAATACGATATTTCTAAATTGGTGTCCCTTTGAATTTACATTATGTGATTGACGGTTGCTTGTAGATTCCTCTTTTTCTAAATATTTTTGGAGAGAATAAATTAAAAGTTAAAAAATTTTATGACATTATTGTTAAAAGACTACAGCCCAAAACAACTTGCGGACAAAACAAACTATCTGGGAAATTTTGCGTGTGCCAATCTCTTTAGCCAATGAAAGAAATCGTTTAATAATAAATTTGTTAAGATTCGGAAATCTGAAGCAAGTTAGGGTTAACAAGTTAAGTTAAATTTTAAAGTTTAACAAGTTAACACTAAAAAGTGTAAAATAGAGTAATTGAAAAAGATGAAAAAGCGCGCGCGTAATTTCTGCTTCTTCTGATCAACTCCAAAAGTTTGGCGGTTCCACTGTTATATGGATGATCCGCATTAAAGGAGACACTCCACTAGAGAGGTGCCGGAACTCGGAAATAGCTCAGAAGTCGTAATTCGAAATTCCGATTCACCTCTGATCTGCATGTTCCTTAAGCTAAACTATTTAACTCTTACTCTGTTTCTGAAACTAACAAATAAGAAACATTTCCTTCAACTAGAATTTTAAAATAACAAATTTATTTCGTTACCTTTTTTATTATCATCCCCATTACTAAATTCTTCAATTAATTTTAATTTGACTTGTTGAGAGGTTAATAATTGACAGAAGAAAATAATTAAGAAAAAGGCTAAATTTTTTGACATTTTTATTTAATTTTTGATTTTTTAAAATTTGGATTCCCTTTTAAATGCAGTGTTTTTGATGATGTAATAGGAAGAAAATGCAATATACAATAATTATTGCGTCTTTAAAAATTAAGGGCATTATACGTTTATTAAGAAATGGCTAGAATTGATGGGCAATTTTTGTTGTAAATTGCGTGATGTCGGTAATAAGGTGTACGGTTACAATATTTTCTCATTAAAAAATTTATTTTTCTTTGAAATAAAAATTTAATTATTAATTTTATTACAATTAAAACTTGCACTTTGAAATTTTTGTTTGAAAAATTAAGGATTACTGTACCCTTCCGTTTTCAGGATTTCGAAGAGTTTCCATATTATTTAATGGGGTATTATTGGGAGGATCAAAAGCATCCCGAAGTTTGTTTCCTATAGTTTATATCCGTTTTATCAGTTTAAATTCCATTCCACATTCTTGCTTATTCACTTTAACGAATTACATAAAGGTTTTAATATTATTTGGATTAAACTAATAAATTGTGTTTAATTGTGTGTGTCCGGTGAAGGAGATCAACAGAGGGCCTGATCAACTCTTGAGTTTATCCTAGGAAGTCCCGGGCATATTTTCTCCCTTATTACATTATTCTGTGGTTGGGTCCTCGCATTAGAAACAACACAATCGGGGGTCCCACCTTTATTTTATAAATCAGTTATTTGCTAATAATCTAATATCAAAGCTTGCCAAGATCTAACCCTTGAAAGGGCCACATACAATATCCATGACTAAACACATCTTTAACTAAATCTATTTCTAGTTTTTCTAATGGCTGTCCTTGTGCTTTATTCACAGTCATAGCAAAAGCTAACACCAATGGAAATTGATGCCTATGCAACAGGGCTGGGCACACTTTCGCGATTCGCATCTTTCGCATTTTTCACTAAAGTAAGTCGAGTACCGAGTAATTGGGAAAAACCCGAGCTCGAGTAATTCGAGTTTGAAAAACCCGTGTTCGAGCTCGAGCTCAACTTTTTAGGCCTAGTAACCCAGATATTGATGATTTATATGTCATTCGAAAAACTCCTCGAGCTGAGTCGAATGACAGGAAAATTAGCGAAATCCAACTTGATTTAACAAAGTTATAAGCATTTGTTTTAGCTCTTTACTTTGATATACGTGCAGTTTTTGCTTCTGCGGAAGAAGCCAGAATTTCCGACCCGACCGCAGCTAAAATGGCATAAGTTTATGTTACTTATCCAAAATTCCTTATTTGTCGACTTCTATGTGACATCCAAAAATATACAGTGCTTTCTACAAGTGGCAATTATTAAATCAAAAACTATCCAAAAATTTAAATCAAAATAAATCTAATAAAGTATAAGAAGATGTTTATCCTACCATAATTTTTAGCAAGCTCATTTTTGTGGAGTTAATCTCATTCTTTCACTCTTCCCATCTTTATTATCTTTTCTTTTGTGTTCTAATGTACCGAGATTAAAGATAAAGACTTTACTCCAAGACCAAACCCAAAAAACCTTAAAAATTGTCTTGAGTCAAGACACTTGACCATGAACTTGGAAAGCTCTAGATTTTTTTTCTTTTAAGGTGGAAGTTATGTAAGTTTTATGTTACTCAAAACTTATAGAGTAACGATTACTTTTGCTTAATTTTTGTCGGCTTTATATGCGACATCCAAAAATAATACTCCGGACCCCGTCCTCTTCAGCAATCATGACTCTAAAAATATTCGCATTTGATACGAAATAAATGTAATAGATTATAGGGAAAATGATTACCAATTTGTAGTTCACAAGTGCCCATACCATTTAAATCACTCCCTTTCAATTTAAATACCTTTTTATTCTATTTATTACTAAAGCTTATAGTGGTACTTATTTAATATCACCACCATCTCTATTTGAGTCTCAGATTAATTTTTTATTACAAATCATTTACAAATCATTTACTTTCCCGAAGGGCGACCCCCTCCGCTAGTAAATTTAAAAAGTTGAATGTGTAAGAGAATTTTACCAGATATAATTTATTAAATTAAAATATGTATAAGACTAGTGTTAAATTATTATTATTTGTGGTTGTTGGTTTGCGGTGTGTGGTGGGAATACTTTTTGGATGTTAGCGATGAGCTAATAAACAGTACGAGTCCACCCCCAGAGTATCGACACCCAAAGTATCGACACCCAGAGTATCGCAACCAAAGTATCGATGATCCAAAGTATCGAAACCCAGAATGACGAATTACCCAAAGTATCGAAAATTTTTAAATTTTATTATAAAACATTGGGAGGTTGTTCCAATGACGGGGAAGCATATTTTGATCAAATTTTTCAATTGATCAACTGATAGAGATCATTTGATCACTTAATCTTTGGGTCATTCGATATTGATCACTAAGGTGATCGATATTACTGTTGTTTATCACTCGTTTGATCACTCTTCTGGTTGATCATCACTAATTTCTTCTGCGAAAATTTTTAAAAATATTTTCGATTTCGATATTTTTCAACTTTTTCCGATTTTGTATATCGGATTTCCGAAGATTATTATTTCTAAACAGCTATATTGATCACTCACCTGATTGATCACTCTCGGTTGATCACTTTCTAGGTTGATCACTCATTCTATTGATCACTCACTTCCTGATTAATTCAACGAATTGAAGTTTGTTCCGTCATTGAGATTACCTCTCAATGTTTTATAATAAAATTTAAAAATTTTCGATACTTTGGGTAATTCGTCATTCTGGGTTTCGATGCTTTGGGTCATACGATACTTTGGGTGTCGATACTCTGGGGTGATCCCAACAGTACATTTGTAACAAAATTAAATTTAAAACTAGAAAACTTAATATAAATGATAAATGTAAATAACTGCTAATAACTGATTACCACTGTCTTTTGCTCGAATGACTTATCTTTTAATTAACATGCTGAGGAAAGTAAATGATTTGTAATAAAAAATTAATCTGAGACTCAAATAGAGATGGGGGTGATATTAAATAAGTGCCACTATAAGCTTTAGTAATAGAATAAAAAGGTATTTAAATTGAGAAGGAGTGATTCAAATGGTATGGACACTTGTGAACTAAAAATTGCTATCATTTTCCTTATAATCTATTACATTTATTTCGTATCAAATGCGAATATTTTTAGAGTCGTGATTGCTGAAGAGGACGGGGTCCGGAGTATTATTTTTGGATGTCGCATATAAAGCCGACAAAAATTAAGCAAAAGTAATCGTTACTCTATAAGTTTTGAGTAACATAAAACTTACAGAACTTCCACCTTAAAAGAAAAAAAATCTAGAGCTTTCCAAGTTCATGGTCAAGTGTCTTGACTCAAGACAATTTTTAAGGTTTTTTGGGTTTGGTCTTGGAGTAAAGTCTTTATCTTTAATCTCGGTACATTAGAACACAAAAGAAAAGATAATAAAGATGGGAAGAGTGAAAGAATGAGATTAACTCCACAAAAATGAGCTTGCTAAAAATTATGGTAGGATAAACATCTTCTTATACTTTATTAGATTTATTTTGATTTAAATTTTTGGATAGTTTTTGATTTAATAATTGCCACTTGTAGAAAGCACTGTATATTTTTGGATGTCACATAGAAGTCGACAAATAAGGAATTTTGGATAAGTAATATAAACTTATGCCATTTTAGCTGCGGTCGGCAATTCTGGCTTTTTCCGCAGAAGCAAAAACTTCACGAATGCCAAAGTAAGGAGCTAAAACAAATGCTCATAACTTTGTCAAATCAAGTTGGATTTCGCTAATTTTCGTGTCATTCGACTCAGCTCGAGGAGCTTTTTCGAATGACATATAAATCATCCATAGCTGGATCAGAACCATAAAACGAACTTTAGCCTTGACATTCATTAGCTAGATTAATATCTAGCTTCTAAAAAAATAGAATACAATTTTCGGATTTACTTAGAAACCTAAATTCAATAATTTTTCCCATTAATTTAATAAATAATTTATATTGTAGGACACACATGGTAAGTCAAAACACGGACGGGAGCCGGAAAGTTGTGCTCTGGAAAATTGTGCACCGGAAAATTGTGCACTGGAAAGTTGTGCACTAAGGCGGAAATCTGTGCATAAGCAGTAATCTTTGCACTAAATTGGAATTTGTTCACTCTACCGTTAATCAATTTTTCGGGAGAGTGATTGAGAGTGATCAGCCGGGAGGGTGAATATCCTTGAACTTGACCTCGGACCTCGGCTAAAATTTGACTTCGACCTCCATCTCGTTTTGTTCAGTCTCGGCGATCCTTTGGTCTCGGTTTTTACAAAAAGACAAAACAGCATTTATAAAAGGTAAAAACAATTAAAATTGACATCAAAACTATTATAATATTTTCACACATTTACATATACTATCACAATTGAAATTTACAATAAAATAAATTTTTTATCAAATTCATTGGTCAATCTCTCAATCCAAATTTCTTCAATTTTATCTTCAAATCACATACATATATCCTTCTGGCAACAAATCATGACTATTTTTTAATTTTTTTGTATCAATTGAATTTTCCTCATTTTTATTAAATGACTCAGTCCTCGGCCAAAAATAATGTTCCGGTAATTTATGTTCAAAAGGAGATTTCTCCAAACTTCCTTTATGTTCAAATTCTGTTGATTCACCAGCCAATGCTTTTTGTTCTGACGCCCAAAAATGTTCGATATGTTCTGTTGCCATCTGTAAATTTAATTTATTATTACATTTATGATGAGTATGTTTTGATTAAGCAAAGGAGATAAGCGGATATAGTTAGACTTTAAACTGAAACCGAGGAAAGCTGTGTAGGTAGGTAGTGATACTCTTCAATAGGGTTGTCGGTTCTAGACCGAACCGAACCGAAGAACCGAGGATTTTCTGTTGAGTTCAGTAACAGCTGGCTATAGCTATTTCTCTTCGTTAGCTAGTGCAAAAGGTTATTCGGCAGCTGGGAGCGAACCAGCATCTTCAGTAGACCGGACTGAGTTGTTAGCCGTTACACCGCGTCACCTACTGCATAGCCTTAGGAATTAAATAGCTATATGCTTTACAGTTCTTAGGTTCGGTTTCGGATATCCGAAGAATTTCCAAGAACCGACAACCCTACTCCTCAATACGAAAAATATTTCTATTGCCTTCAACTTTTCAATTTCTTCATGTTTGTCTTCCACAACATTAATTTTATAACGTCTCATAGCTTCATATTTTCTGTAAAAAAGCATCCAAGTATCAACAACCTCACAAACACTTCTATTCAACCAATTTGGAGGTGTCTTTTTAGTCTCTCTATAAAGTGTAATTTCTTCAAAAGTCTTGACTATATTAACTAAATTTTTTGATTTTGTTTCAAAATTTTTATTTTCGATTGTTGAAGATTGTGGAAGGGCTTTTTTAACTTTATTTTGGTATTCGTCATGTAATGTGATTCTTTCATCAACATTTTCTAATATTGGTCTGGCAGCCAGATTTAATTTTAAAGGGCCTTATTTTTAAATAATTATTTTTTGGATTTATATTTAATTAAAATTAAAGTAAAAGTATGGGTAAAATTGTTACTTTCACCTTCTTTTTTTATCTATCTTAATGTTAAATGCTAGCCAGATGGATCTCCTCCCTTCCTTCTACATTAACTTACTTAAATATTCCTCTATATCCCCACAATATTTATATCCACAATATCCATATCCCCACAATACCCCGCACACATATCTCCACACATATCACTCAAATTCCATATCCCCACAAACGGCTAAAATTTTGCTTATTACATGGGATAATGGAATTATTTGCTGCCCAAACTATTGGCGATCAACCTTGATGTTTTTAAAAAATTTAAATTGATAAAGTTGAGCATAAACTTTATTTCAAGACTATTTATCTGTTAAAGTCTAAAATTTTTCCTATTTGACTACTACAAATTTTTAATTAAATACCTCCATAAGGATTATCGACAACAATTAAAAATTGTATCCAATTCTTTACAGGTACCCGAATGTTAAACCATTTCCAACAATTTTCTTTCCATTCAGAATTTTCAATATGCAACCCGTCCACATAGCTAGGACAGAAAAATTTATTTTTGTCATCAAATATTTCAAAAATAAATTCTAATCGAGTAAATTCACTTTTTAAAGCTTCTATATCTTTTTTAGCTTCTTCAATTAAAATCTAGAAAACGCTAGTTTTTATTAAATAAAAAAATATAATTTAAATTAACTGATTCAACATTATGTGAATTTGAAAAAAATTTTTCTTTGTTTTGAAATACGATATTTCTAAATTGGTGTCCCTTTGAATTTACATTATGTGATTGACGGTTGCTTGTAGATTCCTCTTTTTCTAAATATTTTTGGAGAGAATAAATTAAAAGTTAAAAAATTTTATGACATTATTGTTAAAAGACTACAGCCCAAAACAACTTGCGGACAAAACAAACTATCTGGGAAATTTTGCGTGTGCCAATCTCTTTAGCCAATGAAAGAAATCGTTTAATAATAAATTTGTTAAGATTCGGAAATCTTGAAGCAAGTTAGGGTTAACAAGTTAAGTTAAATTTTAAAGTTTAACAAGTTAACACTAAAAAGTGTAAAATAAAGTAATTGAAAAAAATGAAAAAGCGCGCGCGTAATTTCTGCTTCTTCTGATCAACTCCAAAAGTTTGGCGGTTCCACTGTTATATGGATGATCCGCATTAAAGGAGACACTCCACTAGAGAGGTGCCGGAACTCGGAAATAGCTCAGAAGTCGTAATTCGAAATTCCGATTCACCTCTGATCTGCATGTTCCTTAAGCTAAACTATTTAACTCTTACTCTGTTTCTGAAACTAACAAATAAGAAACATTTCCTTCAACTAGAATTTTAAAATAACAAATTTATTTCGTTACCTTTTTTATTATCATCCCCATTACTAAATTCTTCAATTAATTTTAATTTGACTTGTTGAGAATTTAATATTTGACAGAAAAAAATAAATAAGAAAAAAGATAAATTTTTTGACATTTTAAATTAATTTTTGATTTTTTAAAATTTGGATTCCCTTTTAAATGCATTGTTTTTGATGATGTAATAGGAAGAAAATGCAATATACAATAATTATTGCATCTTTAAAAATTAATTAATTAATAAGGGCATTAAGGGCATTATGAGTTTATTAAGAAATGGCTAGACATGATGGGCAATTTTTGTTGTAAATTGCGTGATGTCGGTAATAAGGTGTACGATTACAATATTTTTTCGTTAAAAATTTATTTTTCTTTGAAATAAAAAATTTTAATCAGTTTTATTATAATTAAAACTTGCACTTTGAAATCTATGTTTAACAAATTAAGTATACTGTATCCTTCAGTTTCTAGGATTTTGAAGAGTTAACATATTATTTAATGGGGTATTATTGCAAGGGTCAAATGTATACAGAAGTTTGTTTCCATCAGTTTTTATCCGTTTTATCCTTTTTAATTCCATTCCAATTTTTTGCTTATTCACTTTACATAACTATTTTAATATTATTTGGATTTAATAAATAAATAAATTGTGTTTAATTTTGTGTGTCTTGTGAAGAATATCAACAGAGGGCCTGATAAACCCTTGAGTCTATCCTAGGAAGTCCCGGGCATATTCCCTTCCTTATTCCATTATTCCTGGGTTTGGGCCCACCACCCTAGAAACAACCCTATCGGGGGGCCCACCTCTATTTTATGAATTAGTTATTATTATTTCAATTATTTGTTTAGCGTTTTTAAATTTTTATAGAATGGACAACTTATTTTATGCCGAATTGAACAGCTCAGTATTGTAATGAAGTCTTTACTTATTTTCTTAAAAGAATGGAATGGCCAGTTGAATGGCCATCTCCATATTATCCTTGATAGAGCTGTCCAAAGAGAGCTGTCCAGAACAAACAAATGTGTATGTTTTGTAAGCAGATATCCTATTATTTACCAACCCAGCTCGTAATTTTCCTTATTTTTACACTAAAATGTCACAATTTATGAATAAATTCATCAATATTTTCACTAATTTCCTTTATTTATTTGTCTAGTTTTTTGATCAAATTTAAGAGGAATCCATTCTGAAGGAAAATCTTTTCTGTGATACAATGAATTGACTTCAAAATCATCATAATAATAAATTTGAGAATTTATATCGTTTAATAAATAACCAATCCACCATCCAAAAGTAGAAGCTGAAGCAGTAATTATTAATGTATTACAGATTTTTGTTGGAAAATACATATCTTGTCCTCTAGTCATATTTTTGGGCATAAACACTCTTTTTGGCTATTAAATAATTAAATATATTTAAAAGATAAAATGCCCAATGTGCAGTCCCTAAGTCTGCAAAAGTATGCATTCTAATGCTTTCCTTAATTGCTATCTTCATTTCCTCTAGTCATATTTTTGGTTTTGTTTTACCGTTTAGCGTAATTTTGATAATTTGAGGAGGTTTAAGCGAGCAAGGGATGGATTGTATTGTGCAAGGTTTACTGAGTAAACAAGCACATGTACAAACATTGTCTAAAGAAAAATAGTAATCAAGAAGAATGTCCTCGCAAACACTAAACTGACATTTCGAAAAAAATAAATGCCTTTTTCAAATATAGAGACTGCAAACTGGCATTAACCAATTTTTACCTTAATTCTATCAAAATTTAAATTTGTCAAAAACTTTTTATCTGCTCCAAGTAGAACTAATGTAATTTCATCACTATGGATTCGTTTCTATAAAATTTTAATTATTTCTGACGAATTTTTTAAATAATATTTTCAATTATTTGTTTAAATATTTTTATAATTAAATACATACCTTTATTTCATTAAAAACATATTTTGTTGATTCTTCAGTAAAATCTTTTTTTGACGGATGATGTCTAGGGTTCTTGGGTGGACCAAAATCGCCTAATCTTGTATATACGCATAATTTATGTGAAGGATCATTTCTGCAATTTATTTTAAAATTTTAAATGGCTTTTATTAAATAAATTGAGGTATTTTTATATATTTCAGGCGTACCCCTCTGAAAATTTTCGTTTGCCCAGCTAAAAGAGTACGAGCTAATTTTTCTCGTACTCACCACTGAATTTGGCCTGACTTGTACTTCGTACCTTAAGTGGGTAGGCACACATTGGAGTAGATGAAAATTTTTAAGCTGTAAGGCGAAGAAACCAGAGTTCTTCATTCTAGCGCCGCAGGCGAAAATTTGAGAATTTCAATTATTTAACAGCCAGATTTCTTTATTTTTTTAGCGCCGCAGGCGAAAATTTTTAAAATTTTGAAAGGCCGAAAGCGAAAAAAATTCACTTTATTTGTAACGCAGGCTAGAATTTTGAGATGGATATCCGCGGATTTGAAGCAGCATATCCGTATCCATCCGTATCCGTCCAATTTTTTTAAAAACAGTATCCATATCCATCCGTATCCGCTGATATCCGCGGGTATCCGGATATTATCCGTATCCGTGAGCAGGTCTGGTCATTTGTATTAGCTCGCCAATTATAGAGCTCATGGTTCCATCCTCTCGCCCAAATATTTGGGTACGTTATATTTACGTTATACCCAAATATTTTGGTACGAATTATATTTATTTTAATAATATAATACAAATGCCTTAGTGCGGCAAATGAGGAATACCAAGAAATGCACACAATATTATACGAGATGATCAATTTATCGAAGAATTAAGGATTCCCGGGACATTCCAGCTCAGCTATTCCAATTAACTCAGCTTCTCTTCATCTTTATTCAGTCTAATTAAACTACCAATAGCTGCGCGGTTCACACCGTCACGCCGCACACAGCTTTCATTCTTACAGCGAAACTTGTTCTTACAAGCCAATTCGAAAATGAAGATTCACGCTATCTTTAGGGGATGAAAATTTAATTTATAACGTACCCAAATATTTCATCAATATATTTGTCAACAATAGTTCTAATTTTGGTTGAAAAGAAATATAATTCTTTAATTTGATTTTTTACATCTTTAAATAAATCATGTATTTGTGGAGGGTAATGAATTCTTAAATATTTTTCTTTTGCTTTCATTACTTCATTTTTACTGAAATTCATTTTAAATATTGTATCGCCTTCAACTTCTTCAGGCTTTAACAAAACAATTTTTAAAATTACTTTAGAAAACCCTTAAACGGCACCTTAATAGAAGCAAAAATTCTGTGAGCAACAGGAAATGTTTCTTCCATTTCATTTGGAGTATTGTTAAAAGAATCACAAGAAAATTTAGAGTTGTTAAAATATCCAGGATAACGTTGAGTTTGTAGTCCCCAAACATAAATTATTGCAAAAGTCCACATCTAATAAATATTTAATATATTTGGAGCTATAAGGTAGGATTGGATCCTAGCCTCGTCTAACCCCGACCCCGAACAATTTTTTTGAACTCGACTCTGACATTGACTACATCGACAATAGCCCACCTTTTCTCAATTAATCCTTAATATATCTATTAATCCCTTTCCCCATTATTCCTCCCAAATCAACCGATATTTTAACAATCGCTCCAAATCCACCTTGATCCCTCGAAAAATCGTTAACTTTCGAATGATTCAAATTCAAAGTTATAATGAATTTTTTGTAAGATCAAATTTTTTGAATTCGATTCGTTTATAACTCAATTTAAATTCCAATTAGGTAGTTTTTTCTTAGGATCTTGGGGGTAAATGTTTAGCTTTTCGTTTGTTTAGGGTAGTATAATCATTCTTTTATTTTCTTTTAGAATTTAAGCCCCATCCCCTCTACAACAATATAAAATGCTTATTTACTTGATTAGCAAGACGTCCACAAGATCCGTGAAAATGATCTTCAGTTATTTCTAATAAAATAAATTTTGTAGTTTCTTGTCTTCTCCAAATTTCCAATTTTGACAAATTTATATATTTTAAATTTAACTGTTTTTGTTTTTGCCATTCTTCAATTTCATTGTAAAACTTTCTTGTACTATTAAATGTTGCTGAATATTTTGTTGCAGTCAAATATTCAGGAAAATCAAAGAATTTGAAAACTTAATTTTGCAATTTAAAATAAATTTATAGGCAATACATATTTTGGACTATAACACATTTTATTCAAAATTTACTAAGATAATTTCTATATTATTCTAAAGCTATGGATGTGAGGAATATTTTAGCTATAAGGATGGATATTTTCAGATCATCCTAAAAATATTACATCTGAATAAGTGTGCTCAATCGTGATTACTGATTTTTATTCGGCTATAGCTTTATTTAGTATGTTCGGAGCAAATCAATCCTGTTAGCTAGAGTAAGAGCGAGGAAAAAGTTTAATCACGGGCAGGCTTCGATCCTGCGACCTCCTGGCAGTTATTGCTAGGGGTTTTTGCTCATCACGTACAGGTGCTCTACCAACTTAGCCTTCTCTTTTAATAGACCCCCCCCCTAAACGTTTTCAATGCTAGCCAGCTGGATCTTTCATTTCCTTACACTTTATATCAAGAGTTTTTGACTTACCAAAATAAATAGTAATTACAAAAAACAACAAAGCAACTATCTTATTTTTGCCCATATTTTTAATTTATTTTGTTAATTTATTTGATAAAAAGTAATTAATAACTATCCAAAAAATGAATGATAGAAGATGAATTAAGGCACGGGTCTTAAATGAAATAAGTTTTTCCGAGACCCAGAATTGGCAAAAAATATTTTTTTGGGCAAGAAGATTTAATTAAAAATTAAAATTTTTAAATTAAAGCCTTCTAAAATTTATATTTAAAATTGATTTTTGAATATAAAATTGCTTAAACAAATAGAAAAAATATTTTTGAAGTAGCAATTGAATATAAAATGAATAGGTGATTAAATAAATAGTTATAGAATTTGCTATAATTTTTTTGCCAACGATTTATAGATTTTCTGTTAGGAACAAATTTATACTTTTATAAAAATAAATAGCTAATAAAATCTGGAATTAAAATAACATCTTTTAGATTTCTCCATCAATTATCCCCAAAATTCCTATTAATTAAATATATAAAATTATCAAAATGTTTTAGTAATCACTAGTTCACGTTGTTTATTTCCAAGATCTAATGATCACTCTAATGATGTTGAAGAAAGTGCTATTTGAAGAATGCAAGTCTTGCAATGCACGACGTAAGACACTCTCTTTCCGTTGAATGAGCCATTCTTGTGAATAGGTAACTTCTAATAAGATATTGGAATGTGCCAAAAACAAGTGTCAATCAAATTCGAGAAGTGTACTTCATTACAGCAGTCCAAAATATTTCTATTTTTCTTTAATTTTATTTCTTTAATTTCAACTTCATTAAAATTTTATAGTTGATTAGGTGATTTTTGTTCAAGTTGAGTCCAGATCCCTCACCCAAATCCCTCATCCAAATCCCTTGATATCTCTATGGGGGATTTGGTCGACCATGATATCATTTAAACAACGGTATCACTTAAACAACGTGACATTTGCACGAACATCGTTTAAATACATAAATAACAATGACAAAAATTATACTTTATTACTATTTTTAATCTCTAATCATCAACATTTAAATAATCAGCTTAAGCAAAAATGACATTTGTAAACAGAAATAATATTAAAAACACGGCAATAATAATAAAAAATAAAACTAATTATTGTTCTAATTATAGGTATATTATCAAGTTAGTTGTTTGGTAACATTTTGTTTTCCAACACTAATCTAATAATTAGTTTCTATTTTTTGCTTCAATTTGTGCCCATAAAAGCAATTAATTATTGCCCAACCTTTATTTATTTCCTTTTATTAGCTATTTCTTTTTTAGCCTTTTTTATGTAAATTAATTTAGTCTATTTAAATTATTCTAAATTTAATTTGCCATAAATTATAAATTTAATTTAGCAAGTATTTTTGATTTTATGAAAAATTTTTATTTCCGCATCTAGATAAAACTAAATTATGTAAACAAAATTTTGACTCAAAAAATCCACCAGTAGATTAAATAAAATTTTTTCACGTTTACCTGACCATTTTGAGCTTTTTTTGTTTGATATGTAATTTATTATTTTTAATGTGAAAGACTCTCCGAGCTTGGTCAAATGATTACTAAGACCGGCTAGATTTGACGATACTTTGCTAAATTAAGGGATTTTTGTTAGGATCATCCTCGTTGGGAAAAATTTTTGTGTCAATGCAAGGGACTACATATTAATTGGACAATCGAAATCTTGAAATTATAAAAATTTAGACGTTTTATTATTTTTTAAGACATCATACATACTTATAACTGAGAACCGCGTTTCAAAATCTGGATTAACCAAAAACATGGGTTATAGGTTAACAACCGATCGCCAACAACCCTGATAGAAATTACTTTGACCGTTAAATTATTGATAATATTCCAAGATAAAATAACGTTAAAATGTTGAACAATAATTCTTTAACATTAATTATTATGGAAATTATTAATTTAATTCTAGACAGTATTGGAGTTATACTTTTTGGAGTTGTAGTATTTTTAACTTTAAGAAGCAAGTAAGTATAAATTAATAAAATTTTATTTTTAATCAAATTATTGAAAATATTGCTAGGTAAAAATGGTGGTGTAGGGTTGTTCCGCGTCCTCGAAAGCCGTGGAATTTGAGAGATTTTTTGAAACCCCCCACCCCTTGCCTCCTCGAAAATTCTTCCCCGTGGCCCTCTGTCGGGAACATCCCTATTGGGGTGGTAACTCCTCTTAAAAAATCGTTAGGGGTTAGATTCGACCTCTCTTTCGAGGCTGGAATCTTATAAAATGAACAGAAATTTAAGCCTAACAGACCAATAATTGACTTTCTTAGCAGCGCGTAGGCAAAATTTACTAAAATAGTAGACTAGAAATTAATTGCTAATTTGATAGATAAATTGAATTCTCTCAATTTTTAAGGAATTTATATGTAAGTAATTGCCATTGTCTGATTGGAGTTTATTGCCTATGTGGATTTTTTACAAAATTTAATACAATTTTATCGGCATCTCTTGAAATTTCTGGAATTCCAGCATTTTTCTGTGGATTTATTTATTTACCTGCAGCCGCTATAATGCATGGAATTTTCCCTTTTATGTTAGCTATTGGGATTGATAGACTTTTGAGTATCCTTATACCTGTCTGGTGAGGAAATTACTTTATAAAAAATTCAAATATGTATATAGTGAAATTATTAAAGGAATAAAAAATATTTATAATCTGAGAATCTGAGAAAATCTGAGAAAATGTTCGAGTAAATCTTAATAACCCATATTATGCAGTAAAGTTCAGAAATTTACCGATACGATCGGATAAATAACGTATATACTCTATTAATTACCCTGGGTAATTATTGGTTCGACCTTTCTGGAGAGGCTAATTAATAAAGTTATTTTAGGAAGGCTAATTATAACTAATTTTAAGAGGGTAATTATTGTTTCAACGTTTCGCTGGAGGGGGCAACTAATAGAGACGGGGTAATTATTTAGGGGGGGGGGGTATTAATCGAGTATATACGGTATGTTTAAAAATAAAAAAATAGTTTTGTAACTTAAAAACAAAAATATCAAGAATTAAGAGACTCGATTTTAACAATATTTCATTCAATGAGACCTTTAACGAAAAAGAAAGTCAACCAAAATATTTTTTGTATAATATCTCTTGTATATAGGGTTGTCGGTTCCTGGAAATTCTTCGAAATCCGAAACCAAACCGAAGAACCTAATCAAAAAATCCTTGGTTATTCGGTTCGGTCTAAAACCGACAACCCTACTTGTATATAATTTTTAAATAATTTAAAGGTATATGAAAAGAAACAGCAAAATATATTTCTTTGTTGCTTCATTTATTAGCTCTCTATATATTTTATTTGTAACATTCCAAGTTAGCAATTATGTTTTAATGCCAAAAATGGGGGCAAATGAAGATTTAAATATCACTACTGGACAATTAATTGACGAGATGGTTTCGTTTTTTACTCATTGTTTTTGTCTTGTTTTCATTGATTTTGCCTTCATTTCGTTGACTTTTGGCTGTTATGTTTTTATTATTGCCAAATTGTTTGCTATGCGCAAAGACGAACAATGTGAATATTTTAATTTAATATTTAAAATTATGATAGCAACCCGACCCTCCGGGCCCGTAGAATAAATTCGGGGTTGGATAACCCGGTTAAATAACCCGGTTAAACAACCCGGGGGCAAATAACACTAAGCTTCGGGTTAAAATCGGTAGAATAAATTCAACACCGAGTTAAGGGTTATTTAACACTGAGCTAAGGGTTATTTAACTAGTTGAGTTACTGGGTTATTTAACCCTTTATATTTTATTGCCAAACCATTTTGCAATAATTGCGAAATGGCGCCGCAGGAGAAAATTTTTTGAAGTTTATAAGCCAAGGGGTCGTAATCCTTCATTTCCCAAAAATTCCGCAAAATGGAAAATATTTTGCAGTAATTTTTAAAAATGTTTGCGGAAGTAACTCCCGCGGGAATATTCCTGCAAAATCCCGCAAATAAGAAAAGGTGCGGGATTGCGGGAGCGGTATCCCGCAAAATCCAGCGCGGGATCCCGTCCCGCGCCGTTCTCTATTTAATACATGCAGGCCTGGTAGACCACAAACAAACCCAGAAATACAGGTTGGTGAGAGGGGATCTAGTTTTTATATTTTATCAATACAGATACTAACTACTTTGAAATATTTTGCTGCAAATTCTTTTGAAATTCGTATGGGAATGGCTAGATGACATGGAGTTATAAAGCGAAATAAAATTGCTATGCGTTTTGCATAGAAATTATTTTTTTTTAATTTTGCAATTTTATAAATGTTTTAATTTTTTGAAATTATGCATAATTCGCATGTTACCCTGCCCCCTAGTAGGGTTGCAATTTGCCCCTTACCTGCGGGTATTTAACCTGGGTAATTAATTTATTCTACCGGTAAGGTTACGCGGGTCAGATAACCGGGTTATCTGACCCGGTCATTTAACCCGAAGCTAAGGGTTTGAATTTATTCTGCGGGTTACGGGTTATTTAACCCCAAGGTAGGAGTTAAATACCCCTTACCCCGAATTTATTCTACGGGCCCCGGGGGCTGGTGTGTCGAGGATCGGGGTTTGCCGCGGTAGAGCCTTCGGGGTTCGGGTCTTGTTTTTGCCAAAAAATCTGTCGGGGTCGGGGTTTTGGGGGCGGGTTGCTACCCTATTTTAAATACGTTGGACCTTTATTATAAGATGACCCAGAATTAAGTAATCGTATTTAATTTATCTAATGATATAGTAAAATAATTTTCATTATAAAATAAAGAAGGGCATTAGTGTTTTATACAGGTATGAAAAGGTACTACATATGAGGGTTTCAGATTCCAATTTCTTTTTGAATTAGAGTAGATACCAAACATTTTTCGCCAATTTATTAATCATCAATTTTTATCGCTGAGTCGAGAAATTTTATTGTTAGTTATCCTGTAAGTTTCTGACTCAGCATAATCAAGAACTCACTAAATCGAACCTATTTTAAGCAAATTAAAGAGTTCTGGGTCCAATTATTGAGTCTAACTAAATCTTATTTACCTTTAATTATTCTCTTTTAAAGTTACAACAATTCGTCATTCATTATTTAAATCATTAGCCTTAATAATTTTAATACAAATTGTTTGTTGGGCAACAACCTTTGTTTGTTTTAATATTGTTGGCCGTCTTGAAAATATTAGCAATGAATCGAGAATGATTCTAACATTTATAATTAATTATTTCAGCTCTATTACTTCATCAGCTGAAATACCTATACTTTTATTTACGAGGTTGATTTTGGCATAAATTAAAAATTTGCTTTAAATATTTTTAAATTATAGTAGTGATCATAGAGGGGCATTAATTAAAGAATTTCCAAAAATTTGCAATTTCTTCAGCAGCAAGACTAATATTGTTGGAATACAAATAAATTATATGATTTAAAGAAATTTTTTGTATAAATCTTATTTTATTATGTATTTAATAAGGTAATATCAGGGTTTCACAGGAACCGAAATTTTGATTGGAACCAGATCCAATTTGAGGGATTCCGGAACTGGAACTTTTTCATGGTTCTGGCCGGAACTCTAACATATTTTACTAGTAATTTAGAAAATTTGTATTTTAAGTTCACCAAATTCTTCGTTTAACCAAACCTACAAATCGAACTGGAACTTTCTTTTTACTGAAACCGAACTACACAAATCCCCTGTTATGCCCGATAGCCCACCAATTATATGATATCCACTTTGATCCCCGAATTTCTTCGAGCTATCCTTAACCCCATCAGATCCCTACGTAGATATCAAATTAGCGATATACAATAATAACTCTTGTGCATACATAGAAATCTACCAATATCAACCAAATCCCCATTAATACATGCAAATTCTCGAAAATACCCTATTCTTAACTCCTTTTTAGCGCCGCAGGCGAAAATTTTTTGAATTTCGGAAGGGCAAGTGAGAAATTCCAAATTTTGTACGGCCAAATCCCAAGCATCCATCCTCCTTACACCACTCAATCCTCCATACTTAAGGAAATGATTCTGTACTAAATTGGGGTTTCGATAATAAAAATGAAATAAAATTTTTATTTTATAAAAAATCCAATCACCAATGTTAGGATTCGAAAATTTTTTTAATAATATTGGGAACTGTATTAGGATATTTCTCATGCATATAGATATGCATTTCCTCAAGTGCTTGATCTATTTGTATTGATGTATTTATTAAAAGTATGCATGCATCTAATCGTCTTGCACCATCAATCACTCCAAATTTATTTTGAGTATATTCAAGTAACATTTTAGTGTATCGAAAATATTCTTCATACAACAACTCTTTTCCTTGATATGATAGACCTTTTACAACTTTATGTATAAAAAAATTTTATTTCAAATTTCAAGATAATTATTGTTACTTGGATGTGAAAATATAATAGCCATTAAAAGCGCATATTCTTCTTTAGATAATGCAGTTTTTTTGAAAGGAATGATTGACTTTGTAAATATGCTGTCGACGAAGAAAAACAATCTGTTTACAAATATATTCAGATAGAATTATATGAAATAAAAAATTAAAATACAGTTTGACCCCACTTTTACCAATGCTTCAAAATTTTACATGAAAAGATAAGAAGGGGTCGCTTAATTATACAATCAATTTAAGTATCTTACAAGGCTCGGGTTGACTTAATACAGGGCTTCGATTTCTGCGGATTTTTCCTCATTTTGTGGTTTTTTGATAGGGCGATGAAGATTATTTTTAAAAATGCGGATTTGCGGATTTTTGTGGCCTTTTGAAGATTATGTGGATTTTTTTGTATTTTCTTGTAGTTTTTATGATAAAATAGCATTTTTTGGCTTCTTGGCCTCCCAAAATCCACAAAATTTTCGCCTTCGGCGCTGAAAAAGGAAGATTTTTGGCTTAAAGATCTTCCGAAATTCAAAAATTTTTCGCCTGCGGCGCTAAAAAGTGAATTTTTTTGGCCTACAGCCATCTATAATTCTCAAAATTTTATCCTGCTGCGCTTAAAATAAAAATTTTTGGCGCCTTCGGCGCCAAAAGTTTGGCACAGAAAATTTCCCCCTTGGCCCTCCCCCGTAAAAAATCCTGGCTACGGGCCTGGCTCAAGTCAACATAATTTTTCATATAATTGTTCGGATTTTAATGAAATAGTCATTAGTAGGAAAAAATTGCTCAATTCAATTGTTGGAGTCAAAAATATAACGCATGAAGTGATTTTAATTCAGCTTTTGTGTTTGATAATTTTTTGCGGATTTTTCATATCAAATGTGGATTTTTTCTATCAAAATTGCGGATTTTTAAAAATTCGAGATCGAAGCCCTGACTTAATAGGTAGAAGTTAATCGTGGAAACTTTTTCCGAATATAAGTATGCTATAAAAATAAAATTTAATTTATTCTCGCTTACATATATTATAATTTTCTCCCAAATATGTAAATTTTTTTAATGACTTCTTATTTCAGCTGGAATTTTTTGACGCGCAAGTTTAAAAAGTCCGTTTCTAAGTATACTAAGATCGGTTTAAGTACTTACAAAATAAGTATACACTGGAAGACTATTTCATATAAGTAGGGCTAGGATTTTTAGACACTAAAAAGATTTTTTTAGGCACTAAAAAAGATTTTTAGGCACTTTTCATGCACAAATTCTTTAAAAATAACACCAGATTTCGGGCCTATCTAGGAAAAAACAGACATTTTGCCTAAAATCCTAGCCCTACATATAAGATCTAAATTGTTAGTCACAAGTTGTATCTCTTATTACTACTGTATTATGGAAAAGCTTACTTTTTATCCTGAATAAAATCTTTATTTTTAATCACACCAAGAGCAGGCATAACACAATCCTTTCGTGTCCTCGTATCCACGCCAAGCTCACATGATATAAATGAACTTGTAAAGCATGTAAATATATGTGATACGTGCCGGCAAAGAGCAACCTGCAAAAAAAGATCATTAAAATTGTTCCGTCTAAATCAGAGGACTTTGTCAGTTATAGATAATTTTTCGAATACAGGCATTGATTTTGCGATAGCAACACATACCAGTCGATCAACTAGAATACATTTATATGTCCTATTATTATAAAATCCTTCTCTTTCAATGTCTAATTCCCAGCTAAGCATCTCTTCTCGAGAAATAGGACGAGGATTTGGCTTGAAGTTTGAGGATATATTTTAAATTTTAATAAAAATTTACCGAAAACATCTCAATATGATTGAAAATATTAAAGCCTGAAAGTACAATATCCTCGCAACTAATAACGTTGAGTAAAGTATCGTTTATATCTGTAAAAGCATTCAAAATTCTTTTCTGATCCTCCGCGATTTTTAATAAAAAATTAATTTCATTGCATTCTTTACCAGATTTATCAACAATCACAGCAACAATCTACAAAATTTACATAAAATTTATCCCACAGAGTGTTTTATCCCACATAAAATTATCCCACATAAAATTTTTTTAAATTTATCCCACATAAAATTTATCCCACACTCTGTATTTTGCAAATTTTGGAAGGCCATGAGGCCAGAATTCTTCTTTTTATGGTAAAAATCCCAACGGAAAACGTCCCACGCGATATCACGCCCAAATTTTTTAATTTTTGATTTTTTTATCTTCACCCGAAGATACCTCCTTCCACCGAAGATACCTCCCATAGATACCTCCACAAACCATCATGATCCTTAAAAATTGTGCCCAAATTCGGCAACATTTCTTAGCGCCGCAGGCGAAAATTTTGAGAATTGGAAGACCAACCCACTAGATTTCTTCATTTTCCAGCGCCGCAGGCGAAAAATTTGGGAATTTTGGAAGGCCAAAGAGCCAAAAATCTTCCCTTTTTGTAATAAAATTCCAAGGAAAATGTCGGGTTTCGGGTCGGGTTTTCAAAAATTTCTCGGGTCGGGTTTCGGGTCGAAAAAAAGTCCGGGTTTCGGGTATCGGGTTTCGGGTAACCCGAGACATCCCTGCTATACACTATTTATGAAGGATATTCCCTATTTCTGAACTTTTGCCTTAATTTTGAATTCTTCTCTCGAATATATTTATCCTTCGCCAGTGCTCATAAATTTCAATTTTGCTCGTACTCGTACTTCGTACCTAAGTACGAGGACGAGTACGAATTTTGGTACGAGCTTATGAACACGGGTTTTAACTAATTTTTCCCTATTTTTGCCACATTTTTGAGTGTTACAAAAAAGGATCAAAAGTTCTAACCTTTTGTTCTTCGCAACTTTTATTTATTTGTTGTTGTCTAGATGAATATTTTTTAGGGCAACCTGGTTCTTTCATTCCCACAAAAAGGCATTTATTGAGATAACATCGCTCACAATCTATCAACCTTAGTTTTATTTTCACAGAATTTGTGAAACATTTGCATTCAAATTTTTGTTCTTTATTTTTTAAATATATCCTTTTTAAAATTTAACTGTTTTTTTGTTTAAAAATTTATAAAACTTGAAAAATGCAGCACAAACATTGCAACAATTGACGTTATATTGATGTGAAACTTTCAAAGAAGAATCGCAAACTTGACATTTATTAACCAGTTTTCTCTCCATTTTGCTTCAACAACTAAAGCTCTATCAAAAATTAATTAATAATTTTTTTATTAGTATGAGTTAATAACCATTTTAATATACTATTTCAAATTAAAAAGCAGTAAAAGATGACATTAAAACTGAAATGGATGGGTAATTTAACCATAGTTAGCGAGATAAAATTAAATTTTCTAAACTAATATTTAAAAATAAATTACTGAAAAGCTAGAAAGAATGAATGAAACATCCACATATGTTTGTACAGCTTTGGATATTTCAAATAAAGTAAAATTTATGTGGATGAATATTGAATGTTCCGCGTTGAGTTTTACTAAAAATCATACAGTAAGGTGCAAAAGTTTATGCGGCAGCACATTGCAGGCAGACAATTCGATATATCTCAGGAAGAAAAGGGACTTGAATTAAATCAATTATATATTAATTAAGGGTAGGTATTGTACATATTACTAAAATTTATAAAAAAAAGCACACCTTGTTAAATTAACAAATACAATTGGATAAAAAGCAAATTAATAATGTGTAATGAATACATGTTTACTAATGACCTCAATTAATCTTTTATTCATTGTTCCAATCAGATTTTTAATTATATTTTGGTCCAATTGTTGCCATTTTTCCTTATTTACTCGTTTAAGAGCGTTAACATTGTTAAACTGCATTCCGTTCTTGTAAACTTCCATAGTCAATACAGCCCAAATATTCTCAATGGGTGACAGATCATGTGACTTAGTCGGTCATGAAAGAAAGGGGTTACTTAATTAACTATCTAAGAAAGATTAAATCTATAGATATGTATTGTTACTTAAGTACGTTTAGCAAAGTAGCTGTGACATACTCAACGCAAAATTGATTTTTAAATAAATTCTATTATCTGTCAATGTTTAAAGCTAAACAAATAATCGCGGAGTTTTTCATTCACCATTTTTTAGCAATTTATTTCTAATAATCAAAAAACGTAAAAAATTATTTACGTAAAAATGAATAAAATTTTATTTTTAAATTTAAATATACTATCCATTTATTTATATATTAAATGAGTTTTAGGAGAACTTGTTTATTGATTTTGATAATATTATATAAATTGGATAATAAAGAATAAAAAGATATATAGAATTAAATAAATGATTTAGATAAAGAGATTCATAATTAAAATAAAATAATTAAAACAATTAAAAATCTAATAAAAATTAAAATCTAGTCCATTTATTTGCAGGACAAGTTCCCATGACAATTCACAACATTCCCAGGCCTCGTAATATCTTTGCTCAAGCTGTCCCACATAAGATCTTATATTGGCTTTGGTCAAAATCTTTCTGACCACAAATACTAAATTCGGTTAAATTATTTATAAAATTTAATCTAATTTAAAATTTTTTTAAAGTTAAATTCATTATCAATAAAAGTATTAAAATCATTTTTTGTTGTTGTTGTTGCTGCTATTGTGTTGTGCCAGCATTCGCCTATTTGTTGCCCTTATTTCCTTCTCTCATCTCTTATAGGTGTGTGAGCTAAAAAGTCTTATTGAAAAGCTTTTATTTTAATTTATAAATAAATTTAAAAAATAAAACAAACGAGCAAACACTGAGTGATGGACAATATTTGTTAGCATTTTTTAACACCATTACGTGGCGACAAGAGTTGCCTATTTGTATATCCTAGTCAATTATGGATTTTTAAAATATAAAAATTTAAAAGAAACTTCGAAATTTAAAAAAAGTTCGAACTTAGAATCCGAGTTTGCGAATAAATGGGCTGCTTGCATTCAAGATTGCTATAGATTGGTTGTGTACTTCGAGTTTTCGAATAAATGGGTGCGTGTATCTAAGCTTGCGAATAAATGGGCGTGTGAATTCAAGTTTGCTTATGGATCGCATATGAATCCAAATTTGCTTATAAATGAAGTGTGGAATTGAATTTGCAATTAAATGGGTTGATAAAAGTAAATAAACTTAATTATGGTTAAAAATAAAGTTAAATTTAAAAAAGAAAAAATAGAATAAAAATAATTTTTTAATTAAAAAATACCGAGATTCTCTTCCATTATCTTTAGATTAGATACAAATAAAAAATTTAAATCAAATTAAATCTATATAAAATAAAATTAAAAAATAATATAATTAAAAATATAAACTAGATCCGTTTAGTTTCAAATTTTATTTCGGACTCAAAAATCGGAAGGAAAAAACGTCGGAAATTGGAATTCTGACCATCCTCTGATTTATTCATATGATTTTGATTTTTTGCCAGTCCAATTATAATTTATTTAGTAAAGTTCTATTCATTTACTTTGAATTTTCACAAGAAATTCCAAGTCATTTCTTTAAAAAAAATAATTTTATTATGAAATCTTTAATTCGGAAATAATTTCATCATCAAAAATAAAAGTAAATAAAAAAAAGTACATTGCACTTGAATTATAAAGTTTATTTAAAAAGCAATTTAAATAATTTACAGACTTATTTATTAATATTTTTTGCCCTTTCAATTTACATTTCTTAAATAGCTACATACATAATTTAAAAATTTAACATTTAAAAAATTAAAAAAATATATATTGAAATATATTTTTTAAAACCCTTCAAAAAAACTTTCAATCATCCCACCACCGACTGACCTTTTCATTATTGCCTTATTTGTTAGGTTGGATGGAAACATGACCAGTCTTATAATAATATATGTATCTAGCTTTTAAAAGATCCGTTTAGTTTTTTTGTTTGCTATTAGAGTCAAAAAATTATTTTTTATTATTTATTAATTTTAATATATTAAATTTTCAGAATGAATTTTCATAATTTATTCTTAATATTTTTAATAAAAGGAATTTTTGGTATGTAAATTATTTAATTAAAATAATTTTTGAGGATAGATTTACTATAAGAATTTTTGAGTTTTAATTTAATTAATCTTAGGTCTGTTGAAATTGCCACAAGCCGAAGAAGGAAAACCAAGGCTTTTGGTTGAAAATTGGAAAAATGACGTTGTTTATTTAGTTCAATACCCAAGAATCGAATCATTACCAAGTTTATCAATAAAATGTTTGTTAATCGAGAGTTGGCTGAAAATTAAAAATGTCCAGTTTTTTGTAAGTTATTAAAGTTTAGTAATTTTTAAATCTAATAAAATCCTTTAAACAAATTAATTTCATAAATTTCATGTCCGTGTTTTTTCTCTAAAGTTACTACTTTCAAAACATCAAATTGTGTATGGCTCCTCAAAAATGGGATATGATCAGATGTATTGAATCGTAAAAATTAGAAATACTCTGTATAAAGGTAGAAAACCTAAAATTGTCATATTGGGTCCGTGTCACTCACCCGGATCCGTGTCTGTTCCACAAATTGTTTTTTCCTTAGGTGAGATAGGTCAAGTTTGTGTTTTTATTTTATTTTTAAAATATATGTAGTAATTATCTAGAATAAAAAATTTCAATATTTGACAAACTCAATTTTAATAATTATACATATCTAATTATTATTATTTAAATTCTTCCTGTAGAGAATCAACAATCATTTTATGCTTGGTTCTCCACATTATGGAACTATTCCATTTGTCCAATTCAATGGAAATTTTATTGAGGGTTCAGAGAATATTATGAAAAGCTTGGATCATTTGGGAATGAAATTGGAACGAAATTCGAACGAAAATCAAATAATTGGGATCGTCGATGAAATACTTATCCCGTTAGTTAAAAATTTTATTAAAAATTAAATTAAAAAATTTTACTATTTCAAGTTTACTTATTATATTAACTATCTAGAAATATATTCTCTGTTTGTAAAGTGTTTTGAAATTTCGCAATTATATTTGGAATTTAACGACACCCTCAATCGAAACCTCATTTACGAAATCACTTTTCGTTAATGTTAACTGACGGCACCGATTATGAAATGTTAAATAAGCATAGTATATTTCTTAATTAATCATTGCTAAGCAAAATTAAATATGGGGTTTTTCCACTGTGATTATTTTTTCAATGTTTCAATTTTTTACCATTTCCAATTAAATCTTAATTAATGACCCCTTATTGTCTTGATTACTTAGTGTACATCGGTTGTCGTTGACTTACCTGTCCAGAATATATTAGCAAAATATATCTAGTACAAGCTAAATCTGTAATAAACAATAACTAAATAAAAAATTATTTAAGAATTCTGATGGAAGATCGGACAATGAAAATAAATGGAAAATGTGGATTAGATTTTCTTAGCTCCGATAATGGAATCAGAAAACAGTTAATTGAACATCTTCCAGAATTTATGGAATCCAAATATATTCAAATTGCGATCGAAAATTTTGGATATATCCTTGCTATAAATTCTAATTTTTGGCAAGAATATTTCCAATTGAATTTAAGTGATGCTCTCACTGATAATGATGAAAAGAAAATTATTTTGTTTATGAAAAAATATATTAAACCAGTTATGGGTAATTTTGATATGGGTGATTGGCAAAGATTAAATAATTGGTTGAAGGAATATATAGATGAAATGTTACAAAAATATTTTAATGGAGATGGGGAAGGAAGCATGTATACAAAGGTCATTGTTTAAGAAGCTCTTATTTAAGACCAGTATTTTGAATTTACCTATGACTAATGGTTTTAGGCTTGTATTAAAATTCGTACTCGTACCTCTGTACGAGTATAGAAAAAATAATAAAAAATTTTACAAAAATTAATAAATTAACGGAGACTTGGAGGGATTAAAGAGGATATCTAGGTATATAAGAGGATTAGGGTATAAAACTGTATATATGATATAGGGGATTTTGAAGGATTAAGGGCAGTATCAAAGTATATCAATTATTTGGAGGGATATCGATTGATTAGGGTTTGAGTGGGAGATATCAGGGAATTTTGTGGATAGCAATTAGGGTTGCCGTTTTCGAGTCGGGCCGACGGTCGAGGCATTTTTTTTCGGGCTTGTTTTTATCGAGTCGGGCCGGTACGAGTCTTTTTCGGGCCTAACTTTATCGAGTCGGGCCGATACGAGTCTTTTTCGGGCCTAAATTTATCGAGTCGGGCCGGTACGAATCACTTTCGGGCCTGACTTTATCGAGTCGGGCACCGAGACATTTTCGAGTCTTTTTTTAAAAGATTTATTTAAAAATAATTAGTGGATTTGGGGGGATATCTGTGAATTAAAAGGTATATCGATAGATCAGGAGGGTAAAGGAAGGGCTGAAGAGAATTGAAATGGATATCAGTGGATTTGAGGGATTAAGGTGATTTAAATTATCGGAGGATTGGGGTGAGATATTGCTAGATTTGGTTTTATTAAAGGAGATCAGATGATTAAGGGGTTCAGGATCGTATATCAGATGATTAAGGTGATATATTGTAATGGGATTTAGAAGGAATGAGGAGATTTGAAGGGATATCGGGGATATCGTGCGTTAATCACCAAATCCCTTAATAAAATCCCGCTGTATGTTAAAATTCCTCGTATCCTTGATCCTCGTACACTTAATAAATTCCTCGTACACTTAATCCAAGGGCATGTCCAGTGGGGCTGCTAGAGCCCCCCCCCCCCCCCGAAATAGGGGAAAGGGGGAAAAAATTAGTAGAAGAATAGTCGAAAGTTTTTTTTCGACCATTTTCGTCTGCGGCGCTATAAATGGAATAATTGTGGACCGAAGATTGCGACTGCGTATTTTAAAGTTAAAATTACGGACTGCGGAAAATTGTGGACTCTCAAAACTGATTGAGTTTCAAAAGTTCAAATTATGACGGGATCCCGCGGAATATATACCATAACTCCCAGTAATCCAGCTTATCAATTAAAGCCAGTAAGTTCGAGATGTGAAGCAAAGTATGGAGCTAAAAATCCTTCATTTCAGCGCCGCAGGCGAAAATTTTTCGAATTTTGGAAGACCAAGGAGCCAGATTTCACCCATTTTTGTCCACAAATCTGGTAAAAATATTATATATTATCGAGTCTCGTTCGAGTCGGGCCGACTTTTTCCGAGACAATTTTTTTCGGGCCTGTTTTTATCGAGTCGGGCCTGTACGAGTCACTTTCGGGCCTAACTTTATCGAGTCGGGCCGTTACGAGTCTTTTTCGGGCCCAAATTTATCGAGTCGGGCCGGTACGAGATTTTTTCGGGCCAAACATCGAGGCATGACTCGATCTTTCGGTCCGAGTCGGTCCATTTTGGCAACCCTAATAGCAATACATAAATTAACATTTAATGAAAATAATTTATAGATAAAACAATATTTATCTAAAATATCTCTCAATCATTCCTCTGAATTATTCGACAACCAATTGTCAATAATTGCTGAAAGGTTACTTTTAACTGGAGCATATCTATTTGGCAGTGAATTAACTAAAGCTGATCTTTCCCTGTTTTCTGTGCTAGTCCAATATTTCGAAGGTCCATTGAATAACAGAGATATAAAAAAATATTTTCTGAAAGAATCCGAAAAAACGTTGGAAAATCAAACTTATGTTGGGAAAGGGAAGAAAAAAATTTATGAAGAAGATTTGGATGAAATTATTGAAGTTAAAGAAGATTGGCACAAAGGAAGTACTTCAAATAGTAATTTAGTTGATGCTTATGTTGATTGGAGAATTGAAATAATTTATGAATTTATTGAAAGAATCAAAAGACATTTGGGATTTGCAAATAATCAAGAATGGAAAAGTTTGCAAGTCGAACCGTGGATTTTGAATTATGAAACTGAGAAACATTTTTCTAAGAAATATGATGGTAAATTATTTGTTTTTCTTAGGCACAGTGAAATATACCGAATTTCTATGAAAATTACCCTATAAAAAAGCTTGCTCTGAATAATAATTAAAATGATTATCATGAATAGGTAGCGGATTTAAATTGAAATAAAATCGCAAAATATGGGCTTAAAATATTGAAATAAATTAACAAAATATTGACAAAAAATGCAAAAATTTACCAAAAATGAGTTTTACTTTAATAAGATCCGCACTCTAGTAATGTATCCAATAAATAAAAGATATTTTGGCACCTATTTTAAGGGTGATTTTTCTATTTAAAAGATCCTTACTAGAAAAAAAATGGGTAACTTTTAACGCTGCTAGCGAAATTTGTAAAATTTTGGCCAACTAAGAAGCCAATTCCTTCCTTTTAAATAAAAAATGTTTCCGAAATTTCTGCAGATTTAATTTTGTGTTGGTCTAAAAAAGGTTGGGTATCTGATTTTGCTTAATATGGCCCATCTTGATATACTTGCCAATTCTTTTCATTTAGGCCCTTTCCACGTCAAAACAGATGAATTGACTGATCTTGATAAACTCTTGGATTATAACAAATATACCCATGCAGTTTCAATATTTTTCGGTAAAAAAAGGCTTGAAAAGAGTTCAAGCTCAAAAAAGATCGGAAAAGTAAAGGATGCATTGAGAGGTAAATCAAAACCAGAAATTGAGGATTTTGATGAATTAATTCAAAAAATTGTCAAAAAACTTTTCAGTTTTCTTGAGGATCATATTTTTCTCGAAAAAGAAAGAAAAGGTTATGGAACTATCGCTTTAATTGCTATAGCTGCTTATTTGTGCAATCTTGGGGGAGAAGTTAAAGAAATGGGTAAGTAAAAAATGGGTAAGCATTGTGTTTTTCTCAGAGTAGCCCACGGTATTTATTACCCACTGCTATTTATTGGCATTCCGTATAATAATACGGTTCGGAATACGGTGGATAAAATTTTGAAGTTGATCGGTATTTATAGGTATCGGCAATACGGTACGGAATACGGTACTGTAAAAAATTTGGACTCTAGTTATTATTATAGTTAATAAAAATAAAAGGATTAAGAGAGATATAATTGGACTTAATTCGAGATGATAAAGAGATCCCTCCAAATTGAATAAACATACAAAAGGTAAAATTATATAAAATTTCAGAAGAAAAATGCAGTCAAAAGTATCTTTCAAATATAGACATGAAAGAGATTCAACTTTATGGAACTATAAAAGACCCAATGGGTATTGAGGCTACAGTAGCAAATACTGAGTATATAATAAAGGAGCAAGAAAAAATTAATGAAAAAAGTAATTCTTATCAAATAAAAGCACGTGAAATAGCTACTGAAACAATAAAGGAATATAACGAAAATAAAATTGAAAAGGAAGTTTTAAAGGCAATCCGCGAAGCTTGGGATATTGAAAAAGCACAGAAGAAAAATGAGGGGAAGAGTAGTGTTGATAACAAACAGTTTGAAATTGAGGAAGATGATTTAGATATTTTGGGGGAGTTTTGAATGAAGATGAAATTAATTTTGAATTAATATGAATTATTAGTAGGGTGTTTCAAAATATGCACGAAAAATTTAAAAATATGCGCATGTATATGCACCGAAAAATCACTAAATATGCACTAAAATAAGCAAAATTTCCCAAAATATGCACTAGATATGCGGCAAAAAACAGTAAAAATGTGGTTTAAAAATCAATATTTCAAATAAAAAATATTCAATTAGCATTTAACTTGATGTTTAAGAGCACTTTTAAAAGATTTTATGAACTTAAAATTCAACCAAAAAAATATTTTTGAAAAAAATTTATCGCGACAATTTTTTCGAAAAAAATTTTTCAACAAATTTTTATTAAAAATTTTTTGCCTAAAAAATTATAAAATTTTGAAAATTTTGCCCGATTTTTACTAAAATTTCTCAAAAAATGCCAAAGTATGCACAAATTTTGGTAAAAATATGCAAAATTTCCCAAAATATGCATCGATATGCAAATATGCTCGAAAGTACCGAAATATGCAAAAATATGCTGTAGGAACCCGGTCCCTAATGTTAGTACCGATGTAAAAACACCATTTTTGAGCGTTTCAGCTCATGGCATATCCGCATACAAAATATGCATTTTCATGTTTTGAAACACCCTAATTATTAGTATCGAAAATATAATGATAAAAATGTTTAAACTCTAAATTAAGTCTGTTTGCGGACGTTTAACCAAACCTGAACAGTTAAATCTTTGTTTTTGGTAATTAATTGGAACCGTAACCCGGAACTGAAAATCTATATAAGTTGATTTAATGCGCCGCAGGCAAAAATTTTGAGAGCCAAAATACACAACTGCGTACTGCCTTGTAACTCAGTCTTGTAACCATTATTTCTGCCCATTTTTTCCTTCTTCTTCTCATGCTCTTATTTTTTGTGGAAGTCTAGCTCTACCATGAAAAATTCCAATCAACGGAAGAATTCAATCTCCGAATAGACCTTAATTCCTTAAATTTCTAGATTATTCATTACCAGAATAAGATTTTCTTTCCTGATCTTTCGAAAGTATGTGTGGGTGACTGGATAGTATGTTGGGTTCATTGTTTTGAGGACTTATCTGGGTATTAGGTTTGAACTGGAATTATTGAAAGACTAGGTACTAGTTTTTCTTTGGAAAATAAATTATTATAAACTTATTTTTTAACAAAAAAGTTTGTCATATTTTAAAATAAATAAATTCTATGTACTATGACTTTTAAATTTTTAAAATTTTCGCCTGCGGAAGTAGTTATCCATGCCACCTTGTTTCCACTCTTTGCCGCACATTCCAAAATGTTTGGGAGGAATCTAAAAATTATCCAAAGGTTTTGAAGGAGTTGTGGAAGTCTTGAATTGGAATCAGGGATGAGCGCAAGAGACAATCACAAAAAACGCAAAACGCAACGCAAGGCCAAAAATTAACGCAAATAATGCAAAACGCAAGAGCGCAAAAATAGGGAAAAAATTTTAATCAAGTATTAGTTATTTATCAGTTAAAAACTGAAGTATTAATATAAGTCAGCATTTCTTACTCGACTTTGTGATACAATATAAGGTGGTTGGATAATGATTTGGAGAGTTATTCTGGGTACAAGGGATTATGAAGGTTAGAGGGATCAAGAGGGTTTAACGAAGAAGCAGGGGATTACGGAGATTATCATGTATTTTGGAGGGATCAAGGAGATTTAAAAAGATGCCATGTAATTATCGAAGGATTCGGGTGAGTTGGAGAGATAGCGTAGGATAAGAGCTATCTTAGTTATGAATTGATACCGAGGATATTAGGGGATTCGGGGGGGGGGGGATAAAGGGAGTTGAAATCCAGATACTTAACCGATATTTTTCTGAGCCGTTCCATGATGGAACTTTGTATTTAAATACTTTACTTTTAGCGCCGCATGCGAAAATTTTGTGAAATTTGGAGGCCTTGAGCCAGATTTCCTCAATTTTTCCCCTCAGATTAAAAGGATACTATGGATTTGAGAATATAGGAGGGACCTATCATTTTTTTAAATCAAACGTAATACCAGTAATTCGACCAATATTCTTCTATCCCTTCAGATCAAGTGATCTTTCCCTTAACTATAATTGATCGACATAATTTCCTGCGCCGCAGGCGAAAATTTTGAGAATTTTGGAAGGCTAAGTAGATAAATTTCTTCCTTTTCCTGCGCCAAGGCAAAAATTTTAAAAATTTTGGAAAGACATGAAGCCAGATCTCACCACTTTTGCCCTCAGATTGGGTATATTTTTTGTGTTTTTTTGCGTTAATTTCATCAAAAATAACGCAAAACGCAACGCAAGGCCAAAATTTAACGCAAATAACGCAAAACGCAATGCACTCACCCCTGATTGGAATTAGGGATGTTTGACAGACCAACCCATATTAAAAAAACAAATTTTTAATGGTGTAAAAAAGTTCTGGTTAGCCCGGAACCGATTTGTAAACCGGAGGAGGAACTGGATCCAATTTGAGATCCAGCTCTGGAACTAAAAAAAACGCAGGAACTTTTCGGAACCGTCCGGTGAAACTCTAGTATTTACCTATTTTATTTTTTATATTTTGTTTCATACAAACTTTTTAACTTTTATATTTCTCGGTTACCCACCAACGATAGTCATAAATAGTGTGCGGCACGGGACGGGATCCCGTTCGGGATTTTGCGGGATCCCATCCCAAAATCCCGATTTTTAAGCGACGAACGGGATTATCGGGATTTACGGGATTAATCCCGCGGGATCCCGTCCCGAAGAAATTTTTGAAAAAAATCCCGTTACGGGATCCTGTGAATTTTTTTACAATTTACGGGATTTTTAATATTGTTGTTTTTCAGCGCCTGCGGCGCTGAAAGAGGAAGAAATTTGGCTTCTTGAGCTGCAAAATTCTCAAAATTTTCGCCTGCAGCGCTGAAAGAGAGGATTTTTGTTGGCATGACTTTATAAAACTCAAAAATTATCGCATACTTCGTTAAAAAATATCGTAGTAGAGATAGAGAGTTATGCCGGAATCTTAGACCAAATTCTTCGACAAAGATATCGAGGGATTTAGGTGGACTAAGGTCACATCAGGGTATGTGGAGGGATTATAGGAAATATATTTAGAGGAATGTGGGCGTGATTAAAAGAGATTCGGTAAATTTGAAAAGGTTTAGAAGGATTAGGAGGATATAAAAGGATTTGTGAAGGTAGCGAGATATTCGAAGGTACCGATATCCTTAATCCATCCAACTTTCGGTTGGGGCCAGGTGAGTGCCGCCAACTCAGAGCGGGACTTTCCTTGATCTACAGATCCCCCTTAATCCTCCGAATCCGGCTTATCCTCCAACTCTCCATAAATCCTCCGATATCACTCAAAATCCTCTTATAACACATATCATCACAAATATCCCCAGATATTTTTTAACTCCCTTAATCCCTTCAAATCCTCTGATCTCACCGATATCTATTACGTAAAAATTTTTATGTGAAAATCCCGAAATCCCGCGGGATCCCGCTAAATTTTAGAACGGGATTATCGGGATTACGGGATTAATCCCGCGGGATCCCGTACCGTAAAAAATTTTGAAAAAAATCCCGTTACGGGATCCCGAAAATGCGATTTTGCCGCATACTAGTCATAAAGCTTTATAAAATTTTTAAACTATGTAAAATGATAGCTATGTTAAATTTAGTTTTTTGGTGAAATTAAATCAACCACAAAAAGGTTGTTTATGTTTAAAAATATAAAATAAGATCTTAGCAGTTTTATTTATCCTTTTAATTCACTACAATAATATAAAATACAGCAATCATTGTGGATGTATTTTTAAACTATTAAAAACAGCATCTTTGAATGGCTTATTAGTTATTATACAAACAATAGGGTTAAAAACAGGGGTAAAATGAGTGAAAATTGCAAGAAATATATAAAGTGGATTTATATCATTATCAGTGGCCGAAACATTTGTTTTATTCAATGTAATGAAAATAGATAATATAGTTAATAATTGATTAGTGAATGGAATAATTACCTTAAATTTAAATAAGATTATATTCAAAATTAAATAATCTACCAAAATTATCAAAGTTTTTGTCAATTGTTCAAGCAATCTCTTCATATTTTGATCAAATCCAGTATGTAATTTAACATAATAAACCATTTTAAAGCCACAAATAAAAATTATAACAAATGGAAGTAGTATAAGAAATGTTACAATTAATGCTGACACGTCCTTTCATTTAATAATAAATTACATTGGAAGTAGGTTGTTAAACTGTTAAAAGACAGGACCCGATTTCCCAGAGATTTTGGAGAATTAACAGGAAAAATAAATATCAGTGACCAAAAATCGACGATAAAATAATTCTGATACCTTTACTTTAGTAGAAACAAAAGGCAAAGTTTTGTTAAATACATCGAACTCTTTAATTGCTCCATCATACGCCGCGAATAAAATAAAAATCAGATTATAAAGCAAAACAGCCGGCATCATAATTGAAAATACATATACATAGCGTTTAAAGCTTGTTTTCATGTTTCTATAAATTTATGTTTTGTTTTGAATTAATTCTGATTTTGTTTTGAATTAATTCTGATTTTGTTTTGAATTAATTCTGATTTTGTTTTGAATTAATTCTGATTTTGTTTTGAATTAATTCTGATTTTGTTTTGAATTAATTCTGATTTTGTTTTGAATTAATTCTGATTTTGTTTTGAATTAATTCTGATTTTGTTTTGAATTAATTCTGATTTTGTTTTGAATTAATTCTGATTTTGTTTTGAATTAATTTTTTTTTTTTTTTCTTTATCGAACACAAATAAATAAAATGTGAAACAATAAAATAAAACTCCTGGATCCACAGGGATCACTTATGGAGAGGTAACATACAAAAAAATGCAAATACAATAAGACGGTTTAAAAAAATGTTAAGTTAAAAATATATAAATAAATGGACTCCACAGAAAAAAATATATATAACTGTAAATTTAAATTAAATGTATGAAAGTTTAAAATGTATGAAAGTTTAATAAATGTATAAAAAATATATGTATATTTAGGTAAAAAAAATATTTGTATTAAAAATAATTTCTTTTAATTTAAGGTAAATATGTTTAGGTAAGAAAGTGAACACTTAGGTTAGGATTTAATTGTTAATACACTCCATTAATTCATTACTCATAAATTATTATCTTCTGTAATTAAGATTTTGTCTAAGAATTTTTTGAATTGAGGAATAGTATTTATTTTTTCTATTTCATTTTTTGGAAGTTTATTCCACCTATCTATGATTCTATGTGAAAAGAAATGATTATTTTTAGCTTGTTTCTTAAATATTTGATATCTATGCAAGCGCGGATTATTTCTATTAGGTTTTGAAAATATTTGTTCTGGATTTATTTTATAGAACCCTTTTATTATTTTGAAGGTTGTCATAAGATCTGTTCTTATACGACGGATATTAGTTGGAGGGAGTTTGCATCTTTTTAGTCTTTCGTTATAGCTTATTTTTTGGTATTTGTATTTATATCTTAAAACTTTCCTTGTAAAGCTTCTTTGAGGTCTCTCTAATTGTTTGTTAAGATATTCTAGTTTTGGGCTAAAACTTTCAGTGGAATACTCCATAATTGGCCTTACGTATGTTTTAAATGCCTTTACATAAGTATCTATTGGTAATGTTTTAGGTAATATTCTTAGAATATTATTTAGCCTTATAAATGAGGATTTAGTGATTCTTGCTACATGTTGGTCAAATTTAAGTTTGTTATCTATGTATATACCTAAGTCTCTTATGTTATTAACTTCTTCGATTTTGTCACCGTTAATCTCATAGTTATACTTAATTTTGTTGTATATTTTTAGAACCTTAACTTTTGAGATAGAGAATTCCAGTCTATTATTTTTTGCCCATCTATATGCATTGTTTATAGCTCCTTGGAGCTCTATACAATCTTTTTCTGTTTTAATTTCCGAATAGAGCTTAAAGTCATCTGCATATAATTTTACTTTTATGTTTTTTGGGATGTGTTTGGGTAGGTCATTTATATATATCAGGAACAGCAATGGTCCTAATACAGTTCCTTGGGGAACACCTGTTTTTGGCAGGAATGGTTCAGAGAAATGATCACCTATTTTTACAATATGAGATCGATTTGAGAGAAAATTTCCTATCCATCTAATTGTTAAGCTATCTATTTTTATTTCTTGTAATTTTCTTATAAGTATTTGGTGATCTACCTTATCAAAGGCTTTCTCAAAGTCAAAATATATGACGTCCGTACCTATTTTCCTATCAAGTGAATTATACCAGTCTTGCATAGATGATAAAATTTGTAGTGTACAAGAGCTTTTAGGTAGAAATCCAAATTGCTCCTCAGCAATTAATTTATGTTTATTAAGGTGTTCTAATATGTTATTTGCTATTATGCGCTCAAAAACTCTACAAGTTGGGGATGTTAATGCAATTGGTCTGTAATTTTTTGGGTCGTTTACTGAACCCTTCTTTTTAAATATCGGTAGAATGTGAGCTATTTTCCATAATTCAGGGACTATTCCTGTTTTGAATGTATTTTCATATAAAATTGAGAGAGGAAGAGCTAAGGGGGTAGCACATTTTTTTAGAAAATATTGATTGATATTCTCAGGACTATGGGATAATTTATTTGGGAGCTTTTTTAGTAGTTTTTCTATTATATAAGGTTCAAAAATGATTTCTTCCTGATATCCATCCTTAGCTTCGAAGCTTGCTTGTATATTGTTTTTACTTCCGCTAACTATTTCTTCAAAAATATTTCTAAATTTATTTGCCTTGTCTATATCTAATACTATGGGGTCGTTTTCCTCAGATTCGTTAAGTATAGGTATACCAGCGTATTTAAATCGATTTCTCTTCATTAATTTATGTATTTCCCCTATATGCCCAGATCCTATTTTTTTCGATAGATAATTGTTTTTATGTTTTTCTATTTGTAATTTACATTTAATTTCAAGACATTTATAATTATCTTTACTAATTTCCCTTAATTTTAGCTTTTTCCATGCATCAGCTTTTTGTTTGATTATTTCCCTAATCTCTTTAGGATATTTCATAGGGGTTTTTTCACTAAATTTTTTAAATGGGATGAATTTTTGAATTGCTTGGGTTATTATGGAATTTAGTATTTCTGCCATTTCAGAGGGATTCTTGTCCTTAAATATATTGTACCAATCATATTGGGCTAAATACCAATTGATTATTTTATATTTTCCTTTCTTAAATAATAGTACCTTTCTTTTTTCTTTAGAGTTTACTTTTTCTACAGGAAAAACTACTTCAAATACTATAGATTTGTGGTCACTCAACACCAAATCATCTATAATTTTGTATTTTTCTATTAATTGCTTATTTTGAAAAATAAGGTCTAGTGTATGGGAAGTGTTATACATGGTTGGTTCTTTTATTATCTGATTTAAATTTAGCTTATTTATGGTATTGTAGAAATATAAGTTCTGATTATCTTTCGGAAGTGTAAACTCCTGCCAATTTATTTTCGGAAAGTTTAAATCCCCTAATATAATATTTGAGAGATCATTTTTATATTTTTTCTTTATTAATCCCCAAAATTTTTTATCATCGACTAATTTTGTATTTGGCGGCCTATATATTAAATGGAATCTAATTCTTTTAAATTCTGAGTAAATATCGAAGGTAAGGAGCTCATGATTGTATTCGGATATCGAAAGTGTCGGGATATTAATAATTTTTATTTCCTTTTTATAAACTACGCCTACGCCCCCGCCTCTTTTTTTTAATCTATCTACTCTAATAAAGTCATAACTATTAGAAGTGAGAAGGGATTCGTTCGATGTATTATCAGTTAGCCATGTCTCACATAAAAAGGCTACATGAATATTATTTTTAATTAAATAATTTTCTAACTCAAATAATTTATTTGCGGTTTTTTCTGAATTAATGGAGCGTATATTTAGAAGTAAGCAGTTTAAATTTAGTAATTTTCTATTATTTGTGTGATTATTTTTCTGTGAGATCCCTAAATCCTAGTCCATGTTCACTTCCTTTTTATAAAAAATTTTAAGATTACGATAAGAAGCTGTGCCATTTCCATGTTTTGTATTGATTTCTTTAACCTGTTGTTTGAGGTAGTTTTGTAGTTGTAGTTCAGGTGGGGTTAAGTCCCTTCTTGCGAAAGGACTATGCCCACCTAAGGTAGGTTTGTGTATTGTTCTATATTGATTAATAAATGAATGTGCGGCAGCTGGAGTCGAAAATTTAACTTTGATGATTCGATGATAATTGTTTTGCTTCTTGATCCCGTGTCGTTTAATTTCGAAATTTTTTGCTTCCTTAAAGTTTTTGTTGTTTATTACTATTTGAACATTTCTTTCTATGTTCTTTAAGTCTTCTTCCTCATTTTCCAATTCTGGAAATCTTTCAATGACTGCGTAAAAACTCTTCTTTTTATAAAGTTCTTTCAAATTTTCATCAAATACGGGCTGTTGAAGCTGTTCAATTGTCATTGCAGCTTGTTTAATTTTTGGTGGCATTAAGTTTGGGGGGCAACCCCATCGAGATGTTTTTTGTTGTTGGGGCTCGGATTGAGGAAGATTAATGTTTAGTTGTTGCTGAATTTGTTGAAATAATGTTTTTATAGTTGTTTCGATTATTGGTGTGAGAAGTTGCACAACATTACAGGAAATTTGTTCAAGTTGTGTTTGTGTTAGGATCGGTGTTTGATCAATCTCACTGTCTGTATTAATCGATGTGCAGGGTCTTTTTGCGTTTCCCATGAAGATTATTTTTTAAAAATTTTTATGGAGGAATGAAAGAAAATTGGAGGAATGAAAATTGAATTAATTCTGATTTTGTTTTGAATTAATTCTGATTTTGTTTTGAATTAATTCTGATTTTGTTTTGAATTAATTCTGATTTTGTTTTGAATTAATTCTGATTTTGTTTTGAATTAATTCTGATTTTGTTTTGAATTAATTCTGATTTTGTTTTGAATTAATTCTGATTTTGTTTTGAATTAATTCTGATTTTGTTTTGAATTAATTCTGATTTTGTTTTGAATTAATTCTGATTTTGTTTTGAATTAATTCTGAATTTGTTTTGAACTAATTCTGATTTTGTTTTGAATTAATTCTGATTTTGTTTTGAATTAATTCTGATTTTGTTTTGAATTAATTCTGATTTTGTTTTGAATTAATTCTGATTTTGTTTTGAATTAATTCTGATTTTGTTTTGAATTAATTCTGATTTTGTTTTGAATTAATTCTGATTTTGTTTTGAATTAATTCTGATTTTGTTTTGAATTAATTCTGATTTTGTTTTGAATTAATTCTGATTTTGTTTTGAATTAATTCTGATTTTGTTTTGAATTAATTCTGATTTTGTTTTGAATTAATTCTGATTTTGTTTTGAATTAATTCTGATTTTGTTTTGAATTAATTCTGATTTTGTTTTGAATTAATTCTGATTTTGTTTTGAATTAATTCTGATTTTGTTTTGAATTAATTCTGATTTTGTTTTGAATTAATTCTGATTTTGTTTTGAATTAATTCTGATTTTGTTTTGAATTAATTCTGATTTTGTTTTGAATTAATTCTGATTTTGTTTTGAATTAATTCTGATTTTGTTTTGAATTAATTCTGATTTTGTTTTGAATTAATTCTGATTTTGTTTTGAATTAATTCTGATTTTGTTTTGAATTAATTCTGATTTTGTTTTGAATTAATTCTGATTTTGTTTTGAATTAATTCTGATTTTGTTTTGAATTAATTCTGATTTTGTTTTGAATTAATTCTGATTTTGTTTTGAATTAATTCTGATTTTGTTTTGAATTAATTCTGATTTTGTTTTGAATTAATTCTGATTTTGTTTTGAATTAATTCTGATTTTGTTTCTTTTTACCTGTTCAGAATTAAATATCTATAAACAAATTGGGCACACAATCCATACAAATTTACAATGGAGAAAGAGTTTACGATAAATAAATAACTTAAGCAAATGATTTTGTTGAAATTATTTTTCATGAATTCAAAGAAAATGCCATTAGTAAAAATAAAAATTGCATTCCCATTGCTGTCACTTAGGTAAATCTTAAAGTTCAAATTTAATTCTGAATTTCTAAAAGTTTAACCATTTGCAATAACATTATAAACGTCAATAAAAAAATATCCAAAACACAATTTTGTATCAGAATTCTGCTGTGTGTTTTCATTTCATTTGGTGTTTTAAAAATAATTAAAATAATCAGAATAATGTTTAGAGGATAACCAAGTAATAAGCATGTCCAATAATCAAGTTTAAATAAAATATCTATTAAATCACCGGACATTTTTTAGAATTTTTAGAAATTGTTTTATTTACAATTTTTTAAAATATTTTAAAAGATAATTTCGTTGAATTAAATTTTAAAATTTTTACCTGCCATTTATTTAAGTACATTCTAAAAGGCAAACAAAAAATATTTTTCTATTATAGTATATAATTATTAGAAGCAAATTGTTTAAATTTTAACTGCCAATTCTTAAAAATTTTTTAGAATCTTTAATTTAAATATAACACTATAATTAAAAATGTTTATCTTACTTGAAAATTCTTTTTTTTAATCTGCATGTGAAAATTAAAATATATTAAAAAGTCCTATGGACATTTGAATTGGGTTGTGTTGGCCCAATCTGGGCTAAAATATTAAAAATATGGACAAAATGCCAATTTTCATTAAATTATTCAGAAATTTTTGCTCAAAAAAGAATTTCCTTTCTTTTACTCTTAGCGCAAGATCATTAAAATTTTTGCTTCAAAAAGTTAAGTGAAGAGGTTAGAGTTTGCATACTTAAATAAGCAGATATGTCAAATAAACGTTCTAAATTTTTAATTCAAATTAGAATACAACAAAAAATATAAAATTGCGTTAATTCAAAAATACTTTTAAAAAATTATCTAAAATAATTTTAACTTAATTTAAAATATTATTTGCCACATATAATTCCTATTAATATATGTAATAATTTTAAGTATATTTGTCAAAAATTATTTTTTAAGCATTAAGTTTAATTAATTAATTTCTCCTTTGATTTCTCCTGTTCATTCTTGCGCAATTCACCATTGCTCAAAAACAATGCTTCACTCTAAATTATAATATATTAATTTTTTATTTTGGTTGCATTATTGTTTTAAAAAATATCAGAAAATTCAGTAAAGATGATTATTTCTTTAAATAGCTTAGAAATATTTTTTAAATGTATGCACTTCATAATAGAGACCGGAACAAGACGAGATCTCGATCGAAAATCTCGGTTATCGAGTTTTATAATCTTTCGAGATCTCGAATCTCGTATGACACTCCCAGTCCGGTCTCTAATTAGTAGGTTCTTTTCGATTTGGAATCGAACCGAAGAGCAAGGATTTTCGGTCCTTTACACTTTTAATCCAAAGATTTTCACGAATAATTCCAATCTGTAAGAACGCAGACTGTTTCGATTCACAAGTCAAAAGTTTTCTAAATACCTCCAAATTAATAATTCTAATATTTTGCACCATTACAAAAATAAATCTAAAAATAATTCATCCGAAAATGTTAACGTAAATCCCCTAAAAATCCTGACTATTACTAAACACTTGTTCAACAATTTAAAAATTTTGTATAAAATACCAACAGGATTTGATTGTTCATCCTTTTTTGCATTAGCAGACCCATTACTAGCCTTATCAGTTCGATATTTTGTCTTTCCACCTCTCAAAACATAGGCATGAAGGAAGAAATTAATGAATAAAATTAAATAACTGACTATAATAAATTATTAAAAATATTTCTTTAAAATTTATTTTTAGAATATACCATCCATGCTAACAGCAAATGCAAAAACTTTACTATCCAAGTCGCATTTAACCTGAATTGAATTTTGTTTAAAACTCGACACAATCGTTATTAACGGCACCCACAATTTTAGGTCTAGTATTTTTACTCTCTGGTTGTTTCTATTCAGGGTAGGATAACCGCTTGTGATATTACTAGTTAATCGTTTGTGTCCAACCCTGGTTATTTTATTAGTATTCAGTTCAAGCAAAATTATTTAAAAATCCTTTTGTGATTTTTCGGTTATTCATATTTTTTCTCTATTCGAATACCATTCTTAAATTAACAATCAGAAGCTAAAACGATTTAAACTAGAATGATAATCAGGGTTGTGGCTCTTAGAAAATCTAGAAATCATAAACCTAACCAAGGAATCGAGGACATTTTGCTACGTTTTTTGGTTCGAGACCTTTATTATACTACTAAGCTTATTGAAGTTTTCACTAACACAAAAATAAATTTTACATTTTCTACAAAAGTTAACCATCCAAGATGTATTAGAATGGCAACAGAAATAATAAATTGCCAAATTTGAATAGTAGTTACAAATTTAGCAACTGGGCCAGGCACTTTAATTTTCATTGAGCGAAGAAAATAATACTTTAAAATGTCAAAAAATTTATTTTAATTTAACAAATCACTAACAGAGTACATATATGAATGTACCAAATAGTTTAGGTAGATGCCCCACCGATTGAATGCTGGTGTAATAGGGTAGGAATAGAAGGCATATAGCATAGTCTATAATAAAAAATAAAGGTATTTTATTATTTACTAGGATTTTCAAAATTAAATTTTAAACCAATTTTTATAAATTACTCAGAAGGGACACGCCAAAGTAGGCGCGAGGCCTTAAAGGCGCAAACCCATAACTTTATGGAAATTTCTAACCCTTATCAATCTTGGTACTTATCTCTTAAGCTCAATGAGAAAAAGGTTTAATACTAGATTGATAAGATTCGAAAATCATGTTTTGCATGTTATGGCCGCGCGCCTACTTGGGCTGTACCCTAGAAGAATTTATTTTTAAAATGAAAAAGTCAGTACTCCTTGAGCCTTGAGCTAAGATTTAATCAACATTAAATTACTAGGTTAATATTAAAGCACGCCAAAAAAGCTAGTTTGGATTTTTCAAAAATCACTTATGAATCGAGACCAATCACTAAGAACTACTTATAGTTCTGATCGATTTCCCTTCGGAACAAAATTAAATGAATTTCTACAAAAACAAGTAGGATGGGAGGAAAATTTGGAAACTAAATATGGGCAGTTCTAACGATCAATAAAATTTTTAAAAATTCTTCGAAATTATTTAAATAAACAAAAAATTCTCGGTTCAGTTTGTACAAGTTTTTTAACCGATGTAATTGGTCTCTAAAACTGATTATTTGACAAAAGATATTTTTCCAAAAATTTATAATAAACTCACAAGAATGTGGTGGTACCAGTGAAGAAACAGTAATGGTCGTTTCCTCAATACCTAAAATATTCCTTAACCAATACAAAAATTCTGAACTTGCCAAAAAGACAGTATCCATCAATTCAAACATTTTACTAACAATAAAAAGCCAGACCCAATATCCGTTTGTTCCGAGAGTATAATTATGGACATGGCAATAAGAACCTTTAAAAATTGGAAATGAATAATGAGAGATAAGAAGGTTATGCCAAATTAAGGACTAGAAATTTCGCTATCTAGACAAATTGAAATTTGTTTGAAGATCCGCATGCGGGATTTTTCATATAAATCATTCAAGGGATGGATTCTAGAAATAATCGCAAAACCGTCACAAAAACCTCGAAAAATCAAAAAGATGTGGGATCGTTGGAGCAGGATCCTACAAAATCTTAAACAGTATTCCTTCACGCGCATATCACACTCTAAAAATAAAAAGTTGACTTTTTTGAATTTTGACCTTTTGGATCTAATTAAAATTTTTTAAATTTTTGGATTAAGTAACTCAATTATGTATGCAAAATTTCATATCTCTATACCCCTTGTGAGTTATCGCTTTGAAAAAGTTCATATATTTGGGCAAGTTTGACTTTAAGACAAAGTACATATTAATTTAAAAGTCCCTACTCTGTAGTCCATGTGTCAGAATTGTTTCAAAAAATTCATAACTAAGTTTAAAAGCTCCCATTGTTGAGAAAATTGCTAGAAAAAGGTTCCATACATTTAACGGAACAAACAGTGAAAATGGTTCTCTATTGCGCATAAAATGCCTCGTTCCAAAAACAACGATAACATATAGAATGCAAAGCTGTTGAATTAAAAATAATTACTCAAGTTTAAAAAAAAAGGGTGGGGGGTATATTTGAAATCGGGTATATCTCCTCGGATATATCTAAAATAGTAATTGTAACGAGGTTTAATTTAAATTAGGACTGTATCTGAGGCATCCATCCATCTTGTCCCACCTCCCGTATAGTGGGCAAAAGTTTTCACTTTATCTAGTATGGTTGTTTGGAGTGGTTCTTGCTACAATAAGTACAACAAGAACATAAAGAATATAAAGTATGGTTGTTGGGAATGGATTTGGCTAACCAATAAATTGTCTGAAAATCAGAAGATTATTATTTTGTATAGGATAATCTTATATTACTATCAATCAAATTGAGAACCTGTATAGTTAAGGGATATCTGTCATCAACCCATTTACGTGCTTCGACTTCAGGAAAATCCGAGGATGTTAGAATTTCAACAAATTTTAAAGTATTGAAATCACGTTGAGTTGTTATATTTTGCCAAAGAGAAGGAAGTTTATTAATATGAGATTCAGCTGTTTCAAGCATTTTAGTTGCAAAATAATGAAGCCCTAAATCAAATTATAAAATTTCCATAATAATACAAGGCAAAAATTGAAAAATCTAACAGTGTTCTAGAGCTTAACCAAGGGTCACTTCTGTATCCAGGCTTTTCTTATTTCTCTTCAAGGGTTCCCTAAATGTGTTAGGGAAGAGACACTAAAGGGTCTAGGAATTATTGAAATTAAAAGAAATAAAAACTTTAAAAAATAAAAAAACAAGGCTTTTTGAAACCTAGGGCTTCAATAAATTTGTCTTAAACCGAACTTCTATCGAATACTAGAGAGCGAGCTGGATCTGGATCCAGATCCTGATTTTTCATAGATTTGGTTTCATGATCAAGGCATTTTTCAGAGTTTCTTGATTCTTCCTTGACACAAGGTCAAGAATCTGGTCAAGATCCTCAATGGAAATCGAGGTCAAGGATCCAGGTTTTTCTGAAAATCTCGTTTTCTATTTAATAAATTAAAGCCCTATTTGAATAAAGCTACCGATTCTCTCTATATTTTAAAATTAAACTTTAATATTTAATTTTATCAAATATTAATTAATAAAAATGTAAAAAAATTAAAATAAAACTAAAACTAAAGCAAATATTAATGGACAGAAAATTGTTATAATAAATTTATGTTTTAGTGACAAGAAAAAATGAGAAGATTTATTATTATTAACGATCACCCCACTAAATAAATAAATAATTTATTGCTTATATGTAGTATTAAAAATAGAAATAGTATAATAATTATTATTCTTTGTACCTTTTTTTATCTCACTCCATATTAATATTAGTAATTGATATTAAAAATAGTAAGATTAACATCAATTATAGACCAATCAAACTTCGATTGAATAAAGCCTTTAAATTAGGCCTTAAGTTTTTGAAAAAAATCATAAAAAAAATCCAAAAACTAAATCTAAAAACTAAATTATAATTAGAGAACGGATTTATATGGATTTCCATATTTTTTCCTAGCATTTTTGGGAAACGAATAATTTTTCAGTTTTCGGCCCATATTTGCTCGATATTTTGGATTTTAGTCCATATTTCTGTCCATATTTTAAGATTTTTAGTCCATATAAATCCGTTCCCTAATTATAATAATGGTTGTCAGCTTTTTTTACATTTCAAAGTTTTCAAAATATTCGCCGAAAGCGTAAGAAAAGAAATTTGAATCCAAACCCCTCTAAATCACCTCAAAATCTTCCAAATCCTTTAGATTTTATTTTATTCTAAATAAATTCCCGAAAACTCTTGTTGTCAGAGATACCGATTCACGAATACCGAATTTATTTTGTTTATATGATAGATTCCTGGTATGTATGAAAGATCCCAATATTGTTTCCATTGACAAATTTTAATGTCTGACTCAGTAGGCTGGCACTCCATACAGCATATATCTAGTCCGATTCGATACAAATTTAAACTCATACTGGGGTTCAATGTCTGGAGTAGTAAAAAACATATTTTGTATCTTGAATGATCTTAATGGATCCCAAAAATAGAGACAAACTAATTAAAGGACAAATACGTTGAATTTAAACCTGTAAAACAATAATTTCAGCCCATCTTCCCTTCAATTTCTAGACATTTTTAAAAAAATATATTTACATATTATTTATATATTTTATTAATTATGCACTTTTAACTCAGTTAATTACATAATAAAATCAATTAATTTATTTACATGTTTTTAAATAGACTGATTGCGCAAGTCGTGTGAGAGTCTCACATTAAATGCCCTTTAATTTTTATTTTGAAATGATGAGTGTTTATTTTTTATTTAAATAGCTATAGCTAAATAACATATAAAATTATTTTTTTATATTAGTCTATTTTTTTTATGTTGTAAGTAAAGGCAAAGTTTCCTCCCCTCGTAACCAGAGGTGGGTCGGAACTGTCAAAGGTGCTGAAATCGGAAGAGCCGGAAATCGGAACTGGCTCAAAAGTCGGAAGGAAAAAAACGCCGGAAATCGGAATTCCGACCCACCTCTGCTCCTAACAATTAAAACAAAATTAAAACGAGCATTATCTCCTTGTCACTATCATGTTTGATCCAATCCTTTACTATTTTATAGGATGCGGTAGACCGCTTATATTATTTAATCCTTACATCTTATTCAACTAATATATAAATTTCTAATTGATCATTAACTCTTTATTTTTAATTAGAAATTAATTTTTAGTTTGAAAACTAAAATGATGAAATTGTTTAATTATTTTATTTTAATTTTTTTATTGTTGTACATATTTTGCGTTGAATCAGCAAAAACTGGTAATTAATATTTAGATAGACAGAATTCCCTTAGCTAGACGGATTCAGAATTCCTCCTATTCATCAAAATAGAAAATTTAAAAATCCAAAATGTTCGAAATCTTAACTCAAAGAAAAAAAGGATTGATGTTCGTTCCAAAATCTTGATTCCATCTGGGGAGTTAAAAGCTTATACTTGTTGCAATCAGTGTTTATAAATTTCAGATTTGCTCGTACTCGTACTACGTACCATCCCATTTTTGACCTCTTATTCATACCTAATTACGAGTACGAATTTTGTTACGAGCTTATAAACACTGGTTGCAACAACTGATATGCCTATTATGGCCGTGCTCAGTCCGGAGCTACCCCAGTATTAATCAACTTACCTATGTTCCTCACTCCTGGTGTGTTTCATGACAAAATATTATAAAAATTATAGTCCTCAACCTTCAAAAAATTTTTTCTCATAAATTTAAATAATTTAAGATTTAAAAGTCAACGATCTTTACGTTGATTTGTTTACTGAAACTGTAATAGATAAAAACAATTTGAGAGCTGGAAAAATTAAAAGAGTTAATTTTTTGGTTTTTGTTGAGGCTGTAGAAGATAAAATAATTTTGATTAACAAATTAATAAAAAAATTGAATGAAAATATTAAAAAACAAAATAAGCCTAAAAAAGAAAAAATTTCTGAAAATTTAAAGAAAATTGGTAGCTTGATTGAGGAATGTAAAAATTTTATTAAAGAATTTGAGGGAGAAGAGAAGATGGCAAATAATTGGGATATTTGCCATATTTGGGAATTTTACGAAACTTTTAGGTAGTTAAAGAATATTTTAAAAATATAATTTAATTAGTAAAATTCACAAGAAATTCATTATAAAACTCAAAATTCTCCAGAACCCAGAATGATTTTATTTTTCTTCTTGCCTTCATGATTTTGGAAAGGGAAAGTTTAATCAAAGATTAAACGTAAACTCCAGAGACTAAGTTTGTTGTAACCGATACATGATTGCTCATTGTTGTGTAGCTGTGTCTTTACTTCTGAGTTTATATCCGTTTGATTAAGACTTCTCTTTTATCTCCCATAGCTGATTATTTAAGTTTCTGTCCTTCTTATGTTGATCAAATACAAGACCCACTCTCTCCCCATTGTTTAACAAATGTTGTTTGAGTTGTCAAGTGTGATTGAGCTGTCAAGTTGTCAACTGTTGTCAATTGACAGTTGAATTGACAGTTGTCAAGTTGTCATTTGAGTTGTCAAGCCTTAGTCAAGTGAAATCATACTAACGGGGCTAGTTACTGATCTCCTTCGTCTGTTTCCAGCTCTTTCCATCCCTTCACCTTCATTGTTCATTTCTACACCTTATAAACTGTTATTCTGGAGAACGCCGACATTAGTAAATCTCGGACAACCCTCTGGCATAACACACAGGATTTTGTCAAGTATATTTTTATAGATCCTCTAAAATGAGGGCGGCTGCCTTTATAAAATAGGGTGGCTTACCGAAATAAAAAAAATTCCAGCCCCATAACGAGATATATATTCAAAAGATTTAAAAATTAAAATATTCTTCTCAAAAATTTTCAGCCAACTCGAATATGAATTGGCGAGTAAAATTCATGGAAATCTGCAATTAGAAATAAAAATAAATTTGCCAGGCAAATGTGAAGATTTAAGAAAATCAAATTCAAAAAATAATAAAAGAAAAAAACAATTACCAAAATGGATACCAGTCTTTGAAAAAGCAATTTTTGAAGCTCATTTTAAACATCTTAAAATGAGTTTATTCCTTAATGAAGAGAATAAAGTTTCAAAAATTGCAGAAAGAATAGAGGGAATATTAGAGAGAGATGGGCTTTTAGAAAAAAGAAATTTATCCGAAATTTTTGAATTGAATTCTGAGACAAGTAAGAGCATTTAGTAAAATATGTATAAAGACGTTGAAGCATTGGGCCTGAAGAAACTTATCTTGCATTATGCATAAAGTCGTGTTACGAGAAGATCACCCGATCCGAGATGCCAGGCGTAAGAAAAAAACGCGGCCATCGAAATCCCACTAGACCGCCTATAACTCTGCTTATCTCCAAAATCCCTTCTAAATTACTCAAAATGAGTACTGATTTTACGCGGAAAATAAATCATAACTTATAGTTTATTAGAAAATTTTCTTATATTTTTTAAATAGATATAGCCGCATAAAATAGATATAGCTTCGGCTCAAGTCCTGGGGGTCTTGATCTTGAGTCGATCGATCATAGAAACAACTCTATCGCCAATTAATGCTACCTCTAAATAATAATTATCATTTAAGCAACTTCACTAACATTTGAAGACAGTGTCATTCTTAACGACAATATTGTTGAGGCACTCTATATTACTCTTTTCGGAGAGCCATACGGTACAATCAAAACTATAAATGCCGAATGTCTTTTAAGCATTAATTTAATGTTTGATTTAATTGTAGAAGAATGTTCAAAAAATAAATTTTTAATAAAACAGTTAAATATTTTATGGAATATTGCAAATCCTGCATTGAAAAAATTAGTTAAAGAAGATGGGGTGATTGAAATTGTTTTGGAATTGAATGAATTTTTAGAATTGATGCAAGCAAAAAATTGTAAGAAAAAAGAATATTCCGTAAATGTTTTAATAAAACTGCATGTTTCTATCTTTCTTCCCCTCATAGGATAAAGCAATATGTCTTTAGATTAAGAATCGTGCTTCTAATAAAGACTGTGGTTGCCAGCCACAGCCTCTAATAGAGGCTGTGGCTATATACTTTTAGAACGGAGTGTATTTCGGGGTTTGCCCGAGAGTTACCGACAATAGGCACAAATAAAAGTTTATCCAAAGTAGAATTAACAATATAGGCGATAAAATGAGTGAATTTTTAGACACAAACTTACTTCTACAAAAACTTATACATATAACGCCACATGTTTTGGGCATTTTCTCGACTCCGCCCGGCTCTAGCTCCGGCTCCGCTGCTAGTCTTGTAGCCATACAAAGCACTGACCACAGGTTCTACAAATGCGTTGATAGTGATAATAAAATCTTTGTTATTAATGAACTTATGATATGATGAGTTCATATAAAAAAATAAAAGAAAGTCGCGGACAGGACGTTTCATTTTGATTAACTTTTAAATATTTTTAGCTTCAACTAAAGAAAAACAAAAATTAACGGAAACAAAAAAAGAAAGTCATGCCCAAAATGAAAATCCTCTACAATCAATTATTCGCCCCAAATTATTTGAATCACATAAAAATCAGATTTATGATCTTTATAACGAAAGAAGCAATTTTAATTCATTCATTAACAATAGATGGGGTGGAAAGATGTTGATTTTTAAATTTTTTCAAGCATATGAATTAACTGAAGGATATATAAATTTCTTGAATTATATTCTCTATTATGGTAAATGTTTAGCAGTTCTTGCATAAAGTTGGGAGTTCCGGGTATCCGGAACCGAAAAAACCTCGGATATCCGAAATCTCCGGTTCGGAGATTTCCCAGGAACCGCCATCCTTATTTTTGTATACTCTTCGGATATCAGGAAAAGAAGAACAAAAATTTTCGGTTCCGAGAATTATCCAAAAAAAATTTTTGTGCCGTGTAAAATTAATATTACCATGTTTCATTTATGTTCACTTTTATGACCTTGATTGTTTCTTACAGCATGAAAACCCCGAATTTAGAAGCCGGACTCAAACAATATTTTCCTAGGTGGAAAACTACGTACATTTAAAAGGAAAAAATCCTCTAAAATAGCCCCCGGGGGCTATTTTTCGATTGACATCTAGAGGGGGCTATTTTAGAGAGGGGGCTATTTTAGAGGGGGGCTATTTAAAGAAGGGCTATTTTAGAGGGAGAGAGGGCTATTTTAGAGGAAATACAATATTTAATTTTTATAATATAGATGAACAACAACTTCTTCATTTTCTTATGAATTTCTACAAAGTTATATTATTTAACGATAATAAAAGTTGTTTGAATCCTGTTCAAAGAGCAGCTAATATATTTGCTTTGGTCATCTCTTTGGATACAATTGCTGAGAAAATTAAACTAAGCGATCATCCACAATGGACCTCAATTCGGACCTATTCATTACTCACTGCAGATGGATTTTACTACTTTTACCCGGAATTTGCAGTGAGCGGATTAATATATGAAAATATACTTTTTGGAATTTGGATATCTTTAACTATAAAAGAATCTACAAATAATGACTTTGATTTGGCTAAAATTGTTTCGAATATTCCAGAACAACTGGCACATGAAGGAAAATTATTCCTTCCAGATATGCATGTAAAAGAATTAAATGCAATACATGCTCATTATATTACATATTTTATTAATAACAATCAAGAATTTAAAAATGAAATGATAAAAAGTAAAATTTTTATTTTAATAATAATGAAAAAATTATTAAGCTTTTGAAGGTTTTAAAAAGTTTTTTTAATTGCCCAACAGAGATCGAGCTGGAAATGGACCAAGGCCTGGGTTTTCCTGTACACAGAGTCCAGGTCCAAGCATTTTTTGAACTTCCTGGGTTTTTCCTGTCCAGGGTTTTTTCCTGAAATACAGGCCCAGGATCCAGTCCAATCGATAAATCAAACCCAGAGTCCAGGAACTGGTCTAGGCTTTTCAAAAATCTTGATCTTTATTGCCCATACCGAACATTCCCGATTTTTCGAAAAATTTCGGGAAATGGGAACGAGAATTCCTGAGGATAAATAAATCCCCGATTTCGGGGATCAGTAATTTCGACTAATTAATAATATTTCTAACTAATTATATTTAAGGGAAAAATTCTGAAGTATTTTTATCGAATATTAAATGCTTGATTGGTCTAATTGAAATTGATATATCTGTTGATGAAACAAAAGAGGTAAAACGTAAAAGAAAAATATTATCTAATTTTTATTTCAGTTGAATAGTGAAGATGATCTATTTAATTTATCAAATGCAAATAATAATGTAGTGAGTTATTAATAATTTTTAAAATTATTAATAGTTTTTATTAATTTTATGCGTTTGGTATTATTAGGTTCAAAACCTTAACATTTCTTATAAGATTTCTCAAGCTTGATGAATCGAAATTATCCTACTCCTCGATATTTTTTGAGCCTCAAATATATCCCGTTGTGAAAAGTATACGGTGAATATTTAGGTAATATTTCATCGGTTGTATGAATCTTTGTTCATGTTTTGCTCTCGAATAGTGTTTTCGGACCCAAGCTGAACCTAATTGTTGTGTATGGGCAACAGCCCTTAAATTAGTTGTTCGTGTCTCAGTCTTATCCCCCGTCTGCCTACCCCAATCTTCAGCTTCTTTGTACTTCTTCGTGTGATAAACGTTCTGTTATCTTCCTCTACGTAAGCGGGGTCGTAACACAAATCAGATCGGTCCAGATAACCAAAGAATATGGTAAACCCCGTTAGTACTACTTTCACCCCTTAGCAAGGGTTTTTTATTTCCAAGTTTAGGAGCAACATAAATCTATCATAGAATGCGCAAATTATTTAAAAAAATTTTTAAACATTATTTTTAATTGGTCTTTTAAGATAAAAACACATTTAAAATGCCCAGAAAAAAGTGTCGATCAAGGGGAATCCTCAGATGAATCTCTATATACAAAATTTGACAAAGAATTGATAGAAATGTATACAAAATATCTCATTAATGACAAAAAAGATGATAAAAACGAGCATAAAAATTTAACATTAATCTCAATTTATTATTATTATTTAAATTTTATACGAGAATTAAGTGGCCAAGAAATAATTGATGAAGAAATAAAAACATCACAAGATTATGAAATAATTTATTTTTATTTTATTGATAACGACCCAAGTATTGAGGATTCTCGTAATTCTGGATGGAATGAAAATTTTGAAGAAAAATTTACAAAATTTTCTCGAGATGCGCTCGAATTACTTCAAAAATTTGAAGTTGAAGAAGAGGATATAAGCAAGACAGAAGGGTCTATTGAGGAAGGAAAAGCGAAAAATAAATGGAAAAAGCTTTGTTTGCTTCATAATTTTGTTTATACAGTGCTGCATGAAGCAACAAAGTTGGATAATAATGTTTTTTTAAATGTAGTGAGAGTTAGAAGCGGAATAAATATTATTGTATGTTTTTATTATTTGCAAAATTACAGGGTGCGGCATAAGTAATTGCACACTTTTAAATTCCTTATAACTTTTTTTGGTGTCAATATTTTTAATTGATTTTAGGCTTATTTTTTAGCTCATTCAATTCTCTATTATGGCTAATCAACGTGATTCTATAATTTCACTTTTTTTGAAAAAAAATTCAGTCCGCAAAATTTCACCTCTTTTGAATGTCCCAAAGAGCACTGTACAATACACTTTCAAAAAATTCTGGTGAAAATTTTTTGGGAGAAAATTTTTTTGAAATTAATTTAGTAATGATGGCACAACTAAGAACTTACAAAAAAGTGGAAGACCGCATTCCGTCAGCACTTCCAAGAATATTAAAATGATCAAAATTTGGGTGTATCGCAATTTTCGACTCTCCATGAGAAAAGTCGCTCGTGAAACCGGAATAAGTGAGAGAACCGTCAGACGAATAGCTAAAAATAAACTAGGGTTAATACCCTACAAAATCCAAAAAGCACAACTGCTAACAGAAAAAACAAAAAAAGTTAGGCTTGCAGGATGCAAACTGCTCCTTCAGTGGCACGCATGTCCGGACATCCCTTCTCAGACGAAAAAATTTTTACAATAAAAATCGTACACAACCATCAAAATTATAGAATCTGGACTACAGAATCTCCTCTTTCCGATGGGCTTATCACTCATTTCCAACATCCCCAATCTGTCATGGTTTAGGCCGGTATTTGCGCGTCAGTCAAAAAACCCCTTATTTTCGTGGATTTTGGTGTAAAAGTCAACAAAGACTATTACTTGCGAGAATTTTTTCAGCGTGTTCTGAAGCCTCGGTTCAAGAGCCATTTCGGTCGCAGAGTCAGGATTTTCCAACAGGACTCTGCTCCGGCACACAAGGCGAAAGAAGTTCAAGACTGGTGCAAGGCCAATTTTCCTGGGTTCATGAGCGCTCAGGAATAGCCGCCATACTCCCCGGATTTGAATCCGATGGATTATTCTTTTTGGTCTATTTTGGAGTCCAGGACCTGTGCTATGCCTGATAAAAGTTTGGAGTCTCTGCGCCACTCACTCACCCGAGAGTGAGACTTAATTACACACAAGGAGGTGCGTGCTATTTGCGAAATTTTTTCTTCGCGCCTTCGCCTCTGTATCAAAGCCAAGGGTGGGCATTTCGAAACTGCCTGATTATTATTGTTCCCTATTTAATTCTCTATCATTTGATTGTATTTCGATTTTATTTTATTGTGTTTTAATAAAGTTATGAGAGAAAACAAGTGTGCAATTACTTATGCCGCACCCTGTATTTAAAAATCTGAACAAATTTGATAAAAATGTCAAACATTATATTTAAATTTAAATTAGGGTTTGACCCCGAACGCTCGGGGGCGGGTATGTCGGGGTACGGGGTTTTCGAATTGTTTCGGGGTGGGGTTCGGGTCGGGGGAGCAAAATATGGTCGGGGTTCGGGTCGGGGTACGGGGTTTTAGGAAAAAAATTTTTAAAGAAAAAATGCTCTAAAAATGAGCCATTTTGGGTCTATTTTCGTTAATATATTCATAAATTAATGAGAATAAGGTGGGATTAAATGGAAATAAGAGAAATTGGAGTGATTAATTGGATCTGGAGGTGTTTAAGGAGGATTTGGAGGGATTAAAGCGAATATCTGGGGATATAAAAGAATTTGTAGGGACTAAGGGTAGTTTCAAGGGATATCATTGATTTAAGGGTTATCGAGTGATTAAGGATTTGGAGGATATCAGGGTAACTCTTTCTTTTCTGCGCCGCAGGCAAAATTTTGAGAAACTTGGAAGGCCAAGAAGCCAAATTTCTTACATTTCCAGAGCCACAGGCGAAAATTTTTAAAATTTTGTAGGTCAAAAAGCCGGATGTCTTCGTTTATTTTAGCTCTGACCAAGAAAATTTTTGAAATTTTAGCTAAACAAATAATCTTTACATTGTTTTTTATGGTTGATAATATTTAAAAATAAGATTTACATTTCAAATTAAAATTAAGTTCTTGATTTTGTAAAGAAAAATCCCAAAACAATCAAGCCCAGCTTATTTGGATCCGAACCCAATCCTATATTAATGGAAATATAGGCTAAAACCTAAATGTACCTTTAATCGAAAAATACCTTTAAAACACCCTAAATGAACAAAATCAAATTATTTAAATGTAAAATTCATTTTTCCGTTAAAAATTGAAGTTTTCGGCCCTATTTGATCCATATTTTGGATTTTAGTCCATATTTTGAGATTTTTAGTCCATATTATATGTCCATATTTTTCAATTTATAGTCCATATAAATCCCATCTCTTCTTATAATTTATAAGAAAGAGGAGCTTCTGAAAGTAAATATCTCTGAAGGATAATTTGTACTAAAAGTGATTATATAAATGGTTATATAAATCTTTATAATTTAAGGAGGATAGCGAACGCGATAATTATGATTGTAATAGCAAAGGACAATTAAAAAAAGTTATTGATAAATATACAACAGGAAAAAGAAATAGTCAAATTTATTTTATCCACCAAATTAATATAGAAAATTTTATTAGAGAAAGCTCTCAGATGAGATATTTTTTCTGTTATAATCTCTCTAAAAGTCAGTTAATCAAGTTGGTTGGTAATAATGTATTGATGATATTAGAAAACGCATTACCAGAAGTTTTACAAATTCGTAAGTTTGTTGAAATTTATTTTCGAGCTGTTAAATATTTTCTGTAATTTATTGAGGAAATACTGTTTAGCATAATTAAACTTTTTAAAAGGATTTGTCAAAAATAGGGTAGCCAATCAACCATTTTTTGGTTATCTCATGTTGACCCTTCACATTAATTCTCGCTTCCGTATTCTAAATTAAGTCTATTACCAATGAGTGTCTCCGTAAAAACAGTAAGTTACAGTCAATTTTATGCGCAAAAAAAATTTCTCCTGAAAATCTCTCCTGAAAAATTTTTTATCAACAAATAACTAACTATATACAATAGGCAGAAACATCTGGAAAAGGACCAGGTCAGCATAAGTAGCAGAGGTGGGTCGGAATTCCGACTTCCGACGATTTTTTCATTCCTATTTCCGAGTTCCGACTTTTGAGCCAGTTCCGATTTCTCATTTCCGACACCTCTGACTGTTCCAACCCACCTCTGATAAGTAGGTGATAACTTATGTGTGCTAAAATTATATCGTACAACTAATTTGTTTATCTCTTTATTATTCCAGATAAAATCGAACCATTAATTAAAGAATTTCTTTATAAAAAAATACTGAAATTTAGCGAAGATTATGAGAACAAAATAGAAAATGAGGATTTTGATATTAATGATGATCAAATAAAAATAACTAAAGAGAGAGGGGAAAGATTATTAACAGAAATAAGATTAGATACACCCCTTTTGCTGAATAAATATATTGAAATGATAAATAAATTAAAAGAAAATTCAAAAATTTTTGAAAAGAAAATAAATTTTCAAAATACATTTGATTATGTTAGAACAATTATTTATGAAAAAATAACAGAAGAAAACTTTCAATTGGCAGTACATATTCTCGGTAAATTTAATCAATTATAATTTCTTAAATTTTATAAAAACTATGAAAAAGTGACCATTACTATCTAAAGTAAAGAAAAAACATAACAAATGTTCAAAATGTCCTCCCGGCACTCACTATGGTTGCCAAATATGGTAAACCACAATAAATGAGTCCCAAGCCTCTTGCTTAATAAAAGTACGAGAACTTTTGCCGCCCCCTGAATTATTGGGGCTAATGTTAAGGAGTCTCCAATAACAATGGTATTAACCAATCCTTAATTATGTAGTTCATTGTCGATTCGGTTAAGATAACGATTGATCGGGCGGAGAATAATGTAAAGTCTTGATAAAGTTAATGAATAAATTATATTTTTGCTTTAATCTCATACTATGATAATTAAATTTTTCAAGTTAAAAGCATTAGTTTGATAAATGATTATAATAAACTCGATGAAGAAAAACAACTCAAATGCACAGAATGGCCTAATGAATTCAAGCTTGAAATAGAAATTTTAATAAAAAAATTTGAAGAAGAGGAAATACCGACAATCACAATTAGAGATGAAGCTAGAAAGATTCTACAAACTGATCATTATAATTATTTACATAATAAATTTGATACAGATAAAGAATTTTTAGAAAAATTTAAATTAATTAATGGCACAAAAGCAGCACTTTATTATTTGTTAAAGGAAGGAGATTACTTCAAAAAATTAGTTATTGACGAGTTCAAAATTGTAACCGAAAATTGTAAGAAAATTTTGCTAATAAAGCTATGCGTTAAGATCTTCCCGAGCTAGGCAAGGGGTTGTGGATTGAATGCGGTAAGTGAAGAGGTAAGCGCTCTTTCCTACATATGTATTCGCAAGCTTATTCATCGCCACTAACGGCGGAAATACTTTTATTACTTTAACGCTATAGTATGGGAACTTAATAGTAACGAAGGAAAGCAAATGATTAAGTCCTAAGAAATAAGGGTACAAAAATCAAAAAAGGGAAAAAGATTATGAAGAAATAATAAATCCCGAAGAATAAATCTCAGCTTTCACTATAATTTTTTGTTCATGCTTTGGTAAATAATGGGGAAGCTGGAAGGGATAAACCTAGGATACAAAGTAAACGTTTTGGGGAAGATGGCGAATGATGATTGGGATTAGAGTTGTCTCAATTTCTCGTAGAGTAGAGACAACCCGATTTCCGAGTTGTCCGGAAATCGTAAATATCACAAAAAGTCGAAAATGAAAGTAAAAAACCCCGAAAGTCGAAATTTAGAAACAACTTTAATTGGGAGATGCTAGGAAAGTTATTTACATGGTTAGGAATGTTGAATGAATAGCGATAATAAATCTAATCCATTATTAGTCAGCTAAATAAACAATAAAAATTACAAAGCAAAAATAAATTATTTAGCTTTAATGGACCGGCAACTACTCATCAGCCATTATATCCCAGCATTATTTCCAAAGAACATTAAGGATCAATTATTTAACCGAATAGGCGCTGATTTTATTGTATGGTATCGTTCTATGACTTCTGATTTGAGAAATAAACAAAAATGGAAAATAGAAGACGCTCATTTTTCTGCAAGAAAAAAATTTGACGAAGAATTATCAGTTTATTTCAACCTTTATGATGCTGTTTATAACGATTCTTTTAACGAGATTAGAGGCAGAACTGGATATTATATAATAAAAACTATGGCTTTTGTCAGGAATAGAATGGATGTTGATATGGGATGTACTGGAATAGATATTGAAATAGAGGTAGTAAGAATTATAAAAGAAATTATGTATTTTGGCATCTGCAATGCATAGAAATCAGTGCATTAATAATTATCTTTGATAGTCACCCACATCGTACATCCATCCAATCTATGTTGCTCTGGTTTATGGGAGTCGAATTAAATATGCATAAGCTCCCAGATCTTAATAAATTGAAGATGCGAAAGAGCTCTCCAACTGTTTCAAGTGACATCTAAATAAGCATAATTAAAGACATCCATCTCTGATTTTGGGAATGCATGTAAAACACTACTTCTCTAGATTAATATGTTAAAATTATTACATACGAGAATTCATACTGTGGAAAAATTTATTAGATGGGAGATAGAATTGAACCATCATGGAATGAGCCCAGACCGAAGCAAAATCGACTGTGCCATTATACAACCCGATGAAGGGTTATTTATTTTCATTTATATTCTTTCTGCAAGTGCGGACACAAAAATGATATTTGTATTAGATAGAATTTCACTAAATAAACATCTAAAACCAATCATTTTTAGTGAAGGACCTATAATATTTTTAAATTTTAGGAAAGAGAATTATCTAAAACGAATAAATATGATGAGGAATCTGCTAGTTCCTCTCAAAAGGAGGAATATGTAGATTTAAATCCTTTTAAAAAATGGCTAAAAGAGAAGCATTTATTGGAAATAAAAGAATTAATAATAAAAAATGAAAATTTTCGTGAAGAAATTGAAAAAAGTATGTCTAAATTTATTTTAAATTTATTTAAATTTGTTAAAAAAGAAGGGTGATCAAAATAAAGAAAGATTTTAGCAAAAGTTAACCAACCGGGCAGGATTCAAACTTGCGAGCTACGCGCTTTCGCTCACCGCATACAGGAGCTTTACCACATAGTACTGGGGTGTAGACGTCGACTAAGGCTTTGTCATTTATCATTTTTAGATCGTTAACCCCGCCTAAGCGTTTTAAATTCTATAGGTGAATCATCTTACAATAAATTGAGAGGGAAACGTTATTATTAGATAAACCTTATATCAAAATTTCACATAGAAAAATTATTAATTAGGGACAGAGTCCATTAAATAAGATATTAACTTCAGAAATTGAACAATATGGAAAGTCAAAATTGATGGAATCATTATCTACTCTTATAGAAGAAAATAATTATAATTTAATTTTTGATTTATTAGAGAAATATTCCAAAAATAAGATATTAGATAAATCAAAAGAGATTTGGGACAATAATTTGGATAAACAATTAATGATGATTGAAGGCAGCAATAAAGATAAAAGGTTTTATATCTATTAAAAAACTGTAAACACTGATAGGGGTTGATAGTATCGCAAAAGAACAAGAATTGTTTCTACATACCGTATTTGCTAAAAGAATTACCCAGGGTAATTATTGTTTCAACCTCTCGCTGGTCGTTGTAATTAAAAGGGAGGGGTAGTTATTTGAGCTTTTTTAAGAAAAGATAATTATAACTGTTTTTAAGAGGGGTAATTATTTTTTCAATCTCTGGCTGTAGGGAGTATTTAATAGGGCGGGGGTACTTATTTGAGAGAGACATTATTACGGTAAACAAAAAAGTATAAATATTTGAGTTAGTTAGAATCTAAATATACTTAAAAAATAGGTTCACTTTAGTCATTATTAAAATAACTATAATAATTTTAGCAAGGGAAAAGCGAAAAATAAAAGGAATCGAAATAAAAAAACTAAAAATGAAAATTCAAATGAAATTTCCAACGAAATTTCAACACAAAATATTCCAAAATCACCGGAGAAAATTGGATCATCCTCTAATAAAAATTTGGAAATTAAAAAGAAAATTAAAAAGATATTTGTTAAAAAGGAGGATGATTATTTTGGAATAAATTTTGATAAAGATTTGATATTAAAATGGAATATTGATGAATTAATTAATGGAGAAAATAATTCTAATTTAATTTTGGAAATATATAAAGATTTTATTGAAGATCCAAAAAGTGGAAAAAAGTATTTGTTGAATGTTGCAGCATGTATTGGGGAAATTGTTGGGAGATTTAAGGTAAAATATATTTACTAGTGTTTAAGTTTATGATGAAAGAAAAATTATAAACCCAAAGGCCCGAACCGTAAGAACAAGGTTGCTCGGTGTATCTTCACAAGCCACGGTCTTATTAATGCGCATGGATCATTAATATGTACTAGGATGGTAGGTAGATCAAGATATCTGGATCCAAAAATTCTTGTTATCAGAAAAATTTGGTTCGGATCCGAATACCGTATTTACTCGATTGATTCCCCACCCTAGCATAATTCACCACCACCTATTAATTCCTCATGACAGGGATGCGTTGAAAAAATAACTCCCTACCCTCGGATACTCTACTACAAATTCAAATTTCAAAACTCGAATAATTCCCCTCCCTTGATTAATTCCCCATGCCACGGATGGATTTAAAAAATAATTCCCCAGGGGAATTAATTGATAAATACGGTATTCGGTGATTTCCTAAGATCCAGAACTCTAGCATACTTAACGGATTGTATCAGAGATAATTAAGTCTAGCATTTGAGAATATGCTCAGGTTTGCAAAATTTAGATAGATATAATTATTAATTTAAGGTAATTCATTACCTAAAGAAATACCACCCTCATTTATCAAATATATTCTTTACCGAAGAAAAGAAGATAGAAACTGGTAAAGACTTGCCAGAATCACCAAAAAAGAAATATTTGCAGAAACGTTTGGAAGAAAAATGGGAAAATTTAATAAACAAAAAAGAAATTAATTTAGCAATATTAAATCGTCAATCATTTATTAAATTTGAAACAAAATTATTTGAATTTTTAAAAGAAATTATTTATATAATGAAAGGAATAATTGATGGAAGACACTTGGGGAAAAATAAAAAAGAAATAATTTTAAAAATTAAAAAACAATTACATTTAAAAAATTTGGGGTTAATTAATGAAGAATGGAGAGACAAAATTGAAGGAGATAAAAAGAAAGAAATTTTTAAAATTTTATTTTTTGAGGGGGAGGAAGGAAATGTTAATGATATTGTTAAATTAAATGAAGATTTTGAATTATGGGAAAAATATAAAAAACAAAGAGATTTGGGTATAGTAAATTATTTTTTAGAGAAAAATTTTTAAATAAAATTATGTATAATACATACAACAATAAACGTCTAGCCTCGAACCGGCATAAATCGTCCGACCTCCTGGGCCCTATTTTAATTGATAACAAATTCTATGGGCTAATTCTATGCACAGAATTCAGAATATTTGGTCACTTAAAATTATGCCCTGGTTGTTAAGATAGGTACTTCACTCCCAAAATTATTATCTTATTTTTCAACCCTAATCACCTTAAAAGATAATTTTTCAATTTAAGATACACAGATATATGATGGAATTGGACCTGCAAATTATTTAAATCCAGAATACTTTCAAGAAATTAATTTTGAAACTAAGGATGTTACCTCAACTAAGGTAACATGAAAAGGGTTTTATAATCGGCTGTAGTTGGGCAAGAAATATTGAAATGCTATGTTTTCTCAAGAACCGAATAAAATTTCGGATTATGTTCGGACCGAAAATATCAATAATTAGCCTTTTTTATAAAGGCATCCAAAAATAATAACTCAATACCTATCCTGATAGCTTCCGAACTAAAGTTTAATATAAAATTCAACATAAATAGAGATAAATATTGTAAAGTTAATACGGTTTAAGTGGAATTCTTTAATTTAGAAAAAACTTTTAAAATTTACAAAATCATCTCATCATCTTTCTGTTGGGAGCAGGCCCGCCGACTATAACTTTCTTCAAAATTGTCGAATGGCCTGATATGGTTCGGTTCAGCTTGTATACCAAGGCGCCACGGATTCGACAATTTTGAACAAAGTTATAGCTCGGCGGTACATTGGGCTCGCGGTACATCGGAGTGTACCCCTTTCTGTTATATCTGAAAAATTTCTAATAGTCTATTTCCGTGTCGAGACAAAACTTGGCTAAACAAAACATATACAAAGACACTATACGACCAAAACCATCCAACCAAAATAATATTTACTTAAAATTAAGTTATTTCAACTAATCGAGGGTCATTCACGTGATCATGTAATTGGTGATAAGGCAGTAAAAGTATTGAAAAAACATTATTCAAGATGGTCCCAGACAGTTGGGTGTTTAAGTAAATTATTGATAAGTGGCTCTGTTATGTTGGGAATTAATACAATAAATTCTGATGTTGATGCTGTTGTTATTTTAGAAGAAAATGAAAACGAGAAAATAACAAAATTTAAACAAAATCATTCTGAAGATTTACAAAAATATAAAAACATGCTACAAAGGCCAACTAGTTCAAATTGTGAGGGATTAAAACTTGAAGACGGAAGTTTCGGGATTAACCCATTATTAGCTTCCTTAATTTGTTCAAAAGACGAGAAAATAAATAAAGGGATAAACGATGATAATAAAAATATAGAAATTGATATTAAAGAGAAAAGATTAAATCAAGTATTTGGTACTGAAAATGTAAATTGTCAATTTGGTAAAAGAGAGGAATGTAATGATCAGTCTTTGTTTTGCTTCCTTTGTCGAGTTTGTTTTTTAATTTAGGGCTTGATCCCGTATCATATTTCTTTGTTGTTTTGTTAGTTTGTACTGGAGCTGAGTTGCTGAAAACATAAGTGAACTATGACGATTATAAGAAATAAATGCTCCCTTAAGCCTTGATGGCTGGATGGTCGGCACTCTCAGCTGAAAGAATTAAGTGATCTAGTATTTCATTAGTGCTTATATGCTTATGTGCATTAATTCTAAATAATGGGCACTTTTTAGCCTTCTAATATGTCCGTTTATGATGAAGGGGATGCCCAACTGATTCAGAACAAAGATCTCTAACTAACATAAGAACCGAAGAGCTAAGAGACCTAAGCCCTAACTAAGCCCTAACTAACCTAACCTAAGGTAACCTGGTAACCTGACTAAGAGCCTTATATGATATTTCTCATTTTAAAAAAATTATTTATAATTTGTTTTATTCAAAAATTAGGATAGAAGAGTAACTGACATTAAAAGGATAACAGAAGCATGGATTAAATTGATAGAATTTAAAATATTTGGTGTGGATATAGACATTGCTTTTGTTGGTTTACCTGAATGGCCATTGAAAGTAAATTCTGATGAATGGTTAAATGCCGTTTTGGCTAGTAATAAAAATATTGCTTTAACTAAATTACAACCAATATCTGGATATAGTTCAAATAAATATTTAATTAATTTGCTAAATAACAAGGAAGATAATAATAAAATGCCTATTACATTTTGTAATGCTTTAATTGCTCTTAAGATATGGGCAAAAAGTAAGAGCTTTATTATTATTTTTATCAATCCGAATACTAAAAGTTATAATAATATTTTTTGCAAATTAATTATACAATTTTACGATGCCAGCTGTTTTCTTGGCTGTAAACTTGGGCTTGATTTGCTCGGCTTCCGCCTTCCGCTTTTTAAAATTCAAAATTCTCCAGCCCTGTTGTAGTGATGCTCGGGAGAAGAAAAAACCCGGGAATCGGGAAACGGGAGTCGGGTCGGGAAATGACATCGTGAGTCGGGATCGGGAGTCGGGAATTAGTAATAAAAAAATTTTCCAAAACTTCCAAAAATTTTTGGCGCCTTCAGCGCCGTAACTTCCGATTTTTTGCACCACAGGCAAAAATATTGAGAATTTTGTAAGGTAAACAGCCTTACTAGCGCCGCAGGCGAAAATTTTGAGAATTTTTAGGTAAAGAAGTAAGAGTTCTTCCATTTTTTGCGCCGCAGCCAGAAATTTTGACTCTCATTGGAGTGAAACAGAAAGGGGTTTTGAACGATCTTTAAGGGTAACTTAAGAGTTTATTTCCACGATTATTTGGAAAGATAAGCCAACAGCCTGTCCAAAAAACCTAGTAACCGCAAAGATAATCAGTGTTGGGTATTGCTGGATACTTTTTCTTTGAGCCAGAGTTCAGCTTTGATTTATAGTTGTTGTCATTGACCTTAAGTCCTTGGAATCTCTCCATTGGAGTGAAATAGAGGATAGTAAATCCTCTATTTCCTAGTATAGAAATAGAGGAGTAAATCACCAAAATCTGTAATCACCAAAACCTAGTAAATCACCAAAATCTGCTATACTACAACTCCACAGATTCTTCAATTTTCAGCGCCGCAGGCAAAAATTTTGAGATTTTGTGAAGATCCTTAAGCCAAAAATCTTCCCTTTTCAGCTCCGCAGGCGAAAATTTTGGGTATTTTAGAAGACCAAGAGGCCAGATTTCTTCATTATTTATAAATGAAAATATAATTTTGTCAGAAAAAGTCATTCTTAGGGGTGTAAAAATTTCCCGACTTAGTCGGGAATTGACACCGGGAGTCGGGATCGGGATCGGGAGGCCAAAAACTCGGGAAATTTTCCCGAGTCGGGAGTCGGGATCGGGATACCCGAGCATCACTACCCTGTTGTAGTTTGTTTAATTGTTGGCTCCTTGACTTGGCTGTTTGAAAACCGGATATTTTATAAGACTCACTTGTAACCCAGATGACTCAAAAAATTAAGTTTCGTTCGCAACTGTAGAAAAGAAAAAAAATAGTAAAACGCAACCTTAATCTAATCTTTATCTCAATTAAAAAAACTTTTTCATATCTAAGACTCTCATAATAATAAAATTAAACTATTTTTTTTAATTCAATGCTTGGTATTTTTAGAGTTTATATCTTGAAAAATAATTTTATTAATTTAAAGATAATTCAATATATGGAAACATAAATGGATTTTTAAATGGGGCAGCATTGACTTTATTCTTAGCAAAAGTTTTTCTTTTTTACCCAAATGCATCAACAATTGCATTAATTGAGCGATTCTTTCTCACATATCTGGCATGGTAAATTAAATTTAAATTTTAAATATCCTTCCGGTTAAATACTTAATTCATCTATAATTAGAGTGCGTCCGTTAATTTTGACCTTACACAGTTTTAACAGCTGCTTGGATTTTTTCGTCCTTACTCTGACTCGAACTTGGGATCCTAATACTTAGAATGCGGATTCTGACATCCTAATACTCACTCAGACAGACTCAGTGTGTCTAAAATAATTTATAAAAAATGTTTGAAACTTTATTTATAAAAATGTTCAAAAACTACTTAAAATAAAAATAATTTTAGGAATTGGCCAACACCCGTCCGATTAAAAACTCCAGAAAAAATGAATGACATACACAGTTGGTCAATCGCTAAAGAAATATCTGCAAAGGAAACTAATATAAAGCCTATAAATGATTTATTTGGAAAATTAAGAAACAATGAAACAACGGCTAGACTTTTAAAACATTCAAGATTAATAATGCCAATAATAACCCCAATATATCCAGAACAATCAGCAGCCTTTAACGTTAATTATTCAACACATAAAATAATTATGAAAACATTATTTGAGGGGTTGAAAATGTTAAGGGATGTTAATATTGTTGGGCTTAGAACTGGAGCTATTGAAAAAGCATGGGAAAGGTGGATTAAAGGAATTAAATTTGAAGAAAAGGTGTTTGTTTAAAATAATAAAATATGGACATAAGTAATTAAAATTTAAAATATAAAAAAATCCTTCTATTCGATGGATTATTCCAAGCAATTTTTCGCATACAAGGAGACTCTAAATTAACCGGGCTTATAATTTTTGGCATTACCTTATTTAAGTTAAAGATTATGAGATAAAATAAAGATTATATTGTTGTATTCGCACCTGCTTAAGAAATAAGAATTGTTTCCATAATTCATTTCACAGTCAATGAATTTTTCCATAGCATGAATACCTATATTAGGTATATAGTAGTTCTTCGCTTTTCCGGGGTCCAAGTTCCCAGAACTAATAAAAGACCTATGATTAATAAACCAGGAGAAGATAATAGTTTAGCATCCAGCGTTAAATGTTAGTCCCTTTTAATAAAATACAAAATCTGATAATTGAAAATCTAAAAATATTTTTTCAGTATGAACATTTTATTTTGGCAGTCTGTGCTACAAAAATAGGGAATGAACATTTTTGTGGATATGCTTCAACAAAACTTAAATTACATTTAATTTGGACAATTGAAGAGAAAAATGAATTTAATCAAGTTGAATATTGTCATATTTCTAATTTAATTAAAGAAGAATTTTGCAAAGGAGAAGCAGCAAAATTATTAGGGTGAATTTTATTTTTAGGATATATAATAGTGTAGGACACAACCGGTTATTAGCATGTACCCGGGGTTTCGGTTAATCCAAATTTAAGAAACCCGGTTTTGTGTTTTGATCATATTTCGGTTTTAATTTTAAAAAATCACTTATTTTCATAAATTTCCGGTTCTAGGCTTTTAAAATGTCATAAAAGCTGTTAGTTATTGGAAAAATATCTCAAGAACTCATGTTTTATAAACGGTTGTGTCTATATTATACCATATATCCAATCTGCCGAAATTTCGAGTATTGTTCTAACCGACAATATGTAGAAAATCAGCATAAAAGCTCATTTTTGATTTTACAATTGTCTATAACTAGGGTTCGGATTTTTATTGAAATAAATCTCTTTTTTTTTGCAAACATACTTTGAGACTCAAGTGAACCCAAAAATATTTTTACGAACTCCCCTCCACGAGACCTATTGAACGACACCTCATACACTTCGGTTCTCTGATTTTGAAAAATTTCAGTTCTGAGACTCAAGTGACTAGTTTCTCTAAAATTCTACCAAATGCCTTCCCACTTAAGATGGGTGTGTGTACAGAGTTTCCTATATCATAAAAACACTTTATCGTAAGAATATTTTTTGAGACTCAAATGACACCCAAAAATATTTTTATCAAACTCCCCTCCACGAGTACTATTGAACAACACCTTATACACCCCAGTTCTCTGATTTTGAAAAATTTCATTTTTGAGCCTCAGTGGCACGTTTCGCCCAAAATTCTTCCCCATGCCTCCACCACTTGAGCTGGGTGTGTGTAGAGAACACTTTATAATAAAAATATTTTTTGAGACTCAGGTGCCACCCAAAAATATTCTTATCAAACTCCATTCCGCATGACCTATTGAACGACGCCTCATACACCCGCGGTTCTCTGATTTTAAAAATTTCAGTTCTGACTCAAGTAACATGTTTTCCCAAAATTCTTCTCCATGTCTCCCATCTTAAGTCCGAGTACTCCCCACGTACACTCTATCCCTTATAGCAATTATATTTTCACATATCATAAAAACATATTTGTTTTAAACAAATTATTGATTTACAAAACATTTAAATATAACAGCATTACTGAAATGGAAATTTTTTCTTAATACGCGACTGAATCGCATTATCAAATCTCATCTTCATTGTCTTCTTAATTCCTTGAAATATAGGGCCATGCCCATCCACATCATCAGAAGTATCATCATTTTTAATTTGGAAAACTCTTCGTACAATTCTGTGCGCGAGTTCATGCGCCAGAATAGCAAAAAGTTTGTGGCTATTCTAGCGTGAGCAGCCCTGATGTGTATTGAGTCCGTGATGCCCTTTTTATAGTAGCCACAGGACTTCGGATCATCCCAAATATCCCCTTCTTCAAAAATAAAGCGCAACTTCATATCATTTTCGTAAATTCCATAAGTACTATGATACCTGTCTAAAATTTATTACTTTAGACACACCCAACTTAAGTGGGAAGGCATTTGGTAGAATTTTGGTGAAACAAGTCACTTGAGTCTCAGAACTGAAACCAATATATGCTATTAGTTTTTCGACTACTTATAAAATTATCAGAAAATAAATCATGAATATTTATAAATACCTAAATATTTTATAACTTATATTTTACAAACTTACTTTAGTAATGATACTTATTGTGAAATTAGACTTATTGGAATGCAATTATCTGGAGAATTATATAAATCAGAAATGGAAGAAAGATTTGAAGTCTTAAGTAAAAATATCATTTATGGTTATAGATTACCTAAATTTATGAAAGATAAAAGTGGAATTTCTTTTAAATTATTTTATTCCTCAAAGACTGAATTGAAAAATTGGTTTGTCTTTAAAAGTGTAAATTCAGGATTAGAATAATCAAAGGGGAGACTGGACTTGAGTTCCGATTATGTTAAATCACGATACAGACCTGATAATTGCGATTCACTTAGGCTGATCTAGTGCCTTTACATAATAACAAAATTTATATTTGATTATTAAATTGGGAAATTATTTTAAAAATATCATAAACATCTTTTGCAAGCTTGATAATGGATACGGATATGGATACAGATAAGTTCAAAATGCCTGCGGATATCCGTCTGTATCTGCCGTAAATATCCTGATATAATACTATACGGATACCATATATATAACATATCTATATATAGCATACAGATAAAATACTATACGGAAACCATGTCCATTACCAAGTCTTGCTTTTTGAGCATTTGTATCAGTTCAACATAAATGTCTAGCAATAAATAATAGGAATGCTTAGATCTCTTTTATTTACTAAAACTTAAATATTTGTCAATTTTTATATAATTTTAAACAATTAACAGGAATTTGATTGAAAGCTGAGATTTAACACAATTTTGTAAAAAAATATCAGAAGAATTCTACTTTTTAGATTTTATTATTTTGCTATTAATTGATATTTTTCTTCTCAAAATATTTTAAATAAAATATTTATTGTACACATTTGTGAAGGATTTTTTTTAATTAAGTTGAATTATTAGAATAAATTAGCTACGATTTAATATACCGTATTTATTCTAATTGAATGACCGCCATTCTATTTTTCAATACCCCAAAAATTGTAATTCAATTTGAGGGACCATGTAAATAGAGAGGCCTTTTAATTAGAATAAATAAGGTATTTATAAAAATATTCAGTTTTATTTCTTTCAAAAAGTTTTGGTGGAAATAAGCACAAGGCTTCAACTACTAGCATCGAACTATAGTTTCTAAATGTCAGTTTGTTATATTTAATACGTGATTATTTTAGTTTAAGATTTCTTTATACCATCTAAAAAATAAATAAATGTTCTACAAAATTAAATAATATAAGCTCTGTTATAAAACTAATACAATATAAGGCTAATTGTTAAAGTTTATAGAGAAATTAAAGATATGCATAGAAAAGTTTTAAAGCTACAATTTTCAAGTTAAAATATTTTAGACGCAAAAGAAAAATTTTGAAAATGACAAAAAATGTTTAAAAGTCATTTTGTTTAAACAATCATTAAAAAATAATATTTAAATAAATATGTTGAAGAAATAACTAAGATTAAACTAAGATAAAAATTTAAAATAAATTAATAAAAATTTAAAATAAAAAATAAATAATTTTAAAAATTAAATAATAAATTATCAAATAGAATTATCCAACAAAAATGAATTTTACTGAAATAGATTTTACTCTGAAACTAATTCTTCACAGTTTATGGGGAATTTTAGAACTGTTCACAATAGCGTCTCAATTTTTTATTTTTTATGTATCCTTCCAAAGTTCCAAATTTTTCAAATTGTTTGATTGTCTTGAAGACATATTGTGGGCACAATTTAAGTTGATTTGCAACATCTGCCTCAATTCCATAATATTTGCCTACAGAACAGAACAACTTGATAATCTTGGCCCTCTTCATTCTTTCCTTAATTAGAAATATTAAAAATTTATATTTCTTAATTAAATTACTCTACGCAATGTTTTTGTTAGTTACTCAGAAGTCGATGAGAATAAACTAGACAAAAAATCTGAACTAAGCATAAAATTATAAATTGATATAGTAAAGCGGCTGAGCATCCCAAAAATAACAGAATATTGTACGGAACTTTATCTGATCAGTCGTTTGTTAACACGGTTGCTAACTCCACAAACACACATTATTTTATAACGACCTCTAACTTTTTCGAATAAACCGTTTCGTATTATCATATGGTAATTTACGGCCCTTTTCTTTATTAATTTCTCTCATTTGAAATTACCGAGGGAGGGAGTGAAATTGAGAAAGACAGTAAATCTGACCATTATGCGCTTATTAAGGAACGTTCTAACACTCAAAATAGAGGGAAGGTGTTATATTCATAAAGTCACCATATCTACCTCATCTGTCAAAACTTCCGACTTGAATCCTAAATCTTTTAATTTCTTAATATCATATCCAATGTATTGAAATCCTTCTTCAACTGAAACTTTTATAATTTCAACTTCAATTTTGCCTTCAATAAAATTTTTAATAATTCCGTTTAATTTAATTTTATATTCCTCATCCTTATTTTTCTCGTCAAGATTTTTGTCCGTCGGATTAAGATATTCCCCATGGATATTTATTGAACAATACTGGATTTTGTCTATGATTATGTTAATTTGTTCATCATATTCCAAATTAAAATATCCTAACTTTAGGGATAATTTTTTGTATAATTCCAAAAATATACGAATATTCAACAAAGTCATTAAATCATTTGAATGAATTTCTCTTTTGTTTGATGTTTCTTCTGAAAAATAATTTTTAAAAAATTTAGGAAAGTAGATAGTTAAATAACATCTTAATAGAGAATAGCCAAATGTAAAATCCAAAGCTTAGAACAAATAATTGATCTGAAAAAATTGAAAGTTTGATCAGACTAAAAAAACCGGAAGGCAAGTTCGATATGTTCAGATTTCTATAGACCGGAAAGAACCTTTAAAGAGTAATGTTTTAGAAGAAAACTTTCTGAAGAGTTCTCTTAAAATATTCCCAATATTATGTCCCGGTTCTTACTTAATTAAACTTTTTATATTTGTCTCTCAAACTCTTGTTTGAGGTTCTAAACTTCTCTAATTTAACCTAATTTAATTCAATACACAAACAATCTTCTAGCAACAAATTTACTTCAATTAATTAATAAGTTTAGTTCAATATAACGTAAATTTAATGTGAAACAAACTAATATTTATATGAGTTAGAAAAGGCGGGAGTTGAGTATAGAAATGGGTAGACAGTTGTAAAGGTTTGGAATGTTTAGATAAGGAATGTTTTAGGGGAATGTTTTGAATTGGAAATGTTTAGATGAAAGGGAAACAAATGTTGATAGGGAATATTTTAAATATAGGAAAAAAACATAAAGGAGTTTACAATCAGGAAAAGGGAAGTTTAAAATAAATTGATAAGGAATGTTTGAATTATGTTTTTAGGGAATTAGGAAAAACAACATTTATTTAAAAATAAACAAAACATCTAAATGGGGATCCAACACTCCTCCATCCTTTAAGAAGATCAACGGCATTATTAAGTTTATTGCATTGCGAAAGTTATTGTTGTAGGATGGTCGTTGTTATTGTTGTATTCTCCACGACCACGTGGGTAATAATTATGGAAACGGTAACGAGCCAATTCATGGCCTCTCCCACATCAATTGACGTAAAAGGAAAATTAAGCGGGAATCTTGCAGGTCTAAGTTGTACATGTCCGCGGCCTCCCCTCCCTCGATTATTATTTCCTCACGGTTGTTATTTTTGCTCTCAACCAACCTCTCCGCTTCTCAAATTTTTGGCGGGATAAAAAAAATTTTTTTGTATCTCCGCTTTTTTCAATATATTTTTTACATTAAAGAATTATTTTTTTTTCCCATTGGTACTTTAATTTTTTAATTTATTTTCGAATTTTTTCAAGATTTGTAGTTGGGAGTGGAGGGTAGTTCTTGTAGTTTATCTCTAACAATTTTCTTTTATTTTCTCTCAAAATAAAAGAGGTGTTTTTTTACCGTTTTGAAAACTTAATTTTATTTCATTTACTAAATCAATTTTTTTTTCATATTCTCCCTTCCATTAGGGGCTCTTCTTTTTTTAGTGTTGCCGTTCTTCTTTTGAAGTTTGTTGTTGCTCTTCTTTTATAAGTTGTTGCTCTCCATATTGATATCTCGTTCTTCAAAAATTTATTGATGACAAAACATTTTTTTTACAATCAAGAAATAAAATAAATATTGGATAATGATAATGGGCGTTTAAAGGATACAAACAGATTATTAAAAATGTAAAAGTGAATATATATTTGATAATAATGATAATGGAAAATGGGTATATTTACATAGATCAGAATAGAATTATTTCTATTTATTTACTCTCTCCGTATTTAAATTTTATTTCTCCTCTTTCAACTTTATTCACGGAGGGCCATCTTTTTGAAAAAGGGATTATATTTTTATTTAACGTACTTTCATTTTCTTTATCTAGCATAAATGGGCTTACAACTCTTATTTTGGGGCTCGGAGTTCTCTCAAAACGCACTCTGCGATTTGGCGATAAATCGTTGTAATTATAATATCTAGTATTGTTTTCTCTCTCCCTACTTCTTGAACTACTGTAATCGTCATAATTTCTGTTCCTATTGTAACCGCGATTTTCTCTTTCATAATTTTCCCTTCTATTTTGCCGATTTTCATGATAATTTCGATAATCCGGTCTATGATATTGATTATTATTACGATAACGATTTTCGCTTCTCCCATAATTTTGAGGCTGGAAACTTCTAGAATTTAACTCGGATTTACGCGAATAACAAAATCTAGCAAAATGGCCTGGTTTCCCGCAGTAATAACACCTTTTATTTTCTTTTCTTTCGCTTTTGTTACCCTGTAACGTCAAAGCCTCAACTTTTTCCGATATACTGCCAATCAAAACATTATTTCCCTTCCTCGCAGAGAGGAGTAATTCGTAATGCTGCGCTATTTCGTACGCATTAGCATAATCTGCAGGCCTCTGAGCCTTCACTTCGAATTGTAGCTCAGGAACGAGTCGATCCAAAAATTCATCTAGGAGGCGTCTCTTTATCGTATCCTCAGTTTCTCCTGATAGGGCCGTGCGAACTGTATCCGAGAGTCGGTTCGCAAATTCGAAAACTGATTCACCCGGCGCGTGCCTGCAATTAGATAATAATTGCCGCGCAATTACCTTAGTATTTCCATTTTCATATCTTCCCTTCAAATAAGCAATAGCCTCCGCTAATGTCGTAGGTGCGGGATTTATATTGTCGAATGCTACTCTCGCTTGACCGGACAGACAAAAACGCAAACGGGCCAATTTTTGCACTTCGGTAGGCTCGGTCATTAACGAAAGTATATCCTTAAATTTCTCCACCCATTTTGTAAAAGATACGGTGGGATTTCCGTCAAAATTTCCAACAAATGCTCCATTACCTAAGAATGGGTCCATAACAGAAATTTCTTGATTATCCTCCTCATTTTCCAATTCATTGCCTCGTATAGTTTCATCAGTCTCATTAATTGAGCTATCCGACTCATTAATGGATTCGTCTTCTAATTCATTAAAATCTTCCAATACTTTATTTTGTGGCAATTTTCCCATTTTTTCTTCAAACTTTAATTTAAATTCATTTAAATTATTTCTTAATTTAGTGACAGAACTTTTTGTTCCTGTCAAACTGTCTTTATTTTTCTTCATATTTTCTTCAATTAGATCGAGTCTTCCTTCCACTTGACGAAAGCTTTTCGCCACCGTTTTTTCGAAGGAGCGTAATTGAGTAAGTAAAGTTTCAAAAGTTTTATTCTCCTCAGGTGAAAAAAGATGAGGGGCAAAGTCTGAACCAGACATTATTATTAGTATTTTAATCTAAATCTAAAATTTCTTGCACACAGCAGATTTGGATTTGGCACACAGCCTCTTTTAAATGCACACAGCCGTCTTATAGACGAAATTAAATTCTGAATTTCACACAGAAATTCAATGCACACAGCGAGTCTCACACAGAGATCTCAAAAAAGCACACAGCGAGTTTTCACACAGAAAACCCAATAAATGCACACAGCAGGATTTCACACAGAAATCCTAAAAATATTCTCTTTTAAAGCACACAGCTAAGATATTTCACAAAGAAATATCCTTTTTAATTTACTTTTAGTTTTTAGATCTCCGTTTATCGCAACGGGTTCGTGGCACCAATATTATGTCCCGGTTCTTACTTAATTAAACTTTTTATATTTGTCTCTCAAACTCTTGTTTGAGGTTCTAAACTTCTCTAATTTAACCTAATTTAATTCAATACACAAACAATCTTCTAGCAACAAATTTACTTCAATTAATTAATAAGTTTAGTTCAATATAACGTAAATTTAATGTGAAACAAACTAATATTTATATGAGTTAGAAAAGGCGGGAGTTGAGTATAGAAATGGGTAGACAGTTGTAAAGGTTTGGAATGTTTAGATAAGGAATGTTTTAGGGGAATGTTTTGAATTGGAAATGTTTAGATGAAAGGGAAACAAATGTTGATAGGGAATATTTTAAATATAGGCCTGATGTGTGTTGAGTCCGTGATGCCCTTTTTATAGTAGCCACAGGACTTCGGATCATCCCAAATATCCCCTTCTTCAAAAATAAAGCGCAACTTCATATCATTTTCGTAAATTCCATAAGTACTATGATACCTGTCTAAAATTTATTACTTTAGACACACCCAACTTAAGTGGGAAGGCATTTGGTAGAATTTTGGTGAAACAAGTCACTTGAGTCTCAGAACTGAAACCAATATATGCTATTAGTTTTTCGACTACTTATAAAATTATCAGAAAATAAATCATGAATATTTATAAATACCTAAATATTTTATAACTTATATTTTACAAACTTACTTTAGTAATGATACTTATTGTGAAATTAGACTTATTGGAATGCAATTATCTGGAGAATTATATAAATCAGAAATGGAAGAAAGATTTGAAGTCTTAAGTAAAAATATCATTTATGGTTATAGATTACCTAAATTTATGAAAGATAAAAGTGGAATTTCTTTTAAATTATTTTATTCCTCAAAGACTGAATTGAAAAATTGGTTTGTCTTTAAAAGTGTAAATTCAGGATTAGAATAATCAAAGGGGAGACTGGACTTGAGTTCCGATTATGTTAAATCACGATACAGACCTGATAATTGCGATTCACTTAGGCTGATCTAGTGCCTTTACATAATAACAAAATTTATATTTGATTATTAAATTGGGAAATTATTTTAAAAATATCATAAACATCTTTTGCAAGCTTGATAATGGATACGGATATGGATACAGATAAGTTCAAAATGCCTGCGGATATCCGTCTGTATCTGCCGTAAATATCCTGATATAATACTATACGGATACCATATATATAACATATCTATATATAGCATACAGATAAAATACTATACGGAAACCATGTCCATTACCAAGTCTTGCTTTTTGAGCATTTGTATCAGTTCAACATAAATGTCTAGCAATAAATAATAGGAATGCTTAGATCTCTTTTATTTACTAAAACTTAAATATTTGTCAATTTTTATATAATTTTAAACAATTAACAGGAATTTGATTGAAAGCTGAGATTTAACACAATTTTGTAAAAAAATATCAGAAGAATTCTACTTTTTAGATTTTATTATTTTGCTATTAATTGATATTTTTCTTCTCAAAATATTTTAAATAAAATATTTATTGTACACATTTGTGAAGGATTTTTTTTAATTAAGTTGAATTATTAGAATAAATTAGCTACGATTTAATATACCGTATTTATTCTAATTGAATGACCGCCATTCTATTTTTCAATACCCCAAAAATTGTAATTCAATTTGAGGGACCATGTAAATAGAGAGGCCTTTTAATTAGAATAAATAAGGTATTTATAAAAATATTCAGTTTTATTTCTTTCAAAAAGTTTTGGTGGAAATAAGCACAAGGCTTCAACTACTAGCATCGAACTATAGTTTCTAAATGTCAGTTTGTTATATTTAATACGTGATTATTTTAGTTTAAGATTTCTTTATACCATCTAAAAAATAAATAAATGTTCTACAAAATTAAATAATATAAGCTCTGTTATAAAACTAATACAATATAAGGCTAATTGTTAAAGTTTATAGAGAAATTAAAGATATGCATAGAAAAGTTTTAAAGCTACAATTTTCAAGTTAAAATATTTTAGACGCAAAAGAAAAATTTTGAAAATGACAAAAAATGTTTAAAAGTCATTTTGTTTAAACAATCATTAAAAAATAATATTTAAATAAATATGTTGAAGAAATAACTAAGATTAAACTAAGATAAAAATTTAAAATAAATTAATAAAAATTTAAAATAAAAAATAAATAATTTTAAAAATTAAATAATAAATTATCAAATAGAATTATCCAACAAAAATGAATTTTACTGAAATAGATTTTACTCTGAAACTAATTCTTCACAGTTTATGGGGAATTTTAGAACTGTTCACAATAGCGTCTCAATTTTTTATTTTTTATGTATCCTTCCAAAGTTCCAAATTTTTCAAATTGTTTGATTGTCTTGAAGACATATTGTGGGCACAATTTAAGTTGATTTGCAACATCTGCCTCAATTCCATAATATTTGCCTACAGAACAGAACAACTTGATAATCTTGGCCCTCTTCATTCTTTCCTTAATTAGAAATATTAAAAATTTATATTTCTTAATTAAATTACTCTACGCAATGTTTTTGTTAGTTACTCAGAAGTCGATGAGAATAAACTAGACAAAAAATCTGAACTAAGCATAAAATTATAAATTGATATAGTAAAGCGGCTGAGCATCCCAAAAATAACAGAATATTGTACGGAACTTTATCTGATCAGTCGTTTGTTAACACGGTTGCTAACTCCACAAACACACATTATTTTATAACGACCTCTAACTTTTTCGAATAAACCGTTTCGTATTATCATATGGTAATTTACGGCCCTTTTCTTTATTAATTTCTCTCATTTGAAATTACCGAGGGAGGGAGTGAAATTGAGAAAGACAGTAAATCTGACCATTATGCGCTTATTAAGGAACGTTCTAACACTCAAAATAGAGGGAAGGTGTTATATTCATAAAGTCACCATATCTACCTCATCTGTCAAAACTTCCGACTTGAATCCTAAATCTTTTAATTTCTTAATATCATATCCAATGTATTGAAATCCTTCTTCAACTGAAACTTTTATAATTTCAACTTCAATTTTGCCTTCAATAAAATTTTTAATAATTCCGTTTAATTTAATTTTATATTCCTCATCCTTATTTTTCTCGTCAAGATTTTTGTCCGTCGGATTAAGATATTCCCCATGGATATTTATTGAACAATACTGGATTTTGTCTATGATTATGTTAATTTGTTCATCATATTCCAAATTAAAATATCCTAACTTTAGGGATAATTTTTTGTATAATTCCAAAAATATACGAATATTCAACAAAGTCATTAAATCATTTGAATGAATTTCTCTTTTGTTTGATGTTTCTTCTGAAAAATAATTTTTAAAAAATTTAGGAAAGTAGATAGTTAAATAACATCTTAATAGAGAATAGCCAAATGTAAAATCCAAAGCTTAGAACAAATAATTGATCTGAAAAAATTGAAAGTTTGATCAGACTAAAAAAACCGGAAGGCAAGTTCGATATGTTCAGATTTCTATAGACCGGAAAGAACCTTTAAAGAGTAATGTTTTAGAAGAAAACTTTCTGAAGAGTTCTCTTAAAATATTCCCAATATTATGTCCCGGTTCTTACTTAATTAAACTTTTTATATTTGTCTCTCAAACTCTTGTTTGAGGTTCTAAACTTCTCTAATTTAACCTAATTTAATTCAATACACAAACAATCTTCTAGCAACAAATTTACTTCAATTAATTAATAAGTTTAGTTCAATATAACGTAAATTTAATGTGAAACAAACTAATATTTATATGAGTTAGAAAAGGCGGGAGTTGAGTATAGAAATGGGTAGACAGTTGTAAAGGTTTGGAATGTTTAGATAAGGAATGTTTTAGGGGAATGTTTTGAATTGGAAATGTTTAGATGAAAGGGAAACAAATGTTGATAGGGAATATTTTAAATATAGGAAAAAAACATAAAGGAGTTTACAATCAGGAAAAGGGAAGTTTAAAATAAATTGATAAGGAATGTTTGAATTATGTTTTTAGGGAATTAGGAAAAACAACATTTATTTAAAAATAAACAAAACATCTAAATGGGGATCCAACACTCCTCCATCCTTTAAGAAGATCAACGGCATTATTAAGTTTATTGCATTGCGAAAGTTATTGTTGTAGGATGGTCGTTGTTATTGTTGTATTCTCCACGACCACGTGGGTAATAATTATGGAAACGGTAACGAGCCAATTCATGGCCTCTCCCACATCAATTGACGTAAAAGGAAAATTAAGCGGGAATCTTGCAGGTCTAAGTTGTACATGTCCGCGGCCTCCCCTCCCTCGATTATTATTTCCTCACGGTTGTTATTTTTGCTCTCAACCAACCTCTCCGCTTCTCAAATTTTTGGCGGGATAAAAAAAATTTTTTTGTATCTCCGCTTTTTTCAATATATTTTTTACATTAAAGAATTATTTTTTTTTCCCATTGGTACTTTAATTTTTTAATTTATTTTCGAATTTTTTCAAGATTTGTAGTTGGGAGTGGAGGGTAGTTCTTGTAGTTTATCTCTAACAATTTTCTTTTATTTTCTCTCAAAATAAAAGAGGTGTTTTTTTACCGTTTTGAAAACTTAATTTTATTTCATTTACTAAATCAATTTTTTTTTCATATTCTCCCTTCCATTAGGGGCTCTTCTTTTTTTAGTGTTGCCGTTCTTCTTTTGAAGTTTGTTGTTGCTCTTCTTTTATAAGTTGTTGCTCTCCATATTGATATCTCGTTCTTCAAAAATTTATTGATGACAAAACATTTTTTTTACAATCAAGAAATAAAATAAATATTGGATAATGATAATGGGCGTTTAAAGGATACAAACAGATTATTAAAAATGTAAAAGTGAATATATATTTGATAATAATGATAATGGAAAATGGGTATATTTACATAGATCAGAATAGAATTATTTCTATTTATTTACTCTCTCCGTATTTAAATTTTATTTCTCCTCTTTCAACTTTATTCACGGAGGGCCATCTTTTTGAAAAAGGGATTATATTTTTATTTAACGTACTTTCATTTTCTTTATCTAGCATAAATGGGCTTACAACTCTTATTTTGGGGCTCGGAGTTCTCTCAAAACGCACTCTGCGATTTGGCGATAAATCGTTGTAATTATAATATCTAGTATTGTTTTCTCTCTCCCTACTTCTTGAACTACTGTAATCGTCATAATTTCTGTTCCTATTGTAACCGCGATTTTCTCTTTCATAATTTTCCCTTCTATTTTGCCGATTTTCATGATAATTTCGATAATCCGGTCTATGATATTGATTATTATTACGATAACGATTTTCGCTTCTCCCATAATTTTGAGGCTGGAAACTTCTAGAATTTAACTCGGATTTACGCGAATAACAAAATCTAGCAAAATGGCCTGGTTTCCCGCAGTAATAACACCTTTTATTTTCTTTTCTTTCGCTTTTGTTACCCTGTAACGTCAAAGCCTCAACTTTTTCCGATATACTGCCAATCAAAACATTATTTCCCTTCCTCGCAGAGAGGAGTAATTCGTAATGCTGCGCTATTTCGTACGCATTAGCATAATCTGCAGGCCTCTGAGCCTTCACTTCGAATTGTAGCTCAGGAACGAGTCGATCCAAAAATTCATCTAGGAGGCGTCTCTTTATCGTATCCTCAGTTTCTCCTGATAGGGCCGTGCGAACTGTATCCGAGAGTCGGTTCGCAAATTCGAAAACTGATTCACCCGGCGCGTGCCTGCAATTAGATAATAATTGCCGCGCAATTACCTTAGTATTTCCATTTTCATATCTTCCCTTCAAATAAGCAATAGCCTCCGCTAATGTCGTAGGTGCGGGATTTATATTGTCGAATGCTACTCTCGCTTGACCGGACAGACAAAAACGCAAACGGGCCAATTTTTGCACTTCGGTAGGCTCGGTCATTAACGAAAGTATATCCTTAAATTTCTCCACCCATTTTGTAAAAGATACGGTGGGATTTCCGTCAAAATTTCCAACAAATGCTCCATTACCTAAGAATGGGTCCATAACAGAAATTTCTTGATTATCCTCCTCATTTTCCAATTCATTGCCTCGTATAGTTTCATCAGTCTCATTAATTGAGCTATCCGACTCATTAATGGATTCGTCTTCTAATTCATTAAAATCTTCCAATACTTTATTTTGTGGCAATTTTCCCATTTTTTCTTCAAACTTTAATTTAAATTCATTTAAATTATTTCTTAATTTAGTGACAGAACTTTTTGTTCCTGTCAAACTGTCTTTATTTTTCTTCATATTTTCTTCAATTAGATCGAGTCTTCCTTCCACTTGACGAAAGCTTTTCGCCACCGTTTTTTCGAAGGAGCGTAATTGAGTAAGTAAAGTTTCAAAAGTTTTATTCTCCTCAGGTGAAAAAAGATGAGGGGCAAAGTCTGAACCAGACATTATTATTAGTATTTTAATCTAAATCTAAAATTTCTTGCACACAGCAGATTTGGATTTGGCACACAGCCTCTTTTAAATGCACACAGCCGTCTTATAGACGAAATTAAATTCTGAATTTCACACAGAAATTCAATGCACACAGCGAGTCTCACACAGAGATCTCAAAAAAGCACACAGCGAGTTTTCACACAGAAAACCCAATAAATGCACACAGCAGGATTTCACACAGAAATCCTAAAAATATTCTCTTTTAAAGCACACAGCTAAGATATTTCACAAAGAAATATCCTTTTTAATTTACTTTTAGTTTTTAGATCTCCGTTTATCGCAACGGGTTCGTGGCACCAATATTATGTCCCGGTTCTTACTTAATTAAACTTTTTATATTTGTCTCTCAAACTCTTGTTTGAGGTTCTAAACTTCTCTAATTTAACCTAATTTAATTCAATACACAAACAATCTTCTAGCAACAAATTTACTTCAATTAATTAATAAGTTTAGTTCAATATAACGTAAATTTAATGTGAAACAAACTAATATTTATATGAGTTAGAAAAGGCGGGAGTTGAGTATAGAAATGGGTAGACAGTTGTAAAGGTTTGGAATGTTTAGATAAGGAATGTTTTAGGGGAATGTTTTGAATTGGAAATGTTTAGATGAAAGGGAAACAAATGTTGATAGGGAATATTTTAAATATAGGAAAAAAACATAAAGGAGTTTACAATCAGGAAAAGGGAAGTTTAAAATAAATTGATAAGGAATGTTTGAATTATGTTTTTAGGGAATTAGGAAAAACAACATTTATTTAAAAATAAACAAAACATCTAAATGGGGATCCAACACCAAAAACTCTTTTAAAAAATCATTTTGAAAAAAAATCGAATTATTGAAACTGTTAAACAACTTTATTATATACGTGTTCAAGCTTGCTATGGAGAATTTCATTGGATGGGAGATGGATCTGAACCATCATGGAATGAGCTCAGACCGAAGCACACCCGACTGTCACACCATCCAAACCGATGATGGGTTATTTATTTTCATTTATATTCTTTCTGCAAGTGTGTCTATAAACTTGATCAAGCTTTTCAAACAAAATTTGATCAAAGCTTCGATTTTAATGAGTAACGTTCAGCTTTTTAATAATTTATAAAATTTTTGAAATTCTAGGATTTACCTGAAGCCAAAAAATTATTCCCTTCTTTTTCCACAATTTTAAACAAATTTTCTTTTTCAATTTCTAGTAATGCATTGAATTTTTTATATTTATTGACTAGCATATCAATTGTTTTTATAAATTCTGTATTTTCATTAATAAATAAAAAAAATTTATCTTCAAAATTGGTAATGTAATAATTTAAATTAAATATAAGGTAGGCAATTTCAACCAATAACCAATTTGCTTCTTTGATTCCAAGACGAAAAATAAATTTTTCTAAAATTATAAAATTAGATTCTCTGTCTTGTGTTATAATTAGAGACCGGATTTTTATGCAAATGCATATTTTTTTTGCAAAGTTGGTCATGATGTATAATGCACAAAAAACACTGTTTCCGAATGTTTTGAAAACATTAGAGGGGGTTTTTATTTGCATATAATGCATATTTTAATGCATATTCCGGACTTTGCTGCATAATGCATATTTTACTGCATATTTTGAGGTTTTTGGGGAAAATAACTCGAAAATTGCCCAAAATCCTGCCAAAAATTGAAAATTTAGTAAAAATTTAGGAAAAATTTGTTAAAAATACAAATTTTGTAAAAAATTTTTTTTGTTTTTGGGCAAGACCCAAAAATGTCACACTCCAAAATGTCCCACCACCAAAACGTGGCCCGCATCAGGGAACAACCCTAATACGTGTCGGGCTAACTCAAGGAACGGACAAGTTAAGGAACGACAAATCAGGAACGACAAGTCAAGGAAAAGACAAATCAAGGACGACCAACTCAAGGAATGGCCAATTCATGGAATATTTTAAAAATCGAAATTTCTTGAAAAATCTGAATATTTTTAGAAAATAAGAATTTAAAAACAGATTAGAACACTTTAAAAACATAATTTAGAAAAAAAATTCTGAAAAATTCTGGATTTTAAAAATATTCTGATTTTTAAAATATTCCTTGAGTTGGTCGTTCCTTGACCTTTCTTTCCCTTGAGTTGGTATTCCTTGAGTTAGCCCCCCCCCCCCATCCTAATAAATAGCAATATCCTGTTGTTGCTTTAATTACGACAAAAGATAACCTGTTTGAATTATTTTAGTATACTCCTTCTTAATTTCTTTCAATAAACTTTGTTTTCTATCCAAATAAACTTCAGGCATTTTCTCAATTAAATCAGCCATTCTAGCCTTTAAATCAATTTCTTTTAATTTATTTGACAAATTCATTTTACGATAAATATTTATATTTTCATCAATTTTATCAATTTGTTTTGCTTTAATTTCCATCTTTTTTGGGATAAAGCTTTTATTTCCCAATATTGAAATTTGATAAATAATATTTTCTATGTTTTCATATTTAACATCTTTACCATGTACATTAAATAATTTTCGATGAAATTTCTAAAAAAATCTATAATTTAATCTAGTATATAATAGCTTTCTTAAATGTTTTATTACATATCTAATCAGAAGCGTTAGAACTCGAAACTTTCTCTAGGGGCCTATTAAGGGCCCTAGGGGGCCTATTAAGGGCCCATTTGCGTCGCCATTATTTAAAAAAATAAAATAATATTTACAATCTGCCCTCACTTTAGTGTACCCATTGAGGTTAAAAATTGTATCTAGGAACTGAAGGAAGTTCAGGAAGTACATTTGGGGTCCGGTAGCTGATGAATTAGGTCTGGGCCTTGAAAATCCTCGGATCCGATATCCCAAATGATTTCTGATCTGCTGACTTTTTCGGATCAGGATATTTAGATCTGCTAACCCTATCTCGGCATGATTTTCAGCCCGAAGCAGGTGCATTATAGCGTATGGTTGTCGGATCGGGATCCGAAAAAGGTCGGATATCCCTTATTTTCAGTTCTGATATCGGATCCGGATAATCGTAGATTTCCAAATATCCGACAAACCTAATATAGAAGGGTCCGGCTGTAGTTATTCATATATTTTAATGATAGTGACGGTGCAAAAGTCGCTCGGCGCATAAGTCGCGGCGCAAAACTCACGGAACCAATTATTTAGGATAATTATTCAGTAAATATGATAATTGAAAAGACCTCTATTTGCATAAGCACGTACTTTTTTCTCCCAAAAACTGTTACCTTTACTTATAATTTTAATTAAAAATTTACCCCATGTTTTTTCCCAGGAATTATTTCTGATAAAATTGAATGTTTTTCATATTCACAACGAAATTCTGCATCCTTAAATTTTTCCTTTTCTTCAGTATCTTCTTTTTCATAAATTTCTTTTGGAACGTCTTTAAATACATAAATATTTTCATCAAATTCTCCACTAATTATATCCTCATTATCCCCAATTCTATACCACAAAAAACATTTAATAGGTTCTTGAAAGTTTTTTAGATAATCAAATTGTCTACTTTCAAGGTAATTTTCTCCAATTTTTAATTTAACATCAAGCGCCCAACAAAAATTAATTAATAAAATAAATAAAATTTGTTTAAGCATTAGTTTTAGCTAAAATTATAAGGAGAAAAAATTAACGTTCGGATTTAGGTGTTTACTAGGGTTGCTCACGAACGATTTTAAACCGAAAATTCTGATATTTTTTGCCAAAAATTAAAAGTTTTTACAAAATAAAAAAAACCGAAAATTTCTAAAAGTGAGTGATTTTATTAAAAATACCTCTAAATTTGTTGTGTATGGGCGACAGCTCTTAAAAAGTTTAGTATAAAAGCCAGACAATAGTTAGTTCACTCTCTCAGTCTTATTCCGTCTTCCTACCCCAATCTTCATCTTTTTTAATTTCTACGTGTGATAAACGTTTTGTTAGTTTCCTCTACGTAAGCGGGGTCGTAACAAAAATAAAACCGGTATTTGTCTAAAACTCAAAACCGAAAACCGGGCTTTTAAAATTTGGATTAACCGAAAACAGAGGGTACCGGTTAATAACCGATCGTGAGCAACATTAGTATTCATTTTTTAACAATAAAAATGAGACGTGTGTTACGAACCCCGCTTACGTAGAGGAAGCTAACAGAACGTTTATCGCACAAAGAAAATACAAAGAAGATGAAGTTGTGGTAGGAAGAACTAAAACTGAGACCGAGAACTAACTATTGGCTGTGCTTTTATAGTAAACACTTTAAGGGCTGACGCCCATACACAACAACGTGCTTTTTGTTAACATTTAAATTTCTAATTAATAGACTATCTCTGTTATGTTAACTTAATTCATTATACAAGACGATTAAGCATTTTTAAATTAATCGTAAATAGACAAATAAATATTCGGCATTTTCTTTTGATTTTAAAATATTATTATAGGCAATTAATAACAAATGCACTTTAGTTGGCGTTTAACGAGTTGTTTAATTTTCGAAAATCGATAAAGAAAATCAAAAAAATTTATTTAAAAATTGAAAATAATTTACAGACTTTTTTATTTTATGTCTCTAATCCTGGGGAATCACGGAAATCCTGATCCGATATATACATCTAGAACTTCGAATCCGGAACTGAAATTTTTTATTAAAGCAGAAAAGATTGTTTAGGGACCAGAATGTTTAAAACAAGGGATTTTGAACCTTGTTCGGTCATCCTGGTTACTCACGGTTACTCTTATCTCTATGCTTACTTTGACAGACCAAACTATAAATTAGAAGATATACCCCTCATTTATTGCGCTTTAACCGAAAATTTTTTTGAGATTTCGATGGCCAAGATAGTTAAAACAGAAAAACAAACGGAATGGTTAAAACAGTTTCGATGGTAAAACACAACTTTTGTCAGTAACATTATCAAAGTGACTTTAAGCAAGAGTTAGAAAATAAATTAAATTAGCGAAAAAACATTTAAGCAATGTCTTTAAAGAAAGACCCCCCCCCCCCCACTCAATATTTCTCAATCAAATGCCCTCTCCCTCTCCTCTCTAAAATCACAAGGCCTTTCCAAATATAGCATTTGATTGGGAAAGCAAGGCAGGCAAAAAAAGGCAAATAAATTTATTGATTAAATAAAATTTTAAATGCCAAAAAATAAAAAGAATTTTAAATAAATTTAATTAATTGAATATGACTTTATGGAAAAGTGAAACTTTCAAGATTTTGAAGATAGTTAAGTTGTGCTTATTAGGGGTTAACGCAAGAGACGATTGTAAAAAACACAAACGCATATTGGCATTATTTTTGAATAATTTTGACGTTACTGCATTTGGCAAACATGATAAATGGCATTACTGCGCTTTCCTTAAAATAGTAGTGTAGGTCGATGCCGACTTTCTCGCCGATTCTTCAACATCACCTTGCCGGGTCTTCGACCATAAACACGTCGAGAACCGATAATAAATATAACCCTAAAAATTGACTTCTTTTATAAATTTGTGGTCATTTGAAGATTATGAGGATTTTATTTATTTCTTATTGTACTTTTTCATTTTTTGGCGCAAAAACGAGGAAGAAGTCAAATGAGCAGAATTAAGTTTTCTTAAATTACGGGAAACTATTGAAGGACCCACAATGACCATTATGACAACCTCTATTTTTATTTTAGAATTTTTATATTTTTCCGTTTTGACATCAAATGAAACTTGATCAGATCTTTTATTTAGATAAAGTTAATGAAGATTAAATCTAAAACCCGGGCGGGATAGGAGCCATCAGGCCGATTCTTTCAACTTCTATTTTAATAGATAGAGACAGCCAAAATATGCAAATGCATGTTTTGTATCCGGATAAACCTTTAAGTAGGAAACCCAAAATGGTGTTTTTTATAGGTCCGAACACTATAGGACCCGGTTTTAATGCATATTTTGCATATTTCGGGTCTCTCATACATATTTGCATTTTTTGGGCTTTTTCGTGGCATATATGCGCATATTTAGCGATTTTCCGTGTTTATTTTGGCGGCCATATCAATAGATATTGAATTCAGTCCTATTAATCGTTTTAAATAATGGCCTAATTTACCTTTCTCCCTTCTCGTCGTCTTGATGTTTGGAAGGATATTTTTGTTATGGAATGATTTCAAAGCATTAAATTAAACAAAGAAAAATTCAAATTTATATAATTTTATGCTACTAGATTTTATGAAATAATATATTTCGAATATAAAACTACTTTTTTAAACTTTCTAGGAAGTTGTTTAAAAAGTTTTAAATGTTGACGAATTTGAGAATTGTTGAAATTAAATTTTTGTTAACTTTTGTATGACTTTTAAAATATTTCCCTTATCCAAAACGTATAACATTTAGAGAATATACGTGTCGAGTTACGCAAAGCCCGAAACTTATAACTGACACTAAGCCTTAATTTTCACACCCCAGCTTATCCCTCCCCTCTTTTAAAAATATTAGAAAACACTTAACGAATAATATTTTAAATTGTTGACACTAAACCCTACTTTTCTTAACCCAACCCATCCCTGCTTTAAGGAACTTAGAAAAACCTTTCCGAAAAATAAATTAAATTGTTATGTTAAAAAAATAAAGTTGTCAGGTTTTTTCGAGGAAAAGGGGAAAAATTTAATTTCAACAATATCTCATTTCAAGTCAATTAAAATATACTTTAAAAATATCTACAAAACTCAATATGTACACTCCGTCAAAACGATACTTCACATCATTGTGCAACAGCAATTGCAATCTTCCTCTTCTTCCTGTACTTTCTCTTCGGCAATTTCTTTCAATTTGTTTTCATTATGAATTTTCACTTGCTTACGCATTTCTAGCTCAAAGCTTTTTTCATAGTTTTCAACAGCCTGGTCTTCATATCGGTATGGGTAACTGTTGTTAATATTTCCACCGAATACCTCACTTTCTTTTCCACCCCAATTTAAAGTATTCCATCCATTTCCATACTCATTTAATTCACCTTCATTGGAAACATGTTCTTCTACTTCTTGTCCATCATCCTCTGAAACATGTTGAATTTCAACATCATTTGAAAAATAATATTGAAGCGGCTGTGAAGAAACATAAACAACAAAACAAGCAAAGAATACGGAGAAATTCACTAATTTAGACATTGTTTTTAGCAGACTTGTCTGAATTTAACTGAAAAAACATTTATAAATTATAAATTATAAATTGAAATTAAATATATTATGCAAAATAAAAAATTATTTAATTACGAGAGATTTTCTAGCATAGATAAATAATATCATTAACTAACACTTATGGACAACAATTAAAACTAATTTTGTTAATTAATTTATTTACATATATTACAAACATTGTTAAGCGCTTTATTAATTATTTACGATGGCATATGTAAAATGCGAGTGAATGCTAGGGGGGGGGGGAGATTTTTAATTAAGTCCTCTCTCCACAGCATGGCAATTGATTTACAGCCTGTCATGCTAAAAGCAAAACTCAATAAGAATTGAAAATCAATTTATTATATATAAATTTAAATAAAAAAGTTTTAAGAAAATATTTCTGAACAATGGTCCCGTAATGGAGAAATGAACATAAGTTCCATGCTTAAGATTCTACCTCTACCTTAACCATTGCTTACAAGATACTCTACTTTTTATGTAGTGTTGTGTCCAGTGATGCAAAAGTTCCAAAATTTCTCTCGAACCGGTTCCAGTTCTGGAACCGATTTTTAAATTTAGGCGTTCCGGTTTCTGTTCTTGAACCGCTTTTTTAAGTTTGGCGGTTCCAGTCCCGGTTCCAGGGTGTATATTTGAAACCGGTTCCAAACCGGTTCCAGGCCTTTGCCGGTTCCACAGTTCTAGTTCTAAACCGCAGGCCTTTACCGGTTCCATGGTTCAAGTTCAGGAACTGAAACTTTTGCATCACTTGTTGTGTCCTTTAAATTATCTTTGAATCGATGATAATAGTTTGTTTGTGTGTTTTTTGGGCCGTGAGTGAGTTTTTGGGCAGTTTTTCCTAACTTTTGGGCAGTGAGGAAAAAAATGATTTGGGCTGTGAGGAAACGAGGGCTTTACATATAGTAGTGAGTGATTTACGGTGAGGAACTCATTCGAATAAGCTATAGCTTTTGAGAAGGGTCCCTAAACTCATCGAGTTACGTCAATTTGAGTTTTTAACCCAACCCAATTTAAATGAAGGATGGAGTTATGCGGCTCAGACCTTTCGGTCTGGCGCACCTTCATAGCGCCGGTTTGGAGTTGAGGATTGAGTCGGGGAGGATTAAGTCGGGGAGGATTAAATTTGAGTCGGGGAGGATTGAGTTGGGGAGGATTAAAATAAAGAAAATTGAAAAATAATTTGTAGTTGTTTGAGGAGTGTGTTAGTGCTTCGATGCTTCTATTACTGTAGGTGCTCAGAGTTTGTTTTTTTGAAAATAATTTCTTTGAAAAGCCCGAGATTGCCAAACATAGCTATAAATAAATCCACTCTACAATCACAAGACCTTTCCAATATATTGGTAATTGATTGCAAAAGCTTGGCAGGCAAAAAGCCAAAAAAATTTATTGTTAATAAAAATTTAATACGCCCAAAATTTATGTTGTGTTTGCGGTTGTTTTCAACAACGCAAACAAATGCAACTAGTTGTAAAATGTGTTTGCGTTTGTTTTTTTATTGCCAAATCTGATATGTTGGAGTTTATAAAAAATTGAGATTTCACCCCAACTTAATTCAAATGGAAGATGGATTTACGCGGCTCAGACCTTTCGGTCTGGCGCACCTTCAGAGGCTGGTTGGCGGTTTGAGGATTGAGTGGGAGATGCGGAGAGGACCTATTGATAATTAATTAAAATACTGACTAACCTTTCTATTCAAATAGACTCGATGTTTAAAATGTTTTTCTATATTTTCTTTGAGTTCCAGGGTTTAAATTAAACAAACAAAAATTCAAATTTATATAAATTTTATACTACTACATTTTATGAAATAATATACTTCGAAAATATAAAATTGGTTTCTAAAAATTTAATAGATTTTTTTAAAAATTTAATAGTTGTTTACAAATCACTTTACTTTCGACCAAAGTTTTTTTACATTTTTCGCCAACCAAAGATAATATACTTCAAAAATGCTTTACTAAGCTAACATCCAAATTTAACAAAAAAGTCTTCACATAATTGAACATCCGCAGCAATCCTCCTCATTTTTGGACGTTTTTGCCTCCTCATCCTTCGGCAAATTCGCTTCCTCATTCTCTTTCGCCTTATTTTCATGATGAGTTCGAATTTGTTCTTCCAGATCCTGTGGTGCTAAAGTTTCATAGATGTTAGTTTTTTTGGCCTTTTTTTGTTTCTCAGTGTGGTGATAGTTCCTTCCTGGAGTGAAAACTTCAATTCCTTCATCACGCTGACCTTCTGGGTGGTCAGACACATGTTGAATTTCAACTTCTCGTGTTCGATGTTGACGCATTGAAAAAACACAAATAACAAAATATGCAATAAATGAGAAAAGAATTAATAATTTTGACATTGTAGTTTTAGAATAATTGGAAGAATTTGCTAAAAATTTAATTTTTAATTTAAATAATTAAATTAAATAATATTTTGTAGATGTTTGGGGAGTGTGTTTATGCCCAGATGCTCCTATTACCCCCAGATGCTCCTATTACCCCCAGATGCTCCTAATTTGTTTATTTGAAAAAATATTTTAAAAAGCCCGAGAATGAGAAGCATAGCTATAAAAACCTCTAAAATGACAGGGCAATTGATTGTGAAAGCATGGCAGGCAAAAAGCCAAAAAAATTTATTGTTAATAAAAATTTAATACGCCCAAAATTTATGTTGTGTTTGCGGTTGTTTTCAACAACGCAAACAAATGCAACTAGTTGTAAAATGTGTTTGCGTTTGTTTTTTTATTGCCAAATCTGATATGTTGGAGTTTATAAAAAATTGAGATTTCACCCCAACTTAATTCAAATGGAAGATGGATTTACGCGGCTCAGACCTTTCGGTCTGGCGCACCTTCAGAGGCTGGTTGGCGGTTTGAGGATTGAGTGGGAGATGCGGAGAGGACCTATTGATAATTAATTAAAATACTGACTAACCTTTCTATTCAAATAGACTCGATGTTTAAAATGTTTTTCTATATTTTCTTTGAGTTCCAGGGTTTAAATTAAACAAACAAAAATTCAAATTTATATAAATTTTATACTACTACATTTTATGAAATAATATACTTCGAAAATATAAAATTGGTTTCTAAAAATTTAATAGATTTTTTTAAAAATTTAATAGTTGTTTACAAATCACTTTACTTTCGACCAAAGTTTTTTTACATTTTTCGCCAACCAAAGATAATATACTTCAAAAATGCTTTACTAAGCTAACATCCAAATTTAACAAAAAAGTCTTCACATAATTGAACATCCGCAGCAATCCTCCTCATTTTTGGACGTTTTTGCCTCCTCATCCTTCGGCAAATTCGCTTCCTCATTCTCTTTCGCCTTATTTTCATGATGAGTTCGAATTTGTTCTTCCAGATCCTGTGGTGCTAAAGTTTCATAGATGTTAGTTTTTTTGGCCTTTTTTTGTTTCTCAGTGTGGTGATAGTTCCTTCCTGGAGTGAAAACTTCAATTCCTTCATCACGCTGACCTTCTGGGTGGTCAGACACATGTTGAATTTCAACTTCTCGTGTTCGATGTTGACGCATTGAAAAAACACAAATAACAAAATATGCAATAAATGAGAAAAGAATTAATAATTTTGACATTGTAGTTTTAGAATAATTGGAAGAATTTGCTAAAAATTTAATTTTTAATTTAAATAATTAAATTAAATAATATTTTGTAGATGTTTGGGGAGTGTGTTTATGCCCAGATGCTCCTATTACCCCCAGATGCTCCTATTACCCCCAGATGCTCCTAATTTGTTTATTTGAAAAAATATTTTAAAAAGCCCGAGAATGAGAAGCATAGCTATAAAAACCTCTAAAATGACAGGGCAATTGATTGTGAAAGCATGGCAGGCAAAAAGCCAAAAAAATTTATTGTTAATAAAAATTTAATACGCCCAAAATTTATGTTGTGTTTGCGGTTGTTTTCAACAACGCAAACAAATGCAACTAGTTGTAAAATGTGTTTGCGTTTGTTTTTTTATTGCCAAATCTGATATGTTGGAGTTTATAAAAAATTGAGATTTCACCCCAACTTAATTCAAATGGAAGATGGATTTACGCGGCTCAGACCTTTCGGTCTGGCGCACCTTCAGAGGCTGGTTGGCGGTTTGAGGATTGAGTGGGAGATGCGGAGAGGACCTATTGATAATTAATTAAAATACTGACTAACCTTTCTATTCAAATAGACTCGATGTTTAAAATGTTTTTCTATATTTTCTTTGAGTTCCAGGGTTTAAATTAAACAAACAAAAATTCAAATTTATATAAATTTTATACTACTACATTTTATGAAATAATATACTTCGAAAATATAAAATTGGTTTCTAAAAATTTAATAGATTTTTTTAAAAATTTAATAGTTGTTTACAAATCACTTTACTTTCGACCAAAGTTTTTTTACATTTTTCGCCAACCAAAGATAATATACTTCAAAAATGCTTTACTAAGCTAACATCCAAATTTAACAAAAAAGTCTTCACATAATTGAACATCCGCAGCAATCCTCCTCATTTTTGGACGTTTTTGCCTCCTCATCCTTCGGCAAATTCGCTTCCTCATTCTCTTTCGCCTTATTTTCATGATGAGTTCGAATTTGTTCTTCCAGATCCTGTGGTGCTAAAGTTTCATAGATGTTAGTTTTTTTGGCCTTTTTTTGTTTCTCAGTGTGGTGATAGTTCCTTCCTGGAGTGAAAACTTCAATTCCTTCATCACGCTGACCTTCTGGGTGGTCAGACACATGTTGAATTTCAACTTCTCGTGTTCGATGTTGACGCATTGAAAAAACACAAATAACAAAATATGCAATAAATGAGAAAAGAATTAATAATTTTGACATTGTAGTTTTAGAATAATTGGAAGAATTTGCTAAAAATTTAATTTTTAATTTAAATAATTAAATTAAATAATATTTTGTAGATGTTTGGGGAGTGTGTTTATGCCCAGATGCTCCTATTACCCCCAGATGCTCCTATTACCCCCAGATGCTCCTAATTTGTTTATTTGAAAAAATATTTTAAAAAGCCCGAGAATGAGAAGCATAGCTATAAAAACCTCTAAAATGACAGGGCAATTGATTGTGAAAGCATGGCAGGCTAATAGCCAAATAAATTAATTGATTAATAAAAATTTTACACGCCCAAGATATATGTTGTGTTTGCGGTTGTTTTCAACAACGCAAACAAATGCAACAAGTTGTAAATGTGTTTGCGTTTGTTTTTTATTGCCAAATCTGATATGTTGGAGTTTATAAAAAATTGAGATTTCACCCCAACTTAATTCAAATGGAAGATGGATTTATGCGGCTCAGACCATTCGGTTTGGCGCACCTTCAGAGCGCCGGTTTGAGGATTGAGTGGGGGAGACGCAGTCCAATGTGTTTGCGTTTGTTTTTTTGCCAAACTTGAAGTTGTCGGAGTCTGAAGTTGTGGGAGATTAAAAATTTTCGCCTGCGGCGATGAAAAAGTGACAGTCTATCCTCCAATCTCTTTAAATCCTCCGATATCACTCAAAATCCTCTTATAACCCAGATATCACCAAAAATATCCCCAGATATTCTTTTAAATCCCTTAATCCCTTCAAATCCACTTATCTCCCTGATATCTATTACGTAAAAAATTTTTATAAGAAAATCCCGAAACCCCGCGGGATCCCACTAAATTTTAGAACCGGATTATCTGGATTACGGGATTATTCCTGGGATTTACGGGTTTAATTTTTTGACAATGCTAGATCCCGTGAATGCGATTTTGCCGCACACTAAATGATTTTCTAAATTAAGCCTTTATTTGTTAAAATTGATCAATCTTTTTATATTCAAAAAAATTTTAATAGTTGGAACTAGAACTAGCTTGGAACTAGTTCCAGAACTTGAACTAGGGAATTTCAAAAATGAAGTTCCGGAACTGGAACTTGCACTACAAAAATTAAAAACCTAGTTCTGAGCTGGAACTAGTTCCAGAGAAATTTTGGAACTTTGACATCACTGTTTAACAGAGCCTTAAACATATTTTTGTATACAAAAAATATATCGAAAAAATATATTATATTTTAGGCAATCACAGCAAAAATTCTAAAAAATTTTTTTATCAAAATTTTGTCTAAATACTTTTTTTCCTTTTAACATTAAATAATTTTTCATCTTTTTTTATTTCTTATGTAATAATTCGTTAGCATTTTTCTCTTTTCATTTACACATTTATTTGTTTCAGCCTGCAGGCTTCTTTATGTTTTTAATGTTCTTTGTAGCTGATATTCATTGATACACTAATAATTAATTGTAATAGTGCACTCTGCCCTTTCTCTATTACTTTTTATAAGCTTTTTTTGATCGTTTTTAGTGTTAATTTGTAACGCTTTGACCGTGTCGACGCAGAAGACCCACAGACAGAAGACCCAAGGACAGAAGACCCACAGACAAAAGACCCACAGACAGAAGACCCACAAGGACAGAATACCCACAGACAAAAGACCCACAAATAATTTTTGTTTCCCTTTTATTGTGCATAAATTTTGGTGCGAGGGATGTTCCACAATAAGGGGTTGATCCAACCACGGGCATGTTATTTTAACAATGGAGAATGTTGCAACAACGGATAAAGTTGTTCCAACGATGGGAATATTGTCCCAATTACCGGAGAGCTTGTTTAACGAAGAGGGATCTTGATTTTCCGGATTATCGGGATTTTTATCCGGAAAATCCAGTCCATGTCGTGTCAAAAAATCTTATCCGATCAGGTTCAGATATAAAAAAATAGTATAAAAATAGCTAATTGGCGTTCATAAATTCTTAGAATTCGCACCTGTATCGCTAAAACGGTAAACTGGCTTCTTGGCCTTTCAAAATTTCCAAAAGTCTTGTCTGCGACGATGAAAGGGAAAAGTAGATCAAAGGGATATTTGAATCAAGGGGTATTTAGGATTAACTGGATTATAGCGAGAGTCAGTTAAGTCCACATGGAGGGATATAGAAGGATTAGAAACGATCGAGGGTATTGGAGATATGCAAGGATATCGGGGATCTTTGGGATAATAGAGATTAGTTACTTATTTCTGAGTAACTTTGAAATATATCGGTGGATAAAGGCGGATTAGTGGTAAAAGCTTAGAAGGTTTACATCCCTTGAAATTTTTTGACATATCCGATTTACTGCCAAGAAAGATATAGTAGTATTCCTTCTCCTGGTTCCTGTTATACACAATTCACGGATAAGAATAGATATCGGTAGATTCGGGACTTTACCCCATATTCTTTATATCCCACGCTATTACTACATATCCCAATTAATCACTCGACTCTTAAAATCACTTTCTAATTAAATGATCAAAATCGCACTCATCCATAAAATTAACGCTAAAATTTCTTTTGATTAACTTTATAATAAATTTTTTTTTATATTTTAAAATTTATTAATTTTGTGCCTTGAGAAATTGGAAATCTTTTTCAGGAATTTCAGAAAATTTCTTCTAAAGTTATAGTTAAAAAATTTTCTTGTGGGTCTTTTGTCTGTGGGTATTCTGTCCTTGTGGTCTTCTGTCTGTGGGTCTTTTGTCTGTGGTTCTTCTGTCCTTGGGTCTTCTGTCTGTGGGTCTTCTGTCACTACGCCCGCTTTGACAATGAATATTTTCAAAAAAATACACAAAAGATTACTTATTTTGCTCCCTATTTAAAAATAAATTTAACGTTAATCATAAATAAATTTCATTAAACAAATTTACTGTTGAGCAGTCGCTAATGGTCTAAAGAGTTTTTGTGTATGCCTAAAAATAGTTTGGGTGTTGATGTTCTATGTATAAAAAACAATTTGAACATTTTAAAATGTTCTTTCAATTAAATTATTTTATTCCCTATTTAAAAAATAATTAAACTTTTTTTAAATTAATTCACTTAAATAAAAGGAATTATCATTGATGTTTTGTAGATACCAAAAAGTTTATTTTTGTATGCCTGAACAAAGTTTGGGTAAAAGTTAATTTCATTTTAAATAGAAGCAGATACGTATATGTCCGCTCTCGAGAGTTATTAGTAGAAATCGGAATTTTGTTCCGTACCGTAATACCGTATAATACCGATACCGAAAAATACCGATGAAATTCAAAAAATTTTCCGTATCGTATTCCGTACCGTACTACCGATACGGAATACCGATAAATACCGAGAAATACGGCCGTAGTACGGTACGGTCCGATCTCTAGTTATTAGTAGAGACCGGATTACGACGTGATTTCGAACGAAAATCTCAATCGCCGAAATCGACATTTTTCGAATATCTCCTACGATTCTCATACGACACCTCCAGTCCGATTTTAGTTATTATTTAGTTTAATCGAGACTTATCGAACCCACAGAAGTGTTCGATTTCCTAAAATATTTTGTTGCCCTGTTTAGGGTTCTCATATTCGTTAATCTATTTCAAACATAATTTTTATGTTAAGACACTATGTTTGTTACTTGATACATAACAGAATTTGGTATTGATGTTTATCGGTCTGAAAAATGCTAAAGTAAAAGTTGATATTATTTGGAAAACCAATTTTAAAATTTTTTAAATTCAATAGATAAGTATAAAATAATTTCTTATTTTACTCCTTATTTTAAAGAAGAATTTAATTTTTATATAAATTATATTTAAACGCTCTTAATAATTGTTTATCTCCAAATTTTACATTTATTTTTGTATACCTGAACAGAGTTCAGGTAAAAGTTGAAATACAAATTTTAATAATTTTTAAACCCCAAATTTTTAAAATTTTTATTAAAATTCCTCTCCTTAAGCCCATTAGACTTTTTATTTATCAATCCCTCCTTCTACTCTTCTTCTTCCTTTCATTTTTCCTTTAGGGGTTGGGCTTCCTCTCCTCCGATTTGCAAAAAGAGAAGAAGAACAACGCTTTCACTTTGTCTTCTTTGCAAATTTTTTCAACTTTTTTTCTTCTTTATTTTATTCACATGTTTATTTAAAAGCTGGAAATATTTTTATTTTTTACTATCATTTTTTTAAATCTACAATGGCGACCTTTATAGCTAATTAATAAATAAATCTTTTTATTACATAAGAATGTTTGATCAATATATATTAATCTAAATGATTATCTGTAAAGAGTTGTTAAGGCTTAAAAATTATAAATTTAGCTTTAGATAAAATATTAATCATTCAGAACCTAATTATCCCTCTATATATCTTCTAAATTAATTATTCTGGCTAAGTATTGTTTTAATTTTTCACTTTAAGTTTTAATAGGGTTTTCTAATTACTTAGGATGTTATGATCTGAAAAAATCCTGGATATTTAAGGTTTTGATATAGAATTCTAATATAAGGGGATTTCCTTCTCAGTATCCGCCTAGATTAACGGCAATTATTCGAAGGAGGGCAATTATTTCGTTATTTCGACAACTCCTTAAATTTTTATTGCTATCTTCTAATATTCGGATCAGGTATATCCTTTTGTTGGTAAAAATATTTCAAGATCATAGCCATTTATTTAAAAAATCGGACAATTATAAAAATTTCGTTCTCTTTTCAAAAATTTATTTGACTAAAATTTATCTCTACTTTATATTTTAAATTTATTTAAATTTTTTTTAAATATAAATGTTAAATTTCACGTTAATTGTTTTTTCTTTTTGACCTTCCTCTTTAATTTTTGTAAGCCTGAAATTAAATCAGGCAAAAATATTTTTTATTTAAAGTTTAGGTTTTACCCCTCCCATAAATTAAATGTTATTCAAATCGAGAACTCTTTCAATAAATTGAAAAAATATTTTAATATTTTTTTTGTTAATTTTAAAAACTTTTTAAATTAAGATTTTCCACTCTTCTACACATTTATTTTATCTGAACTTTGTTTTTAAATTAAATTTATTTAAAAAAAGAAAGTTAAATTGCAAGATACTTTTTTCGTCTCGGTTAGATTGAGATAGTAAATTTGGGGAAATTATTTTGTAAATTTTGAAATAGTTCTTTCCAAAATTTGAAAAAAATCCCTTTAAATCTGATATTTTCTTACACCATATTAAATTTTTAAATATTTATGGTTATTTATATTAAATTTTATATTTAGCTTTTGACTTGCTTAAAGCTGCACGTATGTATTTTTGCAAGCCTTGATAAAAACGAGGCTAGAACATTTTTAAAAGTAAGTACCTAATTAATTCAGGTTAAAGTCATTATATTCAGGAAGGCATGGAAATTAAATTTTTTATGAACAATTGCCTTATAATTTAGGCTTTTTCTAATTGATTCTACAATAATTTATGCTGGAGAAGCTTTAATTGTTTAAATAAATAGAATATTTCTGCCCAGTTATTCTTTAGGCATTCAAAAATAATCAAACACATTTAAGACCAAATTAAGTAATTTATTTATAATTAAGCTTTCTATTTAAAATATAATCAAATAATTTTAAAATATTATGTAGATATATTTTATTTAAATATTTAAATTTCAGGGGTTTTTAAGGGGCATATCTGTATAGATTAACTACTAGTGAACGACTTTTTAATTGTAAAAATTATGATTTTTTTTGCGCGGCACTTCCAATTCAAATTTTGAATTCAATTAAAATTATTAAAAAAAAATTTTGCATCACATTCCCTTTTTTTAAAATTTTCTTAAATTATTAAAAAAAATTTTTTGAATGAAATATACCAAAAATTAAATGTTTCCTATTTTATTTTTTAAATTATTTTTTGCACAAATTTACAAAAAAATTTCCATTTTAATTTTCTCTTTTTCCTTCCAGTTTTCACTTAATTAAATGATTATCCCTTTAAATTATTTTCCTTCTTCTTCAATTACTTTCAAGGATGAAAATGAGACGGTGATTAAAAATAATACTTTTGGAGAAGCAAAAATGACCACTAAAAAATTTAAAAGGAATGGACAATTAATGGAGGTGATTTAATGAAAAAAAAAATTAACATAAAACGTTAATACTCGATGCGTGTTTTATATCCCAACAAAATACCCCCCATAGTTGCCTCAAAAATTTATCCTTATCATATTAACATACCACTCAATTATACTAGAGATGCGAATGGGATGGTAAGACTAGAACAAAACGATATCTCGAAAAATCACGATATCCAAAATTTTTGATTGAGATCTCGTTTTGGTCCGATCTCTCAATTAGACTCTTTGAAATTAGGTATTTCGGTAATAAATAAATTTATTTTTATTATTTTATACCAGGGATCCCTTCTTCTCGATTCCCAAAAATCAGAAATTTATTTTTATGTCGACAGGATTCTTGTTGTATATACCTAGGTAATACATATTCCAGGGATGTCACAGGTTATGAATAGTTGAGGAGGGTTTTATGTCGAAAAATCCGGTTTTCGGGTAACTCGTGATATCCCACACATATTCTGCTTATTAATTAAATAATTATTTTTTAGCCAACTAAAGCAACAAAAAATAATTGTACTAGTCGATTTTGTAGTAATACAACAGACTGTCCTAGTGAGCGAAGGACTAAATTTGTGCCATTTTCTATTAACCAAATTTCGTTATTGTTGCTGGCAATATTTATTTTGTTTGTTGGATTGAAATGTAAGTGTTTTTGAATATTCTAATTTTGCAGTAAAATTGTAGTAAAATTACTCAACACATTGGAGTAAAATAAACGTCCATTTTCATTAGAGTAACCAAATTCTAAATAAAAATTTTAGACATTAGTGTTATAATATCCACTAAAGTATTTACTAAAATATGACAATAAAATAGCATAAACCGCATTTAAAAGTTGTAAAATCAAAATGTGCTTTTACTATGATTTGTGGGTAGTATTTTTTCGGACGGTGTTTTGCCCCTTATTTATAGTTTTTAAATATTTTTTTTTAACTTTAAAATTTGCAATCGTTAATTTTATTTTTACACAATACTTTGAATTAAAAAATATTTTAATTTTTCCAATTTCAACTTTTTTTTCCTCTTAATTTTATTCGCAAAGTTGTATATTTTTAATTAAATTAAATAAAAAATTTCTAAAAAATTTTTTTAAATTTCTTAATGCATTTTTATTCAACTTTTATCTTTTTTTCTCGATTTTTTATTTTTCTGTTTTTATTTCCTCTAAATAAATCTTTTTATTATTTTTTAACAAAAAAGTTGGATTACTTAATATATATTAAAATTATTTAATTATTTTATAAGTTTAACGAAGTAACAAAAGTCGTCCTGATGTCCGATTCTGCATGTGTTTATTTTTGGAAGCTATAGCATGCTTTAGCTAAAATTAAATGCTTTTTCATTTTACAATTGTCTATCAAACTTTATTTAATACTCAAATTCAAATTTATTAATATATAATTATTCATAAATTTATTAATAAATTTAACGATATAATTATTTTAAATACGTCCTTTATTCAGTTTTATCATGAGTATTTTTGGAAGTTAAATCTTGCTTTAACTAAAAATTTATTTTACAGTAAAATTTTAATCTAATCTAATTTTTAGATGATCCGTCTGCGCTGAATTTTATGTTATAATGCTAGAGAATTTTATATAGGAATCAACATTCTAGGCAGCTTTCTCCACGTATTAACCAACCTAATTTTAAATAAGCATCTATATTATTATGTAATCTTGCCCTCAAACTACTTAATAAACTATATTATACTTATTTTTTTATTTCATAAGTTTATTGATATACATAGGTAGTAAGCAATTTGATGACCAATTGTTCGATTATTTTTGCAAGCTAAAGCCTGATTTAGCTATAATTAAAGTATCTCAATAAAAATATCAAGCTTTGCTATGGTTAATCTATTATTATTTCTATCTTTATTATAAAACTTCATGTGCGTCATTAAATTATTTTACCGTATTTCCTAAAATAGAATCTCACGTGGCTCTATTTTTCCTACCCTCTAAGGTGAATTTCTATTTCAAGTGTAGGGCTTTATTTTAGGAAATACCGTATCTATCTAAATCTTGTTTTATAGAGGTCAGACCTCTTTTAGACCTCTTTTACCTTTTTCCGTCATTTAAGAGAGGTGTCCGAGACTTTATTTTTAAGGACCATTCAAACCTATTTCAAATTCCTTCCAAATTCCTTTCCTCCCCTTCTTTTCACCTTTCAAAAAACATTCCATTTTACCTAAACCAATCTGTGCGGCATTAAAATATTTTTATATATTTACGTGCAATTAATACTTCTTCAAATAAATATTCAATAACCCGCTTTTTATCTTTTTTAAAAATGGCAGACGCGCCATTGACCTCGACGGGGGGTTTTCAGACGAAAGAAAAGAAAAGTTATGGTGGCCGTCACAGCTTGTTGGAACCGAAATGGAATGAAAAAAAGAGTGAAAGTAAATGAGAATAAAAGTTGAAAAAAAATACAAAAACTTGTTTTTGTTGTCAGATGTTTGTAAAAATAAATGAAAGAGAAAAGAATTTGAAGGGAGAAAAAAGATGAGTTGTGATTTGGTATTTATGTGTGTGTCTGGATTAATTGATAATTAATGGGGGGATTAAATGTGGAAAAAAATATAAAATAATAAATAATGAGAATAATTGATTTGGAAAATTCTTGTAAAGATAAAAAAAATTTAGGGAAAGTGAGGAATTTTTTTTTTAAATTTTTGGAAATTTTTTTGTTTTTTATTTTTATTTTCTAAAATAAATTTTATTTTTTTTGTCAAATATTAGTCAGATCTCATTAAAAATTAAACCTAAATTAGAATAATTCTCAAGTTGATTTACGTTTTATTTTTGGCTAGTGGAGAACAAACACTTCATTGAGGATATTTTTGACCCTCGCAAATATTGTACCCATACTAATGTATGTATATATTCTAGTTTTAAGTACTCTTACTCTATCTCTCTCTTACCATACTTATTCACACTTAACACAACTGCTTAATGACACTCGAGAGGATAACCCTTGAGAGTGACCCTAGAGAGTCATTAATGACTCTTAATAACCCTCGAGAGTGGAGCATTAAGCAAGTTTTGAAATTTTAACGTGTGTTAAACCGTATCAACTTTTTAATATTTACGTCTATTCGTGGTAATTTTACATCGAACTTCTGTCACTTTTTTCATATTTCAGCAAATATTTTTGGAAGCTTTGATAAAAAACAAGGCTAACATTAATTTGATATGAGTAAATAATTATTGTTTAGCCTACTGGAGATAGATCAATTATTCGAGACAACATAATTACTTGAGTAAATAGTTTTTAGGAGCATCTTTGGGCTATTTATCTTTAACTATTTTTATTTTTTCAGGCGTATCCGCAGGAAAGATGGATGTTGACAACGATATTGAAGAGGGGGAATTCCTTCACACTTTTATCAAAAGTGATGATAATGAAAATCATCAAATTACCGAAGAACACCATTTCGATGAAGAAATGCCAACACCACCAACTTTAATACCTTCGTTTCTGTCAGGACAAGATCCTTCTGATTCAACAGAAAGGTTGGTAAATTATATTTTTATTCATCTTCAGGTCAGGTATTCCCCTTAAACATATTAAATTTTCAATTTTTATTTTTATTTATATTCATTTTTATAATGAATATTGTTGAAACGCATTTTGTTGAATTATTTTTGGATGCCTTGATAAATACAAGGCTAATTTTAGGTCTATTAATTGGACATGAGTCTCAAAAACAAGTATAGAATGTTTGTGGATAATGAATCCAAAGCTATTATGTATACTTCAATTTGTTTTTTAGTCTGTTCTAGCAATAACGTCTGTCTAGAAAATTTACCCCTTCAGTTAGAGTTCCGCTTATAATGGCCAGAGTAAACAATTAAACTATAATAGATATTGAGTTTTTATTGAGCTCAAAGATTTAGGGGGCTTCATTAACTCACAAACTAGACCTAGACCGATATTTTATTAAATCTGAATCCACTTTTTTCTAAATTTTGAATTTATATCACAATTTACCTAAATTTCTTTTAAATTTTAGTTCAACAAAATCAACAACAACAACAAAAACCACAACAAAAACTACAAAAAAGACAACAACAACCACAACAACTACCGAAGCTTCAACTGAAACAGCAACAATAGATCGTGAAAAACAAATGTTAAAATCGGCTGAACGTTCATCTTTACTAAATAGAAAGCCAACCAGAAAAAGAGTTGCAGGAGAATGCAACGATTTACATGGTTGGGAATTTTGTTTAAATTGTTTCTAAACGTAAGGTTTTAATGGTCAATTCTTATTTCTAGTGATCTGATTTAAATGGATTCCCATATCTCTCCCTGGCCCTTTTGGGGTTTGAATAGTGTTGGCACAGTTCGATACTATAGCGGTATTACCAATGGTATTGGAAAAAACTTCGTTTTAGCATATTTTAATGAGGTGGTTTCTGTCAGACATGGTCATGGATATGGATACAGAAACCTCCCTTATATTTTATTATATATTTATTAAATAAAACTTTAAAAAGAAAGCTTTCCTTTTAATTGGTGGATCGGCGCGCCCAAAGGGTGGGTCACCACTCTTGGGGCCCAGCGCCGACTAACTCCTTGAAAAGGGGTTAGGATAATAATAATATGATTAAGCATTTAAAATATTTTTTGTTAAAGCAAACTTTAACATACAAAAATAATAACAAGAATAATCTTTAAATTTAAAGAATCTAACTTTTTACTTACAAATTATCAGAAATTAAAATTTTATCAGAAATTAAAAAGAAATTAAAATTTTAGATCTCTGTAAATTTTGGACATCAATTGGTGAATGTAAAAATAACAAGGATTGGATGCGGGATCATTGTCCTGTTAGTTGTGATGTTTGTACTAATGGTAAAAAGAATAAATATTTTTTGAAGTAGATGAGTATAATATGTCGAATTTTTAAAGGATCATCAGTTTGTGTCGATCGTCATCGTCTCTGTGATTTTTGGGCATCTATGAAAGAATGTGAAACAAATGCTGTTTGGATGCTTGTAAATTGTCCCCGTTCTTGCAAGGTGAAAAAAATTTTCTGAAATAAACTTTTTTTTAATTTGGAGCTCGCTTTAGCCTGGGTACTGCGAAAATTATCCAAATTTCTAAGTGAGAATAATAAATTATTCATATGACATTCGTAAATATGACATGCCTTATCTCTTATGTCCCCAGATAGATGGATCTTGCCTCCCTTACACTAACTACTTAACATTAGTTATTTTAACTTTAATTTAATCTATGAAAGATTTTTTTTGAAAAAATTAGTGAGTAAATGAGACTTGAGATTATTTTTTGGAAGCCCGTCTCAGACTATATTGAGTCTTAAGAATTGACTAATATATTCCACGACGAGAGGGACCTCTGACGAGACTACCGGACACGATATTCCCCAGCTCTTGAATATTATTTTTTTAAATTTTGAGTTATTTTTCTCGAAAAACCCTACCACCTTTATCTAACAATTAAAAAATATGTATTTTGTTTAAATAGCTATGTAAAGGAGCTTCTGCAAAACGAGCGGAATTAGGAATATTTGAGGAATCTGACTGTACTTTTGTCTCAACACATGAAGGTTAATATATTTATTTAAAAATTTTATTATATTCGAGTTTTGGAAAATCTGAGTTTCAAAAATCTGAGGTTCTGTTTCCTTTTTAGATACCACAATTCGTCGAACAATTTCTACATCAGATGTTCGTGTAAGCAACAATGCTTTTGGTTGTTCTCCTGCATTAACTAGACCAAATTGTAACAAAAATCTCTGCTACCATTTAAAATTCCGAACTTTAGATGGTTCGTTTATTTATTAATTTTGGCCAAGTTGGGCAACTAGAAAACATTTTTTGATACCTTTCTAGGAATAATATAAATTATTTTGTTTATAGAGTTTAATAAACATTTTTGTTGGATCAATGTTAAAGTAGAACCTTGAGCATATTAGTTGTTATTTTTGCAAGCCAGAACATTGTTCTATGCTATAAATATTTTTTTGTAAAATTTTAACACGGTTCGTAAGATAACGATAATACCCGTAAATGGGTTTGGTCATCAAGGACCGCGATATTAACATAATTAACATTAAAATTTATAGCCCTGAGCATCTCATTTTCTTCAAGATCACTTCAAATAAAATTTATTTTGAATTTAGGAACTTGTAACAATTTGGAAAAGCCTTTGTTTGGTGCGGCATTTATGCCTTTGGCTAGGTGAAAAATTTTTTTTCGATACAATTAGGGTTGCCAAAATGGACTGACTCGGACCGAAAGATCGAGTCATGCCTCGATGTTTGGCCCGAAAAAGTCTCGTACCGGCCCGACTCGATAAATTTGTGCCCGAAAAAGACTCGTAACGGCCCGACTCGATAAAGTTAGGCCCGAAAGTGACTCGTACCGGCCCGACTCGATAAAAACAGGCCCGAAAAAAATTGTCTCGGAAAAAGTCGGCCCGACTCGAACAAGACTCGATAATATTTTTACCAGATTTGTGGACAAAAATGGGAGAAATCTGGCTCCTTGGCCTTCCAAAATTCGGAAAATTTTCGCCTGCGGCGCTGAAAAAAGAAGAAATTTGGTCCTTAGCCTTCCGAATATCTCAAAATTTTTGCCTGCGGCGCTGAATAAAGGATTTTTAGCTCCATACTTTGCTTCACATCTCGAACTTACTGGCTTTAATCGATAAGCTGGATTACTGGGATTTATAGGATATATTCCGCGGGATCCCATCATCATTTGAACTTTCGAAACTCAATCAGTTTTGAGTAGAGTTGTACCCCGACCCCGTACCCCGAACCCCGACCCCGTTCCCGAACGATTTTTTCACGATTCTCCCCGACCCGAACCCCGCCCCGAAACATTTCGAAAACCCCGTACCCCGACCATAAAAGTTTCGGGGTTATCGGGGTTTTATACAGCCAAAAAATGCCATTTTTGTGAGAATTTTAAGAGAAAAATTTTAAAAATTTCCTCACAATTTACTTTGCCTTTATTATTTTTGAAAGAAAAATGAATGAAATATCAAAATTTTCTTTCATTCTAAATTAAGAGACTTGTGGTTGAGTGGCTTAGTTGTTGGTTTTAGCCTATATTTCCATTAATATAGGATTGGGTTCGGATCCATATAAGGATAACTCTTTTGTTTTTATATTTCTTTACAAAAACAATTATTAACGAGTTAAATTTTAATTTTAAAATATTAATTTTATTTTTAACTGATATCCCTTGAACGACCCTTAATCCTTCAAACCCCTTGTATCACCAGTAAGGGGTTCCCAACCATAACAGTTGGAAAACTATCGAGGTCCTGTTAACGGGAATCAGAGATATAAAGGAATTTGTAGTATATCGAAGAATTAAGGAGTTATAAAGGGATTTAAAGGGATATAAGGTTTAAATTAAAATGGATTTGAAAGAATTACGTGAATTTAACGGAATTAACAAGGATTTCGTGGGAGATCTAAGGATTAATCCAAGATATCTCCTGATATCCGTCCAAATACCCTTATCCGCAATACTTCAATATTCTTATTAATCACTGATATCCCTTGAAACAACAAAAATCACTCCAGATCACCTTGCACCCCTAGATATACCATTTAATCCCTAAAAATCCCGCTTAATCCCTCCATATCCACTTATATCCCAAGTTATACACTTTAATCCCTTCAAATCCCCTCTAATTTCTCCAAATCCTACTTAATTTTTGAATAAATTAGCGAAAATATACCGAGATCTGATTATTTTTGAGCATTTTTTTCTCTAAAAATTTTTTCCCTAAAACCCCGTACCCCGACCCGAACCCCGGTCATATTTTGCTCCCCCGACCCGAACCCCGCCCCGAAACAATTGGAAAACCCCGTACCCCGACATACCCGCCCCCGAACGTTCGGGGTACAACCCTAGTTTTGAGAGTCCACAATTTTCCGCAGTCCGCAATTTTAACTTCAAAATACACAGTCGTAATCTTCAGTCCACGAGTCAAAAACACACAATCTTACGCAATCCGCAGTCCACCATCCGGGATATAAGGTGTAATCTGGGAATATAAGGCGGTTTGAGTGATTAAGTCAAGGGCGTATCCAGGGGTCCAAAATTCTCAAAGTTTTCGCCTGCGGCGCTAAAAATAGAAGAAATCTGGTTTCCTGACTTTCCAGTAAGCCCTTATCTAAATCCGAATAGTTAAATCATGGTACACTGGGATTTTATTAAGGGATTTGGTGATTAACGCACGATTTCACTTAAATCTTGCGTTATCCTTCAAATCTCCGATATCCATTCAAATCTCTTCAATCCTTTTAAATCCCATTACAATATAGCACCTTAATTATCTAATATGCGATCCTATCCCCTTAATTATCTGATCTCCTTTAATAAAACCAAATCTAGCAATATCTCACACCAATCCTCCGATCATTTAAATCACCTTAATCCCTCAAATCCACTGATATCCATTTCAATTCTCTTCAGCCCTTCCTTTACCTTCCAGATCCATCGATATACCTTTTAATTCACAGATATCCCTCCAAATCCACTAATTATTTTTAAATAAATCTTTTAAAAAAAGACTCGAAAATGTCTCGATGCCCGACTCGATAAAGTCAGGCCCGAAAGTGACTCGTTCCGGCCCGACTCGATAAAGTTAGGCCCGAAAAAGACTCGTATCGGCCCGACTCGATAAAGTAAGGCCCGAAAAAGACTCGTACCGGCCCGACTCGATAAAAACAAGCCCGAAAAAAAATGCCTCGACCGTCGGCCCGACTCGAAAACGGCAACCCTAGATACAATAATCTATTTCAATTTCAAGACTAAAAAAACCTGTTTACGATGACAAGATGGCAGCTCCTGTTGGTATATTATTTTTAAATTTTATAGGGGCAATACACTTTCCGACGAAATAACGTTCAGTCATTAAAAATTTATGAAAGTATTATGTATGTTATCCTAATATATTTAGAGCTTACATCCATTATTATGACTAGAGTTCGGATTAATATGGAGTTACATATTTTTTCCTGGCCTCATGTTTTCGAGATTTTTGTCCATCATAGTACAGGGTGATTTTGGGTCACCCCGGTTTCTTTTGGGTCACCCTGTATATGTCCATCTTTTTCCATTGCTATATAAATCCAAACCATAATTATTGTACGTCCAAAAATTTTAAAATTTATTCAACTAAGCAAAATTAACGGTTAAACTGTTAATTTTTAAACTCTAATTTGTGACGGTATTGTTGTCGGACAGCTCTTTGTACCTACACGAAAAACATAACTAATATCAATTTCTTATCTCATCATATTTTCTAGCTTCAATTAATCATTTGAAACCTTCCTCAAGAGAAGCAAGCAGATTAGTTAGTTAATTTTTCTGAGTATTAAGTAAGCTTTTAAAATTAGATGCTCAGTTCAACAGCAGAAATTCCAACAAAATGGAATGCTCTCCTTATGCAATGGGGACAATTTATTGCCCACGATGTTTCCAAAACTACAATGTTAAATAATCAAGTAAATTAATGGAAAATTATTCCGATCCAGAAATAATCCGGAGATCGTGAAAAACTACGGGATTTTGGACCCGGACTCAGAAAAATCGGGCTGTTATGTATCGACTTGCGGTGTGTCCGATACTAACAGAAAGACTAGACTAACTAATGAGGTTTATCACGAAACTAACAATAGAATAAGCGCGACTATACGCTGGAGTAGAATACTAACTTTGACTACGGACTAAGACTGACTAACTGGCGACTCCCCGACTACTAAAAGTCTGCGCCTTTTATACTAAGCGCGTCACCCTAACACGGGCACTCATTTAAGATTTGTAGAACAATTTATTTTTGTTTACATTTACAGATCTGTGCAAGTTGTCTTCCAGAAGGCGGTACTTGTTTTCCTGTAATGCTTAGCCGTCTGGATCCAACGTGAATAATTCTAAAATTTATTTTTTAAAGAAAAATTTTGTGATATAATTTAAGATTTGGCCGTTTTCTCTGCCTTCCGGTTGCTCGCTCGTCTCCTGTAAATAAGAAAATTAAAGTGAAAAAATTATTTCTTCAATTTTCAGGTCTGCGGAACAGGAGAAGACAATAATGTTCGTCAGCAATACAATGAGAACACAGCCTTTATTGATGGATCTATGGTAAGCATTGGGGCCCGGATCGGATCCGGGTGGATTTTTTGGGATTTTGAGTCAAGTTCCAAAATCCGTCTCCATAAAATTTATAGCCGCGAACGATGTTCCGGCTTACAAAAATAAAAGCTTCGCCTCAAAAGTACAAATTCAAATGCTTAGAAAAAACTAATGCTTATTAAAATTTAAAAACAAAACAATTTATATCACTCAAGAAAGGTGTTAAAATTAATTTTTTAGTTACCATAATTACTAAAAATTAATAATTAAACCATCAAGGGTTTATAATTTCAAATGATAGCAGAGATTTTTGTTACAATTATGCTTACATGCCTGATTAATGCAGAGAATTTTATGTAAACACAAAGCATTAGCGCAAAAATATAAAATTTTTCAAAAGATTTTTCAAGAAATTCTATGAAAATCAGGTTTCGGGAAAAAATAATTTTTCGAGCACTATTAAGAATAATATTTAAAAACTGTCCCGACATTCTGGTAATGCATGTTTTAGTAGATTATCTATTACATATGAATTATTGGAATAGATTTTTGTATACATATTTATTTAACTTAGTAATCACATTATCTGGTATATCTTTGTCGAAGCTTAATTTTTTGGATGCCTAATATTTCTTAGGCAAGTAATATGCAATAAAAGATACAAAATTTAAAAAATCAAAACATACTAATAACTAATATACCGTATTTCTAATAGTGCGACCGGTCGGATTATCTTTAAACCATCCTCTAGAGGTTGTTTCAGTGCTGGGTATTAGGCTCGAATAAACCTAATAGTTGGCTCCAGCTCCGTGATTTTCAAATTCTCAGCTTCGGATTTGCCGGAGCGACTCCCGGAGCCAAATACAACACTGATCGGTTTATTATGGGGGGTTCGGTCTAATAGAGAGAGTCGCACTATTAGAATAAATACGGTAATTATCTAAAGGTTTATGGAAGCAGCCATCGAGACCAATTTGTTTTTCGCCAAGGTGCTTTTATGAAAACAAACGTCCTTCGTTCCCGTGTATTTCCTCCTGTCGACAATAATCAAAATATTATTGCTGGGGATGATAGAGCGAATATTTTTGTTGGTTTAGCTGCTTTGCATACTCTTTTTGTTCGCGAACATAATCGGTTGGTTTATGAAAAATATATTTTTGGTTGTTATGTACCAAGGATCTATCCGGATTGATAAACGAAAATATTAATTTACGCGATCCTTCGTATTAATTAATAGATTAGAGTTTTGTTAATAATATTTCTATTTGTAGCCATCACCACGATTTTTTTAATAATCCTGTTTATTTTTTTGGGTGCCTAATATTCCTTAGGCAATTATTTAATCTCTAACCGATCCGATTTCCGTCGAGTTTGTCAAGTACAATGATCCATCTTATTATAAACTTTTCGACCTACTTTTATTGCTTTAAAGAATTGCTTTGCTTCTTCAAAAAGTGAATCCGCATTGGGATCATGACAGAATTTATTTGGAGACTAGAAGAATTGTTGGGGCTGTTATACAAGTATTTAATTATTAAATGATTTTAGAGAATTTTCTGTTAATTTTCAGAAAATAACATATGAAGATTATTTGCCTAGGCTTTTTGGAAAAAAATTTGATGAACTTATTGGAAAATATAAGGGATATAATCCTAAAGTTGACCCCTCTATTTTTGTAGGTTTTATTTACATAAATAGATTTATTTTTGGGGTATTTTCTGCTTTATAGTAATTAATTAAACTATGGTCTTGTTTAAATTCCTAAGTTTTTCCATATTATGTGGGCATTCTTCGAGACAAAACGTCTATTTTTGGAAGCCAAGTTATACGTAGTTGGCTAATTTGTTCTATCAAACTAATTTATAAGGGATATTTCTAGAATACCTGGGTCTTTTTTGGCTACTATTTTGATTTTTTGGAAATCTCGATAAGAGGAAAAGAAGAGAGAGAGAGTTTCGAAACTACCTTACCTCCAAATCCTTTATTATATTTTTTTTAAATTTTTAGAATGAATTTACAAGTTGCGCATTTCGGTTTGGTCATGGAATGATTCAAGTGCTTTGCTTTTTTATTTGAAAATTTTTATTTTTTCAGGAATTTTATCCTTTTTTTAATCAAGAATTTGCACAAATTGGTATAAAAAATTTAAAAAAATATTTTTAATAAATTTTTGTTATTTTTGGGTGGAATACCATTCAATGAAGGAATGTTTAAATCTGTCCATATTTTGTAAGGCAAAAAATTTTTTCGAGAGAATTTTTTTTATTTTTAGAAATAATGGAATAGATCCTTTAGTAAGAGGTAATTTTTACTGAAAAAATTTTATTTCGAAAATAATGTTCAAAAAAAAATATTTTTAGGTTTAATGTCATTACCTGCAAGACTGCCACAAAGACTGACTGTTTCTGTAACTGAAAAGATTTTTGGAAATTCTGATTTGGGGTAAAAGTTAAAATTAAAGTAAACACATAAAGTGAGGACTTTTCGGTCCTGGGTTTTCTCGTCTATTTTCGACAAATATTTTTAAACTTTTTGATATAAAGACACAATAGTAATTCCAATTAGATTTCTCATATTTTGAGCTTAATATGAGAAATCTAAAAATAATTTTTATACATATTGCCTATCTTAATCTTGCCATATTAATTTTTTCCACATCGTTCTTTTTATTTTTGTAAGCTAAACAGCGCTTTAGCTATCTAATAATTTGAAATTTTAAGAAGTTAGTGACATTGGCGACTTAATTTTAAAAGAAAATCCCTTCGCTTTTTTTGTGTTGGGAAATTTAACACTTTTTTTGTTAATTTAAAAATAGTTCTATAAAAGCTTTAGTTTTTTGTGAACTGTAATTTTAAAATTAGGAATAAAAAATTTCTTTCAATTAATAAAATTCTGAAAACTTAAACAGATTTACATATTATTTTAACCAAAAATTTGCCGTAAAAAGACTTGGACTATAGGGAACTATTATGTCATTGGGTCAAAGTATTCAATCTATAAATTTTTTAAGAAATCTTTTAAGTGAATTTTGTAAAATTATCGCTAAATTAGCAAGCTGGCAAAATAAAAATAGCTTTAAGATAATAATTTTAATTAATATAAGTATTTAAATTATTTTCGAATGAAAAACGCGCATTCTTTTTTTCAATGTTTTTTAGTTTGTTTTAATTTTTATTTTGATTTTTTGGAAGCTAAGCTTTTTTTACCTTAGCTAATATTTATCTGAAGATTTAAATTAAAAAAACCCCCCTCAATTTCCAGTTCAATCAACATTCAACGAGGGAGAGATCACGGAATTCCGGGATATATTGCTTGGCGTAGTTTATGTAATTTGCCACATGTCAAAGACTTTGCTGATTTAAACACAACAATTAGTAATGAAATTGTGAGGGAAAACTTGAAAATTTTGTATAAAAAAGTTGAATTGATTGATATGTATGTTGGTGCTCTTTTAGAGGATCCTATTGAAGGGGCTCTTATCGGTGGGTTTTTGAAATTTAAGGGAGAATTTTCAAATGTTTTTACAAAAGTTAATATAAATGAGGTCTGCTAGGGGTGGGAGAAGTCGAAATATACAAGGGTTTGATGGACAATGATTTGGAGGGTTATCGGGGTAAATGGGGATTACGGATGATTTTAGGCGAATAAAAAGGGATGCGGAGAGGATAAGACGGACATCGTGGATTTGAAATTTCGGAAGGCCACGGCAAAATGCAATGCAAAGCCAAAAGTTAACGCAAATAACCTAAAACACTATGCGCCCTCTACTTGACCGCTATATAAATCATATTAACAATTTCTCGGATCGGATATCGGAATTTTATGTTTAATATGAAAAATCTGAAAAAAATTAAATGAAATTTAAATTTTCAAAAATCTTTTTTATAAGAAAATTTTAAGAAAGTATAAGAAAACAGCGCTTTAGCTATTTAATGGTAAATTTCCATCTCAGATGTCATTTTTCGTTAAAGAAATTTTTGTAAAAATTATTTTTTTCTTCCAAGCTTTATGGGTTACGAATAATTTGTTATCATTTTGGCTAATGGTTAAAAAATCATACCCTGTAGGAGAAGGGGGATTTTCAAAAATTATTTCCTAACTTTCACATTTATTTTAAAAAATTTTTTTAGGTCCAACATTAGCTTGTGTTGTTTCTAAGCAGTTCAAGGCTTTAAGAGATGGGGATCGGTAAGTTCTACAAAAGATTTCCAACACTATTTTAAGGATTTTCTAAATTATAAAATAAATCTCAGACATTAGGCGAACTTTGAATTTTAATGGTAAAAGTAATCCTAGCATAATCCTTAAAAAAAATTTTTTAGAAGAGGGGAATACGCCATTTCCGTAATCGGGAATTTCCTATAATTTAGCTAAAAATCGTCCAAACATTCTCTCCTTTTCTTCCAAGAATTCAAAATAAACTTTTACCCTAATATATAAAAATTTCGCTAAATCTAACCACAAATAATTTTAAATTATTCTTTTTTTCTACAGATTTTTCTACGAGAACCCAGACATACTTTCCAGTGAACAAATAAAACAAATAAAACGTGCAACTCTAGCTAGAATACTTTGTGATTCTGGCGATTCTATGAAAAAAGTTTGTAAATTTGTTTTTTGAAGGCTTTTTTTCAATGATTAGAATAGTCTAGAAGTTTTCCCAAAAAAATTAAATTTAACAAATTTCAAAAACTAAATTAAAAACTTTTATCTTGAATAATAAAAATAGCTTTTATTGTACTAGTTAGGGAAAGTTCGATTTCTGGAACCGTGGAACCGGTAATGGTCTGGAACCGGTTTGGAACCATAAGCAGTTCCAGAACTGGAACCGGTTCCAGAAAAATTTTGAAACTTTCCCATCACTGATTGTAACTTATTAATTAATACAATTAATTACTTATAATTTATTTTAATAAATTAACAGTTAATTGTTAGGTGGAAATTCAATAGATTTAATTTTTTGGATGTCTAAATATTTAAATTAGACAAATTTATTAATTGGGACGTTTTCTTTTTATTCAACTAGTGATTGAAAAAATAAAAAAATTAGATTCTTAGAATTTGATTAATAAATCAAATAATTTCAAATTTATGATTTTCGTTACCAATCAAGTTTCAAATCCGAACTCAAAAAATTTTTTTATTAAAATTTTGGTTTGACCGATTTCTAATTTATTCTTTCAGGTACCCAGACATGCATTTAATCAAGCAAAGGCTGAAGATCTAATTAATTGTGACCAGATTGATTCACCAAATTATTTTAAATGGAAGGAGGACCAACTTGGGATTTAAATAATTTTTCTAAATAATTTTTTTTATTTGTCCCAATTATTATTTTCAATATAATTTAACTCCTATACACATAATTCTAATATATTTCTCCACTGAAAACCTTATCTAAATTTACGGCGCGTAATTTTTAAATTAAATTTTCATCACTGACCAGTCTAATAAAATATAAAAACCTTTGGGAGAACAAGCGATTCTTTAGAGCTGAATTTTTAATTATAACTGTTTTGGATATCCAAAAATTCCCATAATCCACCAGCTCTGTCCTTAAATTTAAGTTGGTTCTGAACAAGAAGTTTTCATTAGTCTTGAGGCTAAAAAAGATTTTTTTCTAAAAAAGATTTTTTAAAAAAGATTTTTTTCATTTTGAATCAATCCAAAACACATTTCTGTTAGTTTATTTATTTCATCTATTAAATACTTTAAAATTTTGTACACTAATTCTTCAAATATTTTTTAATAATTCCCCTCCGTCTAAATTTTTGCTCAAAATTATTTAAACCCATTCAACTGAATAAAAATTATTTTTTTTTGTATTTTTCTTTTCGAATAATTAATTAAAATAATTTAACTTTATTTTTGATAAAAATTTTCAATCGAAAATCATTTTATTTTGCTTTAGATTAAGTAATTTAATTAGGATTTTATTTTTTTTGTATTTCTCCCTGACCCCTTGTTATGTCTTGCACAACAATAAAATAGCAATACATAAGGTTGGGGTAACAATTAGGAGACAATTAACTGATAATTGTGTGAGGCTTTTATAGTATTTTAATAAGGTTTAAATACTAGCCACTACACTACAACACCCTTCGTGTTCTGAATAGAGTTTGGCACAGTTCTTTATATTAATTTTCTGTTAAAGTAAGCTTTAACATCCAAAAATAATCCAAATGGAACAAAAGAAAAATATATTTTGCCAATGTATTAGCATATTTATTAATAAATTTAGGAATAAATTAAATATGAAGCAATATAAATTTTAGTCTTATCTTTAAATTAAAAATTTATAAATTTAAAGAATATGACTTTTTACTAACAAATTACCAGAAATTAAAATTGTTTTTTTTATCTAGCGTCGAATAACAATAAATAATCATAAAAAAGAGCTAGTATTTTCCTTAAATTGTGGTAATAATCATGTTTCTTAAATTTCCGAAAAAGTCATTATTAGTTCACTAGTCTCAATTATTTTAACTTATAGCGTCGAATAACAATAATAAATTGTGGTAATAATCATGTTTCTTAAATTTTCGAAAAAGTCATTATTAGTTCACTAGTCTCAATTATTTCAACTTATAGCGTCGAATAACGATAAATAATCATAAAAAAGAGCTAGTATTTTCCTTAAATTGTGGTAATAATCATGTTTCTTAAATTTTCGAAAAAGTCATTATTAGTTCACTAGTCTCAATTATTTTAACTTATAGCGTCGAATAACGATAAATAATCATAAAAAAGAGCTAGTATTTTCCTTAAATTGTGGTAATAATCATGTTTCTTAAATTTTCGAAAAAGTCATTATTAGTTCACTAGTCTCAATTATTTCAACTTATAGCGTCGAATAACGATAAATAATCATAAAAAAGAGCTAGTATTTTCCTTAAATTGTGGTAATAATCATGTTTCTTAAATTTCCGAAAAAGTCATTATTAGTTCACTAGTCTCAGATATTTCAACTTATAGCGTCGAATAACGATAAATAATCATAAAAAAGAGCTAGTATTTTCCTTAAATTGTGGTAATAATCATGTTTCTTAAATTTTCGAAAAAGTCATTATTAGTTCACTAGTCTCAATTATTTCAACTTATAGCGTCGAATAACGATAAATAATCATAAAAAAGAGCTAGTATTTTCCTTAAATTGTGGTAATAATCATGTTTCTTAAATTTTCGAAAAAGTCATTATTAGTTCACTAGTCTCAATTATTTCAACTTATAGCGTCGAATAACGATAAATAATCATAAAAAAGAGCTAGTATTTTCCTTAAATTGTGGTAATAATCATGTTTCTTAAATTTTCGAAAAAGTCATTATTAGTTCACTAGTCTCAATTATTTTAACTTATAGCGTCGAATAACGATAAATAATCATAAAAAAGAGCTAGTATTTTCCTTAAATTGTGGTAATAATCATGTTTCTTAAATTTTCGAAAAAGTCATTATTAGTTCACTAGTCTCAATTATTTTAACTTATAGCGTCGAATAACGATAAATAATCATAAAAAAGAGCTAGTATTTTCCTTAAATTGTGGTAATAATCATGTTTCTTAAATTTTCGAAAAAGTCATTATTAGTTCACTAGTCTCAATTATTTTAACTTATAGCGTCGAATAACGATAAATAATCATAAAAAAGAGCTAGTATTTTCCTTAAATTGTGGTAATAATCATGTTTCTTAAATTTTCGAAAAAGTCATTATTAGTTCACTAGTCTCAATTATTTTAACTTATAGCGTCGAATAACGATAAATAATCATAAAAAAGAGCTAGTATTTTCCTTAAATTGTGGTAATAATCATGTTTCTTAAATTTTCGAAAAAGTCATTATTAGTTCACTAGTCTCAATTATTTCAACTTATAGCGTCGAATAACGATAAATAATCATAAAAAAGAGCTAGTATTTTCCTTAATTTGTGGTAATAATCATGTTTCTTAAATTTTCGAAAAAGTCATTATTAGTTCACTAGTCTCAATTATTTCAACTTATAGCGTCGAATAACGATAAATAATCATAAAAAAGAGCTAGTATTTTCCTTAAATTGTGGTAATAATCATGTTTCTTAAATTTTCGAAAAAGTCATTATTAGTTCACTAGTCTCAATTATTTCAACTTATAGCGTCGAATAACGATAAATAATCATAAAAAAGAGCTAGTATTTTCCTTAAATTGTGGTAATAATCATGTTTCTTAAATTTTCGAAAAAGTCATTATTAGTTCACTAGTCTCAATTATTTTAACTTATAGCGTCGAATAACGATAAATAATCATAAAAAAGAGCTAGTATTTTCCTTAAATTGTGGTAATAATCATGTTTCTTAAATTTTCGAAAAAGTCATTATTAGTTCACTAGTCTCAATTATTTTAACTTATAGCGTCGAATAACGATAAATAATCATAAAAAAGAGCTAGTATTTTCCTTAAATTGTGGTAATAATCATGTTTCTTAAATTTTCGAAAAAGTCATTATTAGTTCACTAGTCTCAATTATTTTAACTTATAGCGTCGAATAACGATAAATAATCATAAAAAAGAGCTAGTATTTTCCTTAAATTGTGGTAATAATCATGTTTCTTAAATTTTCGAAAAAGTCATTATTAGTTCACTAGTCTCAATTATTTTAACTTATAGCGTCGAATAACGATAAATAATCATAAAAAAGAGCTAGTATTTTCCTTAAATTGTGGTAATAATCATGTTTCTTAAATTTTCGAAAAAGTCATTATTAGTTCACTAGTCTCAATTATTTTAACTTATAGCGTCGAATAACGATAAATAATCATAAAAAAGAGCTAGTATTTTCCTTAAATTGTGGTAATAATCATGTTTCTTAAATTTTCGAAAAAGTCATTATTAGTTCACTAGTCTCAATTATTTTAACTTATAGCGTCGAATAACGATAAATAATCATAAAAAAGAGCTAGTATTTTCCTTAAATTGTGGTAATAATCATGTTTCTTAAATTTTCGAAAAAGTCATTATTAGTTCACTAGTCTCAATTATTTTAACTTATAGCGTCGAATAACGATAAATAATCATAAAAAAGAGCTAGTATTTTCCTTAAATTGTGGTAATAATCATGTTTCTTAAATTTTCGAAAAAGTCATTATTAGTTCACTAGTCTCAATTATTTTAACTTATAGCGTCGAATAACGATAAATAATCATAAAAAAGAGCTAGTATTTTCCTTAAATTGTGGTAATAATCATGTTTCTTAAATTTTCGAAAAAGTCATTATTAGTTCACTAGTCTCAATTATTTTAACTTATAGCGTCGAATAACGATAAATAATCATAAAAAAGAGCTAGTATTTTCCTTAAATTGTGGTAATAATCATGTTTCTTAAATTTTCGAAAAAGTCATTATTAGTTCACTAGTCTCAATTATTTTAACTTATAGCGTCGAATAACGATAAATAATCATAAAAAAGAGCTAGTATTTTCCTTAAATTGTGGTAATAATCATGTTTCTTAAATTTTCGAAAAAGTCATTATTAGTTCACTAGTCTCAATTATTTTAACTTATAGCGTCGAATAACGATAAATAATCATAAAAAAGAGCTAGTATTTTCCTTAAATTGTGGTAATAATCATGTTTCTTAAATTTTCGAAAAAGTCATTATTAGTTCACTAGTCTCAATTATTTTAACTTATAGCGTCGAATAACGATAAATAATCATAAAAAAGAGCTAGTATTTTCCTTAAATTGTGGTAATAATCATGTTTCTTAAATTTTCGAAAAAGTCATTATTAGTTCACTAGTCTCAATTATTTTAACTTATAGCGTCGAATAACGATAAATAATCATAAAAAAGAGCTAGTATTTTCCTTAAATTGTGGTAATAATCATGTTTCTTAAATTTTCGAAAAAGTCATTATTAGTTCACTAGTCTCAATTATTTTAACTTATAGCGTCGAATAACGAAGTATGGGAAAGTGGATAAAAATGAAGAGAGTAAAAATAAATGTATTGTCCTGAACTTTGGTCGTTGCGTTGGATGTTGTCCACGTGAATTGCTGTTGAAACTGTACCAACATCTGACAAAAGTGTTGAGACTCAAAAGAGTCTCAACTATAAATTATTAGAATTTCTTTTGAAATTAAGAGTCATGTCCAGAAGGATCGTGACGGATATTTTTATTTTTAAAATTTAATATTGAAAAGTTTTAATTTTTATTAAATTTTAAATTTGCCTCACTTAGTCCAACCGTTGAGTAAGAAGCGTAAAAGACAATTGTCGGTAGAGGCATAGAAATTTGTATAAGTGTCAGAATTGAGCAACAGTCGAGTTGTTATGACTTGTTTGTGCATTGGGTCTAATGTAGTTGCAATAGAGCCAAGCAGCAACAGAATTGTTGTTTAATAGATTTATTAGATTTATTGCTGTTGTGCTTCTTTGAGACAGTAACTAGGTTGTGATAATAAAAACCGAAGGTTGTCGATGAGAACTCCACAGAAGAGACCTGCTGTGAATACTCGTAGAGTAAATCACATAAAATGGAATAGGTTAAGTCACTAAGTGAGCTTAACTTTAAATTTTATTTTTATAATTAAATTAGTTAAAGAAAATTTTAATTTTTAAATTCATAATAAATTAAAATTTTGCCTCTATTAGATTTATTGTTGTTGTCTTTTAGAGACATTAACTTGTTAGGAATAATAAATAAATAATTATATTTATTATTGTCGTTGTAGAAGTGTTTGTAGCAGAGAAGTTCACGAAGAGACCTGAAGTGAATACTCAAAGAGTAATCTAATTATATAATTGAGAAGGGTATGTGTGTCTGTCTGTCCTTTTATAGACAAGTGGGTTTTTATAGTAAAATGATTTGGGGGAGTGAAGAAAAGGGGGCTTTTATAGTAAAGCGTTGCCAGTTGAATTAGGTTGTAAGGGTGAGTAGATAGTATAAAAGCAGGGTATTTTGGTCAGTCTTAACTGCTACCAAAACATTCTCAACTTTGCTGTGCTCTGTTCTACGTTTGCTGGAGTCCTGTGTCCTCTTGAGTTAGGCGTCAACGTTCATTTGTCAAGTGCTAGACGTCAACGTTCATTTGTCAAGTGCTAGGCGTCAACGTTCATTTGTCAAGTGCTAGACGTCAACGTTCATTTGTCAAGTGCCAGGCGTCAACGTTCATGTGTCAAGTGCTAGACGTCAACGTTCATTTGTAAATAGTAATTGTAAATAGTAATTGAAGAAAAAAAAACGTTCATTTGTCAAGTGCCAGGCGTCAACGTTCATGTGTCAATTGCCAGGCGTCAACGTTCATGTGTCAAGTGTTAGACGTCAACGTTCATTTGTCAAGTGCTAGATGTCAACGTCACTTGAAGTGCCAGGCGTCAGCGTTCATTTGTCAAGTGCTAGACGTCAACGTTCATGTGTCAAGTGCTAGACGTCAACGTTCATGTGTCAAGTGCCAGCTGTCAACGTCACTTGAAGTGCCAGGCGTCAACGTTCATGTGTCAAGTGCTAGACGTCAACGTTCATGTGTCAAGCGCTAGCTGTCAACGTCACTTGAAGTGCCAGGCGTCAGCGTTCATTTGTCAAGTGCTAGACGTCAACGTTTATGTGTCAAGTGCTAGACGTCAACGTTCATGTGTCAAGTACTATCTGTCAACGTCACTTGAAGTGTCAGGCGTCAACGTTCATTTGTCAAGTGCCAGGCGTCAACGTTCATGTGTCAAGTGCTAGACGTCAACGTTCATGTGTCAAGTGCTAGCTGTCAACGTCACTTAAAGTGCCAGGCGTCAACGTTCATTTGTCAAGTGCCAGGCGTCAACGTTCATGTGTCAAGTGCTAGACGTCAACGTTCATGTGTCAAGCGCTAGCTGTCAACGTCACTTGAAGTGGCAGGCGTCAACGTTCATATGTTAAGGGATAGGCGTCAACGTCCATTTGTCAAGTGCTAGACGTCAACGTTCATGTGTCAAGCGCTAGCTGTCAACGTCACTTGAAGTGCCAGGCGTCAGCGTTCATTTGTCAAGTGCTAGACGTCAACGTTTATGTGTCAAGTGCTAGACGTCAACGTTCATGTGTCAAGTACTATCTGTCAACGTCACTTGAAGTGTCAGGCGTCAACGTTCATTTGTCAAGTGCCAGGCGTCAACGTTCATGAGTCAAGTGCTAGACGTCAACGTTCATGTGTCAAGTGCTAGCTGTCAACGTCACTTAAAGTGCCAGGCGTCAACGTTCATTTGTCAAGTGCCAGGCGTCAACGTTCATGTGTCAAGTGCTAGACGTCAACGTTCATGTGTCAAGCGCTAGCTGTCAACGTCACTTGAAGTGGCAGGCGTCAACGTTCATATGTTAAGGGATAGGCGTCAACGTCCATTTGTCAAGTGCTAGACGTCAACGTTCATGTGTCAAGTACTATCTGTCAACGTCACTTGAAGTGTCAGGCGTCAACGTTCATTTGTCAAGTGCCAGGCGTCAACGTTCATGTGTCAAGTGCTAGACGTCAACGTTCATGTGTCAAGTGCTAGCTGTCAACGTCACTTAAAGTGCCAGGCGTCAACGTTCATTTGTCAAGTGCCAGGCGTCAACGTTCATGTGTCAAGTGCTAGACGTCAACGTTCATGTGTCAAGCGCTAGCTGTCAACGTCACTTGAAGTGGCAGGCGTCAACGTTCATATGTTAAGGGATAGGCGTCAACGTCCATTTGTCAAGTGCTAGGCGTCAACGTTCATGTGTCAAGTGCTAGACGTCAACGTTCATGTGTCAAGCGCTAGATGTCAACGTCACTTGAAGTGCCAGGCGTCAGCGTTCATTTGTCAAGTGCTAGACGTCAACGTTCATGTGTCAAGTGCTAGACGTCAACGTTCATGTGTCAAGTGCCAGCTGTCAACGTCACTTGAAGTGCCAGGCGTCAACGTTCATGTGTCAAGTGCTAGACGTCAACGTTCATGTGTCAAGCGCTAGCTGTCAACGTCACTTGAAGTGCCAGGCATCAGCGTTCATTTGTCAAGTGCTAGACGTCAACGTTCATGTGTCAAGTGCTAGACGTCAACGTTCATGTGTCAAGTGCCAGCTGTCAACGTCACTTGAAGTGCCAGGCGTCAACGTTCATGTGTCAAGTGCTAGACGTCAACGTTCATGTGTCAAGTGCTAGCTGTCAACGTCACTTAAAGTGCCAGGCGTCAACGTTCATTTGTCAAGTGCCAGGCGTCAACGTTCATGTGTCAAGTGCTAGACGTCAACGTTCATGTGTCAAGCGCTAGCTGTCAACGTCACTTGAAGTGGCAGGCGTCAACGTTCATATGTTAAGGGATAGGCGTCAACGTCCATTTGTCAAGTGCTAGACGTCAACGTTCATGTGTCAAGTACTATCTGTCAACGTCACTTGAAGTGTCAGGCGTCAACGTTCATTTGTCAAGTGCCAGGCGTCAACGTTCATGTGTCAAGTGCTAGACGTCAACTTTCATGTGTCAAGTGCTAGCTGTCAACGTCACTTAAAGTGCCAGGCGTCAACGTTCATTTGTCAAGTGCCAGGCGTCAACGTTCATGTGTCAAGTGCTAGACGTCAACGTTCATGTGTCAAGCGCTAGCTGTCAACGTCACTTGAAGTGGCAGGCGTCAACGTTCATATGTTAAGGGATAGGCGTCAACGTCCATTTGTCAAGTGCTAGGCGTCAACGTTCATGTGTCAAGTGCTAGACGTCAACGTTCATGTGTCAAGCGCTAGATGTCAACGTCACTTGAAGTGCCAGGCGTCAGCGTTCATTTGTCAAGTGCTAGACGTCAACGTTCATGTGTCAAGTGCTAGACGTCAACGTTCATGTGTCAAGTGCCAGCTGTCAACGTCACTTGAAGTGCCAGGCGTCAACGTTCATGTGTCAAGTGCTAGACGTCAACGTTCATGTGTCAAGCGCTAGCTGTCAACGTCACTTGAAGTGCCAGGCGTCAGCGTTCATTTGTCAAGTGCTAGACGTCAACGTTTATGTGTCAAGTGCTAGACGTCAACGTTCATGTGTCAAGTACTATCTGTCAACGTCACTTGAAGTGTCAGGCGTCAACGTTCATTTGTCAAGTGCCAGGCGTCAACGTTCATGTGTCAAGTGCTAGACGTCAACGTTCATGTGTCAAGTGCTAGCTGTCAACGTCACTTAAAGTGCCAGGCGTCAACGTTCATTTGTCAAGTGCCAGGCGTCAACGTTCATGTGTCAAGTGCTAGACGTCAACGTTCATGTGTCAAGCGCTAGCTGTCAACGTCACTTGAAGTGGCAGGCGTCAACGTTCATATGTTAAGGGATAGGCGTCAACGTCCATTTGTCAAGTGCTAGACGTCAACGTTCATGTGTCAAGTACTATCTGTCAACGTCACTTGAAGTGTCAGGCGTCAACGTTCATTTGTCAAGTGCCAGGCGTCAACGTTCATGTGTCAAGTGCTAGACGTCAACGTTCATGTGTCAAATGCTAGCTGTCAACGTCACTTAAAGTGCCAGGCGTCAACGTTCATTTGTCAAGTGCCAGGCGTCAACGTTCATGTGTCAAGTGCTAGACGTCAACGTTCATGTGTCAAGCGCTAGCTGTCAACGTCACTTGAAGTGGCAGGCGTCAACGTTCATATGTTAAGGGATAGGCGTCAACGTCCATTTGTCAAGTGCTAGACGTCAACGTTCATGTGTCAAGTACTATCTGTCAACGTCACTTGAAGTGTCAGGCGTCAACGTTCATTTGTCAAGTGCCAGGCGTCAACGTTCATGTGTCAAGTGCTAGACGTCAACGTTCATGTGTCAAATGCTAGCTGTCAACGTCACTTAAAGTGCCAGGCGTCAACGTTCATTTGTCAAGTGCCAGGCGTCAACGTTCATTTGTCAAGTGCCAGGCGTCAACGTTCATGTGTCAAGTGCTAGACGTCAACGTTCATGTGTCAAGCGCTAGCTGTCAACGTCACTTGAAGTGGCAGGCGTCAACGTTCATATGTTAAGGGATAGGCGTCAACGTCCATTTGTCAAGTGCTAGACGTCAACGTTCATGTGTCAAGTACTATCTGTCAACGTCACTTGAAGTGTCAGGCGTCAACGTTCATTTGTCAAGTGCCAGGCGTCAACGTTCATGTGTCAAGTGCTAGACGTCAACGTTCATGTGTCAAGTGCTAGCTGTCAACGTCACTTAAAGTGCCAGGCGTCAACGTTCATTTGTCAAGTGCCAGGCGTCAACGTTCATGTGTCAAGTGCTAGACGTCAACGTTCATGTGTCAAGCGCTAGCTGTCAACGTCACTTGAAGTGGCAGGCGTCAACGTTCATATGTTAAGGGATAGGCGTCAACGTCCATTTGTCAAGTGCTAGGCGTCAACGTTCATGTGTCAAGTGCTAGACGTCAACGTTCATGTGTCAAGCGCTAGATGTCAACGTCACTTGAAGTGCCAGGCGTCAGCGTTCATTTGTCAAGTGCTAGACGTCAACGTTCATGTGTCAAGTGCTAGACGTCAACGTTCATGTGTCAAGTGCCAGCTGTCAACGTCACTTGAAGTGCCAGGCGTCAACGTTCATGTGTCAAGTGCTAGACGTCAACGTTCATGTGTCAAGCGCTAGCTGTCAACGTCACTTGAAGTGCCAGGCGTCAGCGTTCATTTGTCAAGTGCTAGACGTCAACGTTCATGTGTCAAGTGCTAGACGTCAACGTTCATGTGTCAAGTGCCAGCTGTCAACGTCACTTGAAGTGCCAGGCGTCAACGTTCATGTGTCAAGTGCTAGACGTCAACGTTCATGTGTCAAGTGCTAGCTGTCAACGTCACTTAAAGTGCCAGGCGTCAACGTTCATTTGTCAAGTGCCAGGCGTCAACGTTCATGTGTCAAGTGCTAGACGTCAACGTTCATGTGTCAAGCGCTAGCTGTCAACGTCACTTGAAGTGGCAGGCGTCAACGTTCATATGTTAAGGGATAGGCGTCAACGTCCATTTGTCAAGTGCTAGACGTCAACGTTCATGTGTCAAGTACTATCTGTCAACGTCACTTGAAGTGTCAGGCGTCAACGTTCATTTGTCAAGTGCCAGGCGTCAACGTTCATGTGTCAAGTGCTAGACGTCAACTTTCATGTGTCAAGTGCTAGCTGTCAACGTCACTTAAAGTGCCAGGCGTCAACGTTCATTTGTCAAGTGCCAGGCGTCAACGTTCATGTGTCAAGTGCTAGACGTCAACGTTCATGTGTCAAGCGCTAGCTGTCAACGTCACTTGAAGTGGCAGGCGTCAACGTTCATATGTTAAGGGATAGGCGTCAACGTCCATTTGTCAAGTGCTAGGCGTCAACGTTCATGTGTCAAGTGCTAGACGTCAACGTTCATGTGTCAAGCGCTAGATGTCAACGTCACTTGAAGTGCCAGGCGTCAGCGTTCATTTGTCAAGTGCTAGACGTCAACGTTCATGTGTCAAGTGCTAGACGTCAACGTTCATGTGTCAAGTGCCAGCTGTCAACGTCACTTGAAGTGCCAGGCGTCAACGTTCATGTGTCAAGTGCTAGACGTCAACGTTCATGTGTCAAGCGCTAGCTGTCAACGTCACTTGAAGTGCCAGGCGTCAGCGTTCATTTGTCAAGTGCTAGACGTCAACGTTTATGTGTCAAGTGCTAGACGTCAACGTTCATGTGTCAAGTACTATCTGTCAACGTCACTTGAAGTGTCAGGCGTCAACGTTCATTTGTCAAGTGCCAGGCGTCAACGTTCATGTGTCAAGTGCTAGACGTCAACGTTCATGTGTCAAGTGCTAGCTGTCAACGTCACTTAAAGTGCCAGGCGTCAACGTTCATTTGTCAAGTGCCAGGCGTCAACGTTCATGTGTCAAGTGCTAGACGTCAACGTTCATGTGTCAAGCGCTAGCTGTCAACGTCACTTGAAGTGGCAGGCGTCAACGTTCATATGTTAAGGGATAGGCGTCAACGTCCATTTGTCAAGTGCTAGACGTCAACGTTCATGTGTCAAGTACTATCTGTCAACGTCACTTGAAGTGTCAGGCGTCAACGTTCATTTGTCAAGTGCCAGGCGTCAACGTTCATGTGTCAAGTGCTAGACGTCAACGTTCATGTGTCAAATGCTAGCTGTCAACGTCACTTAAAGTGCCAGGCGTCAACGTTCATTTGTCAAGTGCCAGGCGTCAACGTTCATGTGTCAAGTGCTAGACGTCAACGTTCATGTGTCAAGCGCTAGCTGTCAACGTCACTTGAAGTGGCAGGCGTCAACGTTCATATGTTAAGGGATAGGCGTCAACGTCCATTTGTCAAGTGCTAGGCGCCAACGTTAATGTGTCAAGTGCTAGGCGCAAAGTTCATGCAGGCGGAATATTGAACAGGGGGAATTGTGAAGCAGGGGGAGTTGTGGAGCAGGTGGAGTATTGAAACAGGCGGGATAAAACAAGGGGAATTTTGAAGCAAGCGGTATTGTGAGAGGCAAGAGGTATTGGTAAGGAGGCGGAATATTGAAACAAATGAATTGTGGTGCTGGAGGAATATCGAAACAGAGGGAATTGTGAAGCAGGCGGAATTGTGAGGAGAAAAAATGTGTAAGCGAGATGTGCCGGCCAAAGGCTTTTGAATCGGATCTTGAGTTGAATTGTTTTGTTATGCTAGCGGTGTCACACGACGCCTGTGTTTACCCTATCAGGTGCACCTATTAGATGCTTTGCTTTGTTAAATGTATTGGTAATAAGGAAATGTTTTAATGCTGGTCAATGCATGATAATCGGGTTTTTTTTATTATGATTGGATTAGGACCAATTTTGAGGTTGTGATAAGTTGATTAGGAGTTTGTTTTTTGGTCTGTTTTGTTTTTGCTAAATTGTGGTAATAATCATGTTTCTTAAATTTTCGAAAAAGTCATTATTAGTTCACTAGTCTCAATTATTTTAACTTATAGCGTCGAATAACGATAAATAATCATAAAAAAGAGCTAGTATTTTCCTTAAATTGTGGTAATAATCATGTTTCTTAAATTTTCGAAAAAGTCATTATTAGTTCACTAGTCTCAATTATTTTAACTTATAGCGTCGAATAACGATAAATAATCATAAAAAAGAGCTAGTATTTTCCTTAAATTGTGGTAATAATCATGTTTCTTAAATTTTCGAAAAAGTCATTATTAGTTCACTAGTCTCAATTATTTTAACTTATAGCGTCGAATAACGATAAATAATCATAAAAAAGAGCTAGTATTTTCCTTAAATTGTGGTAATAATCATGTTTCTTAAATTTTCGAAAAAGTCATTATTAGTTCACTAGTCTCAATTATTTTAACTTATAGCGTCGAATAACGATAAATAATCATAAAAAAGAGCTAGTATTTTCCTTAAATTGTGGTAATAATCATGTTTCTTAAATTTTCGAAAAAGTCATTATTAGTTCACTAATCTCAATTATTTCAACTTATAGCGTCGAATAACGATAAATAATCATAAAAAAGAGCTAGTATTTTCCTTAAATTGTGGTAATAATCATGTTTCTTAAATTTTCGAAAAAGTCATTATTAGTTCACTAGTCTCAATTATTTCAACTTATAGCGTCGAATAACGATAAATAATCATAAAAAAGAGCTAGTATTTTCCTTAAATTGTGGTAATAATCATGTTTCTTAAATTTTCGAAAAAGTCATTATTAGTTCACTAGTCTCAATTATTTTAACTTATAGCGTCGAATAACGATAAATAATCATAAAAAAGAGCTAGTATTTTCCTTAAATTGTGGTAATAATCATGTTTCTTAAATTTTCGAAAAAGTCATTATTAGTTCACTAGTCTCAATTATTTTAACTTATAGCGTCGAATAACGATAAATAATCATAAAAAAGAGCTAGTATTTTCCTTAAATTGTGGTAATAATCATGTTTCTTAAATTTTCGAAAAAGTCATTATTAGTTCACTAGTCTCAATTATTTTAACTTATAGCGTCGAATAACGATAAATAATCATAAAAAAGAGCTAGTATTTTTTTTAAATTGTGGTAATAATCATGTTTCTTAAATTTTCGAAAAAGTCATTATTAGTTCACTAGTCTCAATTATTTTAACTTATAGCGTCGAATAACGATAAATAATCATAAAAAAGAGCTAGTATTTTCCTTAAATTGTGGTAATAATCATGTTTCTTAAATTTTCGAAAAAGTCATTATTAGTTCACTAGTCTCAATTATTTTAACTTATAGCGTCGAATAACGATAAATAATCATAAAAAAGAGCTAGTATTTTCCTTAAATTGTGGTAATAATCATGTTTCTTAAATTTTCGAAAAAGTCATTATTAGTTCACTAGTCTCAATTATTTTAACTTATAGCGTCGAATAACGATAAATAATCATAAAAAAGAGCTAGTATTTTCCTTAAATTGTGGTAATAATCATGTTTCTTAAATTTTCGAAAAAGTCATTATTAGTTCACTAGTCGCAATTATTTTAACTTATAGCGTCGAATAACGATAAATAATCATAAAAAAGAGCTAGTATTTTCCTTAAATTGTGGTAATAATCATGTTTCTTAAATTTTCGAAAAAGTCATTATTAGTTCACTAGTCTCAATTATTTTAACTTATAGCGTCGAATAACGATAAATAATCATAAAAAAGAGCTAGTATTTTCCTTAAATTGTGGTAATAATCATGTTTCTTAAATTTTCGAAAAAGTCATTATTAGTTCACTAGTCTCAATTATTTTAACTTATAGCGTCGAATAACGATAAATAATCATAAAAAAGAGCTAGTATTTTCCTTAAATTGTGGTAATAATCATGTTTCTTAAATTTTCGAAAAAGTCATTATTAGTTCACTAGTCTCAATTATTTTAACTTATAGCGTCGAATAACGATAAATAATCATAAAAAAGAGCTAGTATTTTCCTTAAATTGTGGTAATAATCATGTTTCTTAAATTTTCGAAAAAGTCATTATTAGTTCACTAGTCTCAATTATTTTAACTTATAGCGTCGAATAACGATAAATAATCATAAAAAAGAGCTAGTATTTTCCTTAAATTGTGGTAATAATCATGTTTCTTAAATTTTCGAAAAAGTCATTATTAGTTCACTAGTCTCAATTATTTTAACTTATAGCGTCGAATAACGATAAATAATCATAAAAAAGAGCTAGTATTTTCCTTAAATTGTGGTAATAATCATGTTTCTTAAATTTTCGAAAAAGTCATTATTAGTTCACTAGTCTCAATTATTTTAACTTATAGCGTCGAATAACGATAAATAATCATAAAAAAGAGCTAGTATTTTCCTTAAATTGTGGTAATAATCATGTTTCTTAAATTTTCGAAAAAGTCATTATTAGTTCACTAGTCTCAATTATTTTAACTTATAGCGTCGAATAACGATAAATAATCATAAAAAAGAGCTAGTATTTTCCTTAAATTGTGGTAATAATCATGTTTCTTAAATTTTCGAAAAAGTCATTATTAGTTCACTAGTCTCAATTATTTTAACTTATAGCGTCGAATAACGATAAATAATCATAAAAAAGAGCTAGTATTTTCCTTAAATTGTGGTAATAATCATGTTTCTTAAATTTTCGAAAAAGTCATTATTAGTTCACTAGTCTCAATTATTTTAACTTATAGCGTCGAATAACGATAAATAATCATAAAAAAGAGCTAGTATTTTCCTTAAATTGTGGTAATAATCATGTTTCTTAAATTTTCGAAAAAGTCATTATTAGTTCACTAGTCTCAATTATTTTAACTTATAGCGTCGAATAACGATAAATAATCATAAAAAAGAGCTAGTATTTTCCTTAAATTGTGGTAATAATCATGTTTCTTAAATTTTCGAAAAAGTCATTATTAGTTCACTAGTCTCAATTATTTCAACTTATAGCGTCGAATAACGATAAATAATCATAAAAAAGAGCTAGTATTTTCCTTAAATTGTGGTAATAATCATGTTTCTTAAATTTTCGAAAAAGTCATTATTAGTTCACTAGTCTCAATTATTTCAACTTATAGCGTCGAATAACGATAAATAATCATAAAAAAGAGCTAGTATTTTCCTTAAATTGTGGTAATAATCATGTTTCTTAAATTTTCGAAAAAGTCATTATTAGTTCACTAGTCTCAATTATTTCAACTTATAGCGTCGAATAACGATAAATAATCATAAAAAAGAGCTAGTATTTTGTTGGGTATTGGCTTAGTATAAAAGCCTTCCTATTATTCAGTCGCAGTCTGAGTCTTATTGTCGCAGTGTTATTCTATTCTTATTCTATTCTGTCTCCACCTATTCGGCGCTTAGCCATATTCCTTATTGTTCGCAACCTATTGTATTAGTATTGTAGATAAAGCACAGTTTGTTAGTTACTGTCTTATCTTGTGTTTATTCTTGTTAGTACGTAGACATACAAGTCACGTACATAACAGTGGCGCGGTCACAGTTATTCAATTCGAACCTATTCTTAAGTATTGTACCATTATGAAAAAATTATTCAATTATATTCGTGACGGGTGTATCACAACAAAAGTAAAAAAAGATTCGGGAAGCAAAAAGTATTCGGCAGAAATATTGTCAGTCTCTACAGAGCAAAAATTCGAATGGATTAAAAAAGAGGTTTTGTTAAACGGGCAAAAGGTTGAATTCATTCTCGATTCGGGCGCGCAAATTAGTTGCATTAATGAGGAGACTTGGAAAAAAGTCGGCAGCCCATTCTTGACGAAGGTAAATTTAAATGTAAAAGCTACACAGGTGATGAATTCAGAATTCTTGGAAGGTTCTTTTGCTCTATTATCCTAAACGGACTTGAGGAGATATTATTAGTATATGTAACGAAAGAAAAAATGAATTTATTCGGATTACCTTGGATAATCACATTCGAGCAAAAATTCGGTTATCCAATAGTGACAACGCTATCCGACAAGGATTCAAATGATTCAATAAATTCTATTGCAAAAGAGATAATTCCGACTATTAGTGAAAATAAAGAAATGTATATAATTCAAAAGGATATTCAAGAAGAGATTCAGGCAGAATTAAAAACAAAATTCAGTCAAGTATTCGAAGAGGGTCTGGGGCATTGTAGCAAAACAAAAGCCCATCTTCACTTAAAACCAGGAGCTAAACCAGTTTTTGTTAGAGCAAGACCAGTGCCAATTGGAGTTAAAGATTCAGTCGAAGAAGAAATTAATCGACTATTAAAAATGGGTGCTATTAGACCTATTGAATTCGCTGATTGGGCAGCACCTATTCTTGCAGTAAAAAAGGCAAATGGCAAAATTCGAGTTTGTATTGATTATTCGACGGGATTAAATGAAGCCCTAGAGCTTAATAAATATCCATTGCCAACTCCACAAGAAATCTGGTCTGAAATGCACGGAAATAAAATATTCTCCCAATTAGACTTGCGTGACGCATATTTACAAGTCGAATTAGATTCAGATTCAAAGAAATTAGCAAATATTAATACACATAAAGGATTATTCGAAGTACAACGATTACCATTCGGAGTTAAGTCAGCACCCGCAATATTCCAAAAATTAATGGATGAATTAATCAGTGGATTAAAAGGAGTATTCGCTTATCTAGACGATTTGATTATTGCTTCGGAAAATGAAACCGAACATAAAAAGATTCTAATTCAATTATTCGAAAGAATCCAGAAATATGGATTAAAAATTCAATTGGAAAAATGTAATTTCTTTAAGCCTGAATTGAAATTCCTAGGTCATATAGTCTCTGCAGAAGGCATTAAGCCAGACCCAAAGAAAAAGGGTATTATTTAGAAATTACCAAGACCTCAAAATATTAAAGAATTAAAGTCAGTTATGGGCACAATAAATTACTATTCAAAATTCGTAGATCAGATGCATCAATTCAGAGGCCCATTAGACAAATTACTTAGGAAGAATTCAATTTGGAAATGGGAAGAAGAACAAGAGAAAGCATTCGAACAAATTAAGTCGATTCTGAGTTCAGATCTATTATTAACGCATTTTGATCCGCAATTCGAAATTATTGTTACAGCGGATGCGTCCAATTATGGAGTCGGAGCAGTAATCTCCCACAAATATTCGGACGGAAGCGAAAAGGCAATCGAATATGCCAGTAAATCATTAAGTGATTCGGAAAAAAATTATGGGCAAATTGAAAAGGAAGCCTTAGCATTAGTATTTGCCGTTCAGAAATTCCATAAAATGTTATTCGGTCGGAAATTCAAATTAAGAACCGACCATAAACCATTATTAGCAATATTCGGAAATAAAAAAGGAATTAAAATTCAAACGGCTTCAAGGTTACAAAGATGGGCATTAATCATGACAAATTATGATTTTCAGATAGAATTCGTTTCTACAGAAAAAATGGGGATGGCAGATAGCCTATCAAGATTAATTAGCAAAAATTCAGAGAACGAAGATAAGATTATTGCTTTAGTCTCAGATTCGAACACATTCGACAGTGGTCCACCCGAGGAATTAAATGAAGTCGAGAATTCAGTTAATTACGTATTAAATATTCTATTCGAAGAGTTACCAATCGATAGTAACCAAGTAAAAATCGAGACGGACAACGATATTAAATTAAAAACAGTCATACATTATATTCGAAATAATAGTTGGCCAAAGAAAATTGAAGATACGGAATTAAAATTTTGGTCTACAAGAAGACAAAATCTTCAAATAATTAATGGTTGTATTCTATTCGCAGACAAAGTCGTTATTCCTGCTAAACTTCGAAAAAAGATTCTTGAGTCATTACATTCAACTCATTCAGGAGTTGTTAGGATGAAAAATTTAGCGAGAGAATATATTTATTGGCCTGGTATTAGTAACGATATTGAGGAGATCGCTACAAATTGTGATTCATGCCAAAAGGCATCAAAAAGGCCAATTAAAACAGATTTAAGTCCATGGCCAGCACCAAATAAAGCGTGGGAAAGAATTCATATTGATTTTGCTGGTCCATGCAAGGATGGAAAATTATATATGATTATAGTCGATGCGTATTCTAAATGGCCTGAGATATTCGGAAATACGACTACGTCAGCAAAAGATTCAATAAAAAACCTGGAATGGTTATTCTCGCATTATGGAATTCCTAAAGTAATTGTATCCGATAACGGAAGTCCATTCCAGTCATTCGAATTCAAAAATTATTGCATTATTAAGGGAATTCATCAAATATTCAGCCCACCATATCATCCTCAGTCTAATGGTCAAGCTGAAAGATTCGTAGATTATTTCAAGAGGATGATGAACAAAAATTGGGGAAAGAGTAATTGGCTACAAGAAGTATTATTAAATTATAGAGCCACCCCACATTATTCATTAGGCGGAAAATCGCCGGCAGAAGTATTCTTAAATAGGAAATTACGAATTCAATTAGCATTAGTCAAGCCGGAAAACCCAGTAAATTCAATTAATATTCAACGAGAAGAGATTCGCAATAAAATGAAAAAATGGTTTGATAGGCATCACGGAACCAAATTAAACAGATTCGAAGTGGGAGATAATATTCTATTCGGAAATTACGACAAAAATAAACAAATTCAATGGCTTGTAGATAAATAGCAAAATATATTTAGCAAAAATATATAATTAGATATATAATATAATTAGATATATATAAAAATATATAATTAGATATATATACAAAAATATATAATCAAAAGATAATTAGCAAAAATGGAATAGTATTCAAGATTCAATCGGATAAATTAAGAGCTATTATTCACCGACATGCGAACCAATTAAGAAAAATAAAAAATTTTGAAAACCAACATGTTGTAAACTTTTGGTGGAGAACTCCACAACATATTCGGAATAAAAATATTCAAAATATTCCAAGTCCAAATAAAAAGAGTACAATTCAAGATAAACCTGATAATGAAATTCGATGTGAAAGACCCAAAAGAACAATTCGACCACCTAAAAGATTAGTAGTAGAGAATACTACTCAAAAAAGGTATAGAGAGGAACCAATTCAAATTTTTTCGAAGACGAGATGATCGATATTTGAAGTTGAGATAATATGGATTTTTTGTTTAGTTGTGTGATAATATTTTGTTGTTGTATTTTTTTGTATTGCCCCCCTTGTAATTATTGTATTTTGCCCCTTTGTTTGTATTTTTTTGTTGTTTGGAGACATTATTCGGAGGTATTATTTTATTCAAGAGAAAATTATTCTTATTAAAGGAGGGAGGTGTTGGGTATTGGCTTAGTATAAAAGCCTTCCTATTATTCAGTCGCAGTCTGAGTCTTATTGTCGCAGTGTTATTCTATTCTTATTCTATTCTGTCTCCACCTATTCGGCGCTTAGCCATATTCCTTATTGTTCGCAACCTATTGTATTAGTATTGTAGATAAAGCACAGTTTGTTAGTTACTGTCTTATCTTGTGTTTATTCTTGTTAGTACGTAGACATACAAGTCACGTACATAACATATTTTCCTTAAATTGTGGTAATAATCATGTTTCTTAAATTTTCGAAAAAGTCATTATTAGTTCACTAGTCTCAATTATTTTAACTTATAGCGTCGAATAACGATAAATAATCATAAAAAAGAGCTAGTATTTTCCTTAAATTGTGGTAATAATCATGTTTCTTAAATTTTCGAAAAAGTCATTATTAGTTCACTAGTCTCAATTATTTCAACTTATAGCGTCGAATAACGAAGTATGGGAAAGGGGATAAAAATGAAGAGAGTAAAAATAAATGTATTGTCCTGAACTTTGGTCGTTGCGTTGGATGTTGTCCACGTGAATTGCTGTTGAAACTGTACCAACATCTGATAAAAGTGTTGAGACTCAAAAGAGTCTCAACTATAAATTATTAGAATTTCTTTTGAAATTAAGTGTCATGTCCAGAAGGATCGTGACGGATATTTTTATTTTTAAAATTTAATATTGAAAAGTTTTAATTTTTATTAAATTTTAAATTTGCCTCACTTAGTCCAACCGTTGAGTAAGAAGCGTAAAAGACAATTGTCGGTAGAGGCATAGAAATTTGTATAAGTGTCAGAATTGAGCAACAGTCGAGTTGTTATGACTTGTTTGTGCATTGGGTCTAATGTAGTTGCAATAGAGCCAAGCAGCAACAGAATTGTTGTTTAATAGATTTATTAGATTTATTGCTGTTGTGCTTCTTTGAGACACTAACTAGGTTGTGATAATAAAAACCGAAGGTTGTCGATGAGAACTCCACAGAAGAGACCTGCTGTGAATACTCGTAGAGTAAATCACATAAAATGGAATAGGTTAAGTCACTAAGTGAGCTTAACTTTAAATTTTATTTTTATAATTAAATTAGTTAAAGAAAATTTTAATTTTTAAATTCATAATAAATTAAAATTTTGCCTCTATTAGATTTATTGTTGTTGTCTTTTAGAGACATTAACTTGTTAGGAATAATAAATAAATAATTATATTTATTATTGTCGTTGTAGAAGTGTTTGTAGCAGAGAAGTTCACGAAGAGACCTGAAGTGAATACTCAAAGAGTAATCTAATTATATAATTGAGAAGGGTATGTGTGTCTGTCTGTCCTTTTATAGACAAGTGGGTTTTTATAGTAAAATGATTTGGGGGAGTGAAGAAAAGGGGGCTTTTATAGTAAAGCGTTGCCAGTTGAATTAGGTTGTAAGGGTGAGTAGATAGTATAAAAGCAGGGTATTTTGGTCAGTCTTAACTGCTACCAAAACATTCTCAACTTTGCTGTGCTCTGTTCTACGTTTGCTGAAGTCCTGTGTCCTCTTGAGTTAGGCGTCAACGTTCATTTGTCAAGTGCTAGACGTCAACGTTCATTTGTCAAGTGCTAGGCGTCAACGTTCATTTGTCAAGTGCTAGACGTCAACGTTCATTTGTCAAGTGCCAGGCGTCAACGTTCATGTGTCAAGTGCTAGACGTCAACGTTCATTTGTAAATAGTAATTGTAAATAGTAATTGAAGAAAAAAAACGTTCATTTGTCAAGTGCCAGGCGTCAACGTTCATGTGTCAAGTGCCAGGCGTCAACGTTCATGTGTCAAGTGTTAGACGTCAACGTTCATTTGTCAAGTGCTAGATGTCAACGTCACTTGAAGTGCCAGGCGTCAGCGTTCATTTTTCAAGTGCTAGACGTCAACGTTCATGTGTCAAGTGCTAGACGTCAACGTTCATGTGTCAAGTGCCAGCTGTCAACGTCACTTGAAGTGCCAGGCGTCAACGTTCATGTGTCAAGTGCTAGACGTCAACGTTCATGTGTCAAGCGCTAGCTGTCAACGTCACTTGAAGTGCCAGGCGTCAGCGTTCATTTGTCAAGTGCTAGACGTCAACGTTTATGTGTCAAGTGCTAGACGTCAACGTTCATGTGTCAAGTACTATCTGTCAACGTCACTTGAAGTGTCAGGCGTCAACGTTCATTTGTCAAGTGCCAGGCGTCAACGTTCATGTGTCAAGTGCTAGACGTCAACGTTCATGTGTCAAGTGCTAGCTGTCAACGTCACTTAAAGTGCCAGGCGTCAACGTTCATTTGTCAAGTGCCAGGCGTCAACGTTCATGTGTCAAGTGCTAGACGTCAACGTTCATGTGTCAAGCGCTAGCTGTCAACGTCACTTGAAGTGGCAGGCGTCAACGTTCATATGTTAAGGGATAGGCGTCAACGTCCATTTGTCAAGTGCTAGACGTCAACGTTCATGTGTCAAGCGCTAGCTGTCAACGTCACTTGAAGTGCCAGGCGTCAGCGTTCATTTGTCAAGTGCTAGACGTCAACGTTTATGTGTCAAGTGCTAGACGTCAACGTTCATGTGTCAAGTACTATCTGTCAACGTCACTTGAAGTGTCAGGCGTCAACGTTCATTTGTCAAGTGCCAGGCGTCAACGTTCATGTGTCAAGTGCTAGACGTCAACGTTCATGTGTCAAGTGCTAGCTGTCAACGTCACTTAAAGTGCCAGGCGTCAAATTCATTTGTCAAGTGCCAGGCGTCAACGTTCATGTGTCAAGTGCTAGACGTCAACGTTCATGTGTCAAGCGCTAGCTGTCAACGTCACTTGAAGTGGCAGGCGTCAACGTTCATATGTTAAGGGATAGGCGTCAACGTCCATTTGTCAAGTGCTAGACGTCAACGTTCATGTGTCAAGTACTATCTGTCAACGTCACTTGAAGTGTCAGGCGTCAACGTTCATTTGTCAAGTGCCAGGCGTCAACGTTCATGTGTCAAGTGCTAGACGTCAACGTTCATGTGTCAAGTGCTAGCTGTCAACGTCACTTAAAGTGCCAGGCGTCAACGTTCATTTGTCAAGTGCCAGGCGTCAACGTTCATGTGTCAAGTGCTAGACGTCAACGTTCATGTGTCAAGCGCTAGCTGTCAACGTCACTTGAAGTGGCAGGCGTCAACGTTCATATGTTAAGGGATAGGCGTCAACGTCCATTTGTCAAGTGCTAGGCGTCAACGTTCATGTGTCAAGTGCTAGACGTCAACGTTCATGTGTCAAGCGCTAGATGTCAACGTCACTTGAAGTGCCAGGCGTCAGCGTTCATTTGTCAAGTGCTAGACGTCAACGTTCATGTGTCAAGTGCTAGACGTCAACGTTCATGTGTCAAGTGCCAGCTGTCAACGTCACTTGAAGTGCCAGGCGTCAACGTTCATGTGTCAAGTGCTAGACGTCAACGTTCATGTGTCAAGCGCTAGCTGTCAACGTCACTTGAAGTGCCAGGCGTCAGCGTTCATTTGTCAAGTTCTAGACGTCAACGTTTATGTGTCAAGTGCTAGACGTCAACGTTCATGTGTCAAGTACTATCTGTCAACGTCACTTGAAGTGTCAGGCGTCAACGTTCATTTGTCAAGTGCCAGGCGTCAACGTTCATGTGTCAAGTGCTAGACGTCAACGTTCATGTGTCAAGTGCTAGCTGTCAACGTCACTTAAAGTGCCAGGCGTCAACGTTCATTTGTCAAGTGCCAGGCGTCAACGTTCATGTGTCAAGTGCTAGACGTCAACGTTCATGTGTCAAGCGCTAGCTGTCAACGTCACTTGAAGTGGCAGGCGTCAACGTTCATATGTTAAGGGATAGGCGTCAACGTCCATTTGTCAAGTGCTAGACGTCAACGTTCATGTGTCAAGTACTATCTGTCAACGTCACTTGAAGTGTCAGGCGTCAACGTTCATTTGTCAAGTGCCAGGCGTCAACGTTCATGTGTCAAGTGCTAGACGTCAACGTTCATGTGTCAAGTGCTAGCTGTCAACGTCACTTAAAGTGCCAGGCGTCAACGTTCATTTGTCAAGTGCCAGGCGTCAACGTTCATGTGTCAAGCGCTAGCTGTCAACGTCACTTGAAGTGGCAGGCGTCAACGTTCATATGTTAAGGGATAGGCGTCAACGTCCATTTGTCAAGTGCTAGGCACCAACGTTAATGTGTCAAGTGCTAGGCGCAAAGTTCATGCAGGCGGAATATTGAACAGGGGGAATTGTGAAGCAGGGGGAGTTGTGGAGCAGGTGGAGTATTGAAACAGGCGGGATAAAACAAGGGGAATTTTGAAGCAAGCGGTATTGTGAGAGGCAAGAGGTATTGGTAAGGAGGCGGAATATTGAAACAAATGAATTGTGGTGCTGGAGGAATATCGAAACAGAGGGAATTGTGAAGCAAGCGGAATTGTAAGGAGAAAAAATGTGTAAGCGAGATGTGCCGGCCAAAGGCTTTTGAATCGGATCTTGAGTTGAATTGTTTTGTTATGCTAGCGGTGTCACACGACGCCTGTGTTTACCCTATCAGGTGCACCTATTAGATGCTTTGCTTTGTTAAATAATAAGGAAATGTTTTAATGCTGGTCAATGCATGATAATCGGGTTTTTTTTATTATGATTGGATTAGGACCAATTTTGAGGTTGTGATAAGTTGATTAGGAGTTTGTTTTTTGGTCTGTTTTGTTTTTGCTAGCGGGGTGGGGCGGCCGAAGGCCGACCAACTCCGCTAGTTCACATAAATGGAATGAGTTAAGTCACAAAGTGAGCTTAACATTAAAATTTTTATTTTTAAAATTAAATTTCTTAAAGAAAATTTTAAATTATTTTTGAATTTATAATAAATTAAAATTTGCCTCAGTGCATAACGAGTCCATAAGATTTCGGTAGAAGGTGATTGAATTGTTGAACATCCATCCAGTAATGTAAAGTTGAAGTAGTTTGTCCAGGATCCGTCAAATGTAGTTAATTTTTATGAATGTTGTTAATTAGTAATCCTGTCTGGGTCGCCATGTGTCGCAGACCCGAGGGCCTGCGACGTAAGTTTGGCAAGATGCCGCCAAAGCTGAGTAGACGTTGGATCCAGGAAATTGGCCATTTGGTTTTGCCGGGCTTGCTGGTGCCTAAGCCGGGGAGAACCCCTAAACTCGGGAATTTAGTCGTTTTTAGGCTACCTAAAATTAAATAATTGGGCTGGAAGACTCGTTATAGTAATTAATTAACAAGTACTTCAATTATTATAACGAGTCTTCCAGCCCAATTATTTAATTTTAGGTAGCCTAAAAACGACTAAATTCCCGAGTTTAGGGGTTCTCCCCGGCTCATAGGCACCAGCAAGCCCGGCAAAACCAAATGGCCAATTTCCTGGATCCAACGTCTACTCAGCTTTGGCGGCATCTTGCCAAACTTACGTCGCAGGCCCTCGGGTCTGCGACAATCCCTCTCAAGAAAATTTATAGCCGCGAACGATGTTCCGGTTTCCAAAAACACCGGCAGTAGGGAATTCAAACGCTTAAACAAAATCTTATGTTTATTAAAATTTAAAAATAAAACAATTTATATTATTGCAAAAAGAGCTAAAATTAATTTTTTAGTTACCTAGATTACTAAAAATTAATAATTAAACCATCAATTGCTGCTTATAATTTTAAATGAACGCGAGATTAAAATTTTCCTCAAAACTTTTTCAAGAAATTCAAAAAAATCAGGGTTCGGAAAAATTAATTTCCCGGGCACTATTAAGAATAATATCTAAAAATTGTCTCGACATTAAGGAAATGCATATTTTAGTAGATTATCTATTACATATGAATTATTAGAATGGATTTTTGATAATAATATTTATTTGACATAATATTCACTTCATCTAGCAATTCTTAGTCAGAGCTTAATTTTTTGGATGCCTAATATTACTTAGGCAATTAATATGCATTAAAAAGATATAATATGTATTAAAAACATCATAAAATCATAATTCCTAATATACCGTATTTCTTTTAATAGTGCGACCGGTCGGTTTATTTTTAAACAATCCTCTATAGGGTTGGTTGCACTGCTGGATACTGGGCATCTGCTTGGTTCGGCTCCGGGGTTTTCAAATTCTTGGCTCAGGCTTTGCCGAAGCTATCTCCCAATGCCGTATACAGCACGGGTCGGTTTATTAGAGAGGATCGGTCTAACAAAGAGTTTTACTATTAGAAGAAATACGGTAATTATCTAAAGGTTTATGGAAGCAGCCATCGAGACCAATTTGTGTTTCGCCAAGGTGCTTTTATGAAAACAAACGTCCTTCGTTCCCGTGTATTTCCACCTGTCGACAATAATCAAAATATTATTGCTGGAGATGATAGAGCGAATATTTTTGTTGGTTTAGCTGCTTTGCATACTCTTTTTGTTCGGGAACATAATCGGTTGGTTTATGAACAATAAATTATTTTTTGTTAAAAGTACCAAGGATCTATCCGGATTGATTATACAAAATCTTGAATTCATTTATTTGTGTAGCTTCCCTACATATTAATTAATAGAATATTGTCTTGTTAATAAATATTCTATAATTTAGCAAACATCCTGATTTTTTTGCACTTGTTTATTTTTTGGGTGCCTAATAATTCTTAGGCAATTATTTAATTTCTAACCGACCCAATTTCCGTCGAGTTTTTCAAGTACGGAGATAAATAAAATTTTTAAAATTTTATAACGGGTAGCAACCCGTTGTTTTTTGTTCGAGATTTCCAAATCCTAAGATCGTGATATTATATTTTGAAAACGGACTAAACTCTATATTGTAAGGGTAAAGGTGGGGTAAGGGTAAAGGCAGGGTAAGGGAGGGGTAATAGTAAGAGATAAATGGAAAAAACGTTTTCCATCTTATTATAAACTTTTCTACCTACTTTTTCATTACTTTTAAGTATTGCTTTACTTCTTCAAAAAGTGAATCCTCATTGGGACCACGATAGAATTTATTTGGAGACTAGAAGAATTGTTGGGGCTGTAATACAAGTATTTAATTTTGATTTCTGGGAATTTTTTGTTATTTTAAATTTCAGAAAATAACATATGAAGATTATTTGCCTAAGCTTTTTGGAAAAAAATTTGATGAACTTATTGGAAAATATAAGGGATATAATCCAAAAGTTGACCCCTCAATTTTTGTAGGTTTTATTTAAATAAATAGATTAATTTTTGGGGTATCTTCTACTTTATAGTAATTAACTTAACTATTGTTTTATTTAAATTTCTAAGCTTTTGCCACATTATGCGGATAGTACGCCATTCAAAGCTTTATTTTTGGAAGCCAAGTTATAGTTGGCTAATTTGTTTAACATAATAAGGAATATTTCAAGAATACTCTGGATTGTTTCCGGACAGTCTGATTGAAAAATTCATATTTTTAATATTTTTTGAGTCGGTTTGAAGAGGTATACATAGAGCTATCTCTACAAATCTTCCTAATCTGTCTATATTCCTTGATACCTCACCTCTCTCTACTCGCCCAAATTCCTCGATAACTCGAGACTTCATGGAGAATTTCTTCGGGTAATTGGTATTATGTACTATTCATTTTTTGACTAAACTTGTGAATTCTTGGACAACTGAATCCTTTAAGAAAATATTTTTTTATTTTTAGAATGAATTTACAAGTTGCGCATTTCGGTTTGGTCATGGAATGATTCAAGTGCTTTACTTTTTCATTCGAAAATTTTTATTTTTTAGGAGTTTTTTTAAAATTTTTTTCAGAAAATTTTTTTTAATTTTTTAGAAATAATGGAATAGATCCTTTAGTAAGAGGTAATTTTTAACAAAAAAATTTTATTTAAAAAATAATTTTCAAAAAAATATTTTTTAGGTTTAATGTCATTACCTGCAAGACTGCCACAAAGACTGACTGTTTCTGTAACTGAAAAGATTTTTGGAAATTCTGATTTGGGGTAAAAGTTAAAATTTAATCAAAACAATAAACGGGGAAATATTTTTGACAAATATTTTCAAACATTTTTGTTATAAATTTACTAAAGTAATTCCGATTTACTCAGAAAACCATCATTTCGAGCTTAATATGAGAAATTTAAAATAATTTTTATATTAGTTAGCTAAATCTTGTTATGTTGATATTTTCCACACCATTCTGTTTATTTTTGTAAGCTAAACAGCGCTTTAGCTATCTAATAATTTGAAATTTTAAAAAGTTTGTAAAATAGGTGACTTAACTATACTGCTAATGGTTCATTGTACTTCTACCTATAAATTTCCTCAAAGGATTTGGAGTAAATTTTGTAAAACTTCATTAAGTAAGCAAGCGGCAGTCTAAGAAAAATAGCTTTAAAAATAAAAATTTAATTAATATAAGTATTTGAATTACATACGAATGAAAAGTAGGCATTCTTTTTTTCAGTGTTTTTTTCTCAGTTTAGTTTTTAAATTTTTTGGAAGCTAGGCTTTTTTTACCTTAGCTATTATTCAATAAAGAGTTAAATTTAAAAAACCCCTCAATTTCCAGTTCAATCAACATTCAACGAGGGAGAGACCACGGAATTCCAGGATATATTGCTTGGCGTAATTTATGTAATTTGCCACATGTCAAAGACTTTGCTGATTTAAACACAACAATTAGTAATGAAATTGTGAGGGAAAACTTGAAAATTTTGTATAAAAAAGTTGAATTGATTGATATGTATGTTGGTGCTCTTTTAGAGGATCCTATTGAAGGGGCGCTTATTGGTGGGTTTTTGAAATTTAAAGGAGAATTTCTTCTACCAAATATAAGCCATCTTCCAATTAAAAATTTATGTATCATTAAAGAGATAGATTTTGTATCAGGGATCGCGCCGACCCGATTCACGATTCACGAAAATCGTGAATTCAAAATTTTCGTTAATTCACGTTCCCGATTCACGATATTTTTTTGAAAATCGGGAAAAAACCGGGAATTTTATTACGCCGCAGGCAAAAATTTGAAGAATTTTTGAAGTCCAAATCACCATATTTCCTCCCTTTTAGATCCCATAATTAATAAAAATTCCCGATTTTGATTGAAAAAATGAAGTAATCTGGTGACTTTATTCACCCGCTACCTAATTTTATGTTTAATATGAAAAATCTAAAAAGTCTTTATAGAATTTAAATCTTGAAATATGAATATTAGTAGTAATAATTCTTTGCGTTGATTATTTATTTTTGTAAGCTAAACAACGCTTTAGCTATTTAATCTTAAATGTCCATACTACTATATGTCCACTAATAAATTATTGATTGATGATAGACTACACGATTATAGGAGAGAAAATATCGGGTGAGGGGTGTTAGAGGAATTTTTCCCTGGCCGGCCGGAGGGGGCTGGCCTGAGCGGTCGGTCAATTGGTCATGCGACAAAATGCCACATGACAAAACGTACTGGGACAAAATGTCAACTGCCAAGTTGCCAATTTTTAAAAATACTTTTAAAATAAAAGCCGCTCGGCAGTGATCGAACTGGCGACCTTCTCTGTATAGGCGGATGCTCTACCAACTAAGCTATTAAGAAGCTAAATCAATTTTACTATTAATGCATCATGAACCTATTGGAAAGCTTTTTTCCTATTGAACTGTTGAATACTTTAAATGTCCTTTGTTCAAATTTCCAAATCTACCAAAAACTCAAAATTTTTGATTGATTGTTAAAAAAAGCAATGATTTAAAAAACTAACTTTTTCAAAAAAATCTGATTTTTCGTCACTTTATAGATCATAACTTTTTTTACCAGTAGCCTATTTAATGCTCTATCCAATGGTACCTAGAGCAAAAAAATAGTGACCTTTCCTTCGTAAGTTATAGGGTCCGGGACTCAGTTGAGTTGGTACTCAATTGAGGTGTACAGTAAGAAAAAGATTAAAAATACCTAAATTTCAAAGTGCCAATTTTAAAATGGAAAATTTTCAAATAATGTATTTGGCATAGTGTTAAACATTTGGTGTTATGTATATTATACTTTTTATTTTGTTCGCCATTGTTACTAAGAACAAAAATGTTTGGCTATATTTTTCTTTCTGCAGGGGCATACTCTCTTTAACAACTAGGTGTTTTTAAGTAAATCGATAGAAATTTTTTATCCAATTCTTTTGCTTTCAGATATTTTACAGTTAGATTTATTTTGCCCGTTTTATTTTAATTTTTTCTTGCATTAACTATTGTTTGCAACTTTTAATTTTTTAGCAGATTCTCCAAGTTCCCCGTCACCAAATTTGGAGTGACGGGGAACTTGCTGCCTTAATACTTGTGGTGGTTATTCCATAAAGTTGCCTACAAGGCAAAACAACGTTCGGATTTACTAGATGGTTTGATGAAGTCTTAGATGCACTGGCCGTTTAATGACCGGCGAATGGGATCCGAGGTCGGAATTTTTTGATAAATAAATATAAATTATTTTTTTTAATTTTTAGCATTCGAATTGAGCCTCCTAGTACAATTCCTAATCAACAGAGCCGTATTCAAGTTAGTGCATTTTAGAATACTTATATATATATATTAAAATTTAAAATTATTAGCAAAAGCCCTCAGCTGGAAGTGACAAATTTTCCTCAATTAATTGGCAGGAACTAGTACTGAGGATTCCACAACTGGATTACCTTGTGGAATTGGAGGTTCTAAACTTGCTGGGAAAAAGGTTTAAAAAAAATAATTTTTAATGTTATTAATTGTAACTGATTTAGAAGAAGAGGACGGTCACGGTCAAGATCCGGGTTTACGCAGAACTGGGAAATTGTTTGGGGGTTTAATGTTAGATATTCGGTGTGTTAATTTAAAAATAAATTTTAATTTTTGAAGTCGGAAAGCCCCACATTATTTATCCGATTTTACTGATGCGTCAAACCTTCAATGTATAGCAACTACTTGTTTTATGTATTTTGCACTGTTGGCCCCAATTGTAACTTTTGGTGGTCTTCTTGAAGAAGCTACTCATCAAAGAATGGTTATTTAATTAAAGGAATATTTTTAATTCTTTTAAAGGCAGTAATGCAGAACTTAGCTAGCGGTGCGATCTGTGGCATCATATATCACTTGTTCAGTGGCCAGCCTCTAACTATAATTGGCTCTACAGGTCCTGTACTTGTTTTTGAAACAACTGCCTTTGATATTTGCAATGTAATAAAAATAATTATATTTATTAAATTGAACTATACTAACTGCATAGTAATTAGTATAATTTCCTATGATATTCAGACAATGTCTGTTAAGTATTTTGATCTACTCGGACAGCTTTACCAGTTCAGAATCTTTATTTCAAAAAATATTTTTAATTTTACATCGAATATTCTATAAATGTTAACACTCCCAACTTTTACCTTTTAAGATTGCCAGATATGGGACATGGAAAATGTGAATGTACTCCTAACATGAATGGAATGAATAGTGATGACTGCGAAGACTTTCACAACGATTCACCATGGAGACCAGGCATTGAAGATCAATCAAATGAATGTAAAAGATGCGAATGTAATGATCATGCTACTCGGTAATTAATTTTTTAAAAATAATGTGTAACAAATATTTTTTAGTTGCCATTTTGATTGAGTAGTTTATAATGCTTCTGGGTTTTCTTCTGGAGGTGTTTGTGATGATTGTCAACATAACACAATGGGGAAAAACTGCGAGAAATGCAAACCTAATTTCTATCGAGATCCTCAAAGGTAAAAATTTTTAAAAAATTGGCAAAGTTGTATTTGATATTTAGGCGATTTAAGGATATACTATGGACATACTACTATATTACCATTATTAAATTATCGATTGATTAGAACAAGAGGGCTCTGAAGAGACTGGCTATCGGGTGAGAGAAGTCAGAGAAAAAACTTTTTCTCTCACCAAATAGCCAGTCCCTTCAGGCCCTCTTGTTCTAATCAATCGATAATTTGCAAACCCAATCCTTTTGGGGCTTGCGGGGTTTTAATGGAGTAGGGTGGAGGCTAGGCTAAATTCTATCGTAACGCGATTCTGGGCATTAAAGGGTATCAAACAAAGCCTGAAGCGGGGGCCGAGTCGAGTGGGGCCGACGGCTAATAAATCGATAATTTATTTATAAAAACCTTTGGCTCTCAACCTGACCGCACTCAATAGGTAACAGCTATTTTAATGGATTTCTAGAGCCGATTCATTGCATTGTTTTTTTCTAATTCGCTAGGCGACCCGCTCAATTGGGAGCGAAAAGTGTGTTTTAGTTCGACACAAGCTCTCTAAAGGTATCTCGCTAATATTTTTTGCAATGTTGGATTCTTCAGTAGAAGTTATGAAATCTAATTTACGCAGAACTCGAAGAAGTAAAATCCAACATATTAATATCATAGGAAGAATAATGGAATGAAGTAGTAGTAATAAAGGTATCCCATAAGCTACAGTGGGATCCAAAGCATTATCCTGTAAATTTGTGCCAGCAATTTTTAAAAATTCAAATGTTATATTTTGGGTAGTGGTGGAAATATTTTGCATTTGTAAAATCAATATATTTTAATTTATCATTATTTATACAACTTTTCAACCTAGATTGGAATCTGTAACTATATGTCTATTGTAATCAATCATAATCATTTGATCAAATTCGCCTAGAATAATCATTTCAACACCTCCAGCAGGAATGGGAGTATTAAATTCTAAACGAACACTAGTAGTTCCACTTTTGAGAAGCTCAAAACCACAAGAGTCATCAAGTGTCGATGTCAAAGGTATCACAAAAAAGGTCCACCCATCTTTAAATCGTGACAATGAAATATCAATGGAGCGATCTGAATTAGCCATTCCAAGAGCTTCATACATGTCCACGAAAGCTCTAACAAATAAATCTTGGGTAAACTTTAACTTGTAAGCGACCATAGGATAAATATGCCCCCCAGTATGAACAGAGATATCCCTAATATCAAAAGGTTTGAAATTGAATGGGGAAAGCGCAATATCGCCATTAAAGGCCTTATTAGAAACTAAGGCGACTGTAATGCGTCGAGGTATAGCTGAGCTAAAGGCATTATACTCAATTTCAGTTCGCCCTGAAGTAAGATAAGTAGATTTCATTTCAGTTCGGCGAACAGCATACGTAGCAGGTTTAGATTCAAGAGTCTTATAAATGTTCATGTTAAGTGATGGTTGCACTTCAACCATTTTCGAAAATAATTTAACATCGTGAACATAAAGTCTATATTGGTTATTATCGCCTTCTTTGATATTTTGTAATATAAAAGCATCCTTACTTTTGTAAATGCTAAAGTGAATATCTAAATTATTAAGGAGAAATAATTCTTGATTTCCCAAATCAAAATCAAGGCGCGAAAGGAATTGTGAGCGTTTACCATTTGCAAAAATAGAACAACGATTTTTGAAACCATCATCTGTAGGATCATCGTGCTTTTCGGTTCTATAATATCCAATAGATGCAAGAAAATGCGATTTAACGTTGTCAGGAAATGATAACTCATTAGTAATATATGCTTTGTAAGGATAAAGAGTACCACTATCATAAACTTCAGTATTGCCAACAGTTACCTTCAACTGCTGAACAAATGTTTGTCCAACACCTTGAATCGATCCAATATTATTATCTGTTGCTTCAATATCAACCCATTTGCCATTGGCTCCCAACTTTTCAATTGATAACTCGAGGTAAAGATAAGTTCGAGACAAGTCAGTCCAAAGATTATCACTGAACAATCGAAACAAATACGGAGAATCTTGTGTTATTGTACTAAGAGGAAGAATTTCTCTAAAAAAGGACCGGACAACAGAAACGTTTGTAGGAGGTACAGAAAAAATACTTAATGCACTATTTAGTGCTAACGGGCTATTTTCATTAATTTGTTTTGGGCAGCTCATTTTAGTATGTTCCTAACGTGTCTACTCGTAATCGTTTTTGGGGACGGGATTTTTTGGTAGATTTTTTAGAATATTTCTTTTTGAAATTGGGAATAAAATTAGGAGGACCGATTCGAGAATATGGATGTTTATTTATAGTTTTTGGTTTAAGATCCGGTATTGCGTCATTCATTTGCCCGATGGCAGGGGACTTTTCTATATTTTTGTATCGTTTAAAATCAAAACCTTTTCCACTTTGTTTATCAACATTTTCAGCTGCTTTTTGCAGTAAGTTTTTCAAGCCTGATTTACCTTCAGTAACAAGAGATTCTTTAAGATTTTTTCCCTCTAAGACATTGCTTAAAACTCGATTACCGGATTCTAAACCCTGTCTTCCAATAGCGCTACCAATTTCTTTACCAATCGGGATTAAATAACGAAGAAAACTTCTAAAAACTGACCCCAATCCATTACCTCGTTGGTAAGGAACGCCACGGAAAACATTATAACCGCCCCATTGATTGGGTTGTTCAGTTAATGTTGACCAGTTAATATTTGCAGGATCAAAATCAATGTGCATTTTGTATGTTATGAGTATATTATTAAAGTCATCTATTTATATTAAATATTTGATTAGTAATAAACTCAGATACAAATTTATCGGCATTAGTTCTTTTTAGTAATGAAATTATTTTATTCATTGAAAAACCTAAGCAGCGCATATAAAGAAATAAAATAACATGATTCCCGCACGTACTAGAAAAAGGTCGTTGTAACATAACAGAATTAATTTGAACTTTGTTAAACTTATTTAAATAATTTCTAATGTGATGACTTATCGGTGGCCAAATACCTAAAGAGTCATAGTATTCAATACTACTAGGTGAATTGCAAAATAATGCTATCCAGTGTGTTCCAGATAAATTGCTCGGATCTGTATTAACTACAACACAGAACGGAAAAAAGTTACTCCTATAAGGAATACAGTCTGAAGCAAAGCATCCTACATAAAATCCCTTTGTAACAATATTTCTTTTTAATATTTTATCAATTTGAAGTGTATTCATTGTTAAAAGTATGTAGCCTTTTTAAAATGTAATGTTAATGTACATGTTCCATATTGGAATGGCATTAATGTCCCACTAGAAGTTCTAATTTCAATAAAAATTTCAGAAATTTCTTTTACAAGTAGCTTATGGTATTGAACACATAAAAATTGTTCTTCAATTATTTCATCTTGTTTACCTCTAATTGTCACAATTCTAAGCACTGGTGCTGTAACATCGCCTATGACCATTGGTTCAATTAATCCAGGTGCATAAACGTGGAAGCAGGATACACCTCCTCGCATATCAGGCATAAAATTTGCAATACAAGTTTCAGTTAAAATTTGCCTATCAAACCCTAAGATATATGCAAGCTGCTCAGTTAATTCAATTTTTTCTACATATTCACTATCGATGTGCAAGGAAAACCTATTTTTATAACTATGGAATTCAAAATTGCATGCTAATCTAGGTTTACGAAATACTCTTATCCAGGGGTCAAATCCAACTTCGTTAGTTACCGAAATAATTTGTTTGAAATCATCAGGCATTTTTAAATTCTCGATATTCATCAAATCATTAAAAATTTCATCTTCACTTTTTAAGCTAGGAACTTCAGTTTCTTCACTAATACTTACGTGTTCTGCTGTAGTCACGTTAGATACTGGCTCTGTCCTTTTCTGAGAGAGTTCTTTTAAACGTTTATACTTATCTTTAGCCTGCGTGCGAAGTTCTTTTAATTTATTTGTATATTCAATGTGAACGTTACGAAATTTGTCAACAAGTGCTTCACTTCCTTTGTTTAAGGATTTATCTAAATTATCTTTTAAATGTTGGGGATTAGTTAAAGTATTGGAAGGAACAGAAAATTGAACCACATCCCCACTTTTCCAATAAACAGTTACAGTTTGTTCATTATTAGTACCTAACGACGGCCAGGAGTGTGGATAAACCATAACGGCTAGGCCGACATGCCACTCAGAATTAAATTGCAACTTATGAGGTAACCTAACTCGGAAGGAATTTGTTCTATTTCCTTCTATGTTTGTGTTAGACGGAATAATAATATAAAATGAAGTCATTTTTTTACAAATTAAAAAGCTTAAATTTTAATTTATGTATAATTATCTCCAAGTTATAGAATTAGCGGGTATCCAACTGTTATGTTCTGGACCATAACCCTTCCAACTGACAAAAACATAATCTTCCCCATCGCGTTTCCTTTTTTTTCAAAACTTTATTAATGTCATATAAATTCTCATCCTTTTTAGAATTCTCTTTTACTAAAATTAAATCATTAGAATAAAACCACCCCCTAATCTGTTCTCCATTAGAGTCTTTAATTTTGTATGTAGGAGGTTGATAGGGAACTAAGCGAACTTTATCAATAATAAAAATTTCATTTGTGAAATTTGGCAAATAGCCCTTTTGAAATATATGCTTATATTTTTCGATTCGCACTCTATCTCCTACTGAAAACTTTTTCCTTCTCCATTGAGAAGAAGAGGCGTGTGTCCCAATTGCTCTATTCTTTAGTAATTGCCTTAATTTTTCTGCATTTTTAAAATTGACATCAGTTGGGCGCATACCTATACTGGAGTTAAATGAGTTATTTATTGAGCTAACAATTTTTTGGATAACATCCACCCATTTTAAAGTTTTATTTTCTGTGAAGTACCTATATAATCTTTCCTTAATGCTCCTGTTCGCTCTTTCTGCCATCCCCGCATGCCACAGAGGTGAAGTAAGCATAGAGAAATGTTCCATATCCAAGGACTTGAAGTATTTTTGTACTTGTTTAGCAGTAAATTCAAGTCCTTGATCAGTTAATAATTTCCATGGAATGACTTTAGTACGAGAAAATAATTTTTTAAATGCATCTATCATATTATCACTATGTTTACTCTTTACAGGTTCGACAAATATTTGACGACTGAGTGTATCTATACACACTAATAAATATTTATATCCTTGATTTTGTTTACATATACGATTAAAAACACTCAAATCTGCTTGCCATTCTGTATGAAGTCCGGGAGCTAAGGTTGGCATTCTTTTATATTTTCTAACAACTCTTCTATGAAGAGTATTGACACTTTGACTTGATAGATAGTCCTTGACATCTTGTCGTGAAATATTTTTATCAAGTTTCCTAGCTGATAGCAAAAGCGGTTCAAGAGAGGTAAAACATGTTGAGGAATTAACATTTTTATATAATTTATCAAGTATTTTTATCTTTTTAGTAGTTAACGCTACTGCCATAAGGACGGTTTATAAGAAAATACTTGTTTGAAACAACCACCTTCACCTTCTTGTTTATTAATAGTTTTCGACGGAAAAAGCAAATTTTGTAAAACTGTATGTTTGTTTATTCTACGAAGAAATTCGTCGTAACCAGTTGGAATTGGTCTTTTACGCTTATTCTTATTTTTAAGTATATGATTTATAAGATCTTCTATATTACTTGTAATGAATGAATCTTTGCTACCTATTTTTCTCGCTAATTTTCCATTTGGCAAAACACCTAATTCACCGGCATGTTGTCTTATATATTTCAATGCTTGTTCTTTTGGACTAGGCTCATTATCGGTATCTGCCGATAAAAATTCATCTTCCTCTTCATCACTTTTATCTTTTACCTCACTTTCATCAGCTTCAACTTTAATATCTTGAACAGGATATTGTCTCCTTATACCAACTTTACCTAATGATTTTTTATGTAGTTTCTTTTTTATTATAACTTTACGGGGTGGTTTTTTAATAGGATCAGCAATTGCTGCTAATTGAGGTTTGTGGTCAATATTTTTTGAAACCACATCCGCTATTTCTTCAAAATTTTTCAATTTAACATCAATAGGTTTTTCCTCCTTCTCTTTTAAAAGTTTATTATACCTTTTAAAATCTTGTTCATAACGAATTGCCCTTGTTGTAGGATCTAATATTTCTTTATTGGCACTAGTATTTTGCAAACGTTCCTTTATCAAACCTATAGCAGTCCCATCTCCGCTTGAAAGTAATTCTTGATTTTCATCGAAACCCCCAATTATATTTTTATAAATGTCTTCGGGGATTAGAAACATTCTATTTGCATTCTTCATAACTGTATTATTTCATCAATAATTTTTTATTTATATTATTTTAAAATTTTATCAGTAATTATTGGGATAATAAGGCTAGCAAGAAGCCCAGCAACCGGAGGGATTCCATTTCCTTTTTGCAATAAAATTCTCGTAGATGGGGCACTTCTGGATCTACTTATTTTACGCAACAAATTTGCATGTTTTTGCAAAGTTGTAATTCTATTTTTATGAAAAGGTAAGCGTCCTTTTAATAAATTAAAACAAATTTCCACAAAACATAACAATTGTTCATCTGAAGCCTTATTTAATAAATTCTTTAATACATTATTCGACTTCGAACAATTAAAAATCGAACGCAAAAAATTTGAATTTCGCTGTATTAGATCGCTAGTATAAAATTTTTTCCTCATTTTGGAATATAAACTATTGTTTTACTCTCATCATCACGATATATATGTGTTCTAAGTCTTAACAACTCAGGTGTGCTGGGATGTATATCAACTAAAAGATATCCAAAATTGTCTTTAGTAGCATCCGAATACGCCTCTAAGAAATATTTTGAGCGTGAAGGAAACAAATGGGAAGCAAGCGTTCTTATCTGCAAGGCTCCAGCAGGATTTCGCATTAACAACAAATAGTGTGAATTATTACGAGCTATTTTTAATTCTTTGCTAAACAAATGCTGTGTTATTAATATAACACTCATTTTCCAATTATGAGATCCTTTCGTAAATATTGTATCTAATAGATTTTGATTCATCCCAACCATTAAGTCATCGAGTACAAGCAACATTTTTCCATTTGATTGAATGGCCTTTGTACGTATAAATTCCTCACCTCCTACTGGCAGACCATTATGAACTATAACTCTTGTCTTACCTTTATTAACAAACCCTATTCTCTGCATACGTATAATATTTTTATTTAACTCCCCATAACAATATAAGACCAAATCAATTTGATATTTTCCCTCATTGTCATCTGGAATCATTTCAGACAAGTTTTCTAGAAATTTTTTAACCCATTCTGATTTACCAGATCCTGTACTCCCCGATACAATCATTGTAAAAGGGTGCTTGAATCGTGAATGTATTAAATCAAATTTTTCAAATCCTGACATTTTAAAATTTTATTTAATTTTTATAAATAAGTATATATAGATTTAGGAATTTTGCAATTAACAAAATGAATGTAATGGAACTTCTTTTCACTCTTATGGTCTGGGGAGTTCTCGAAGACGACCCTGAACCAGAACAGCAACAGAATACATCAAACGAATCTCAGACGGACCAGCCACCATTAATAGTGGTTGAAGAATCTGGAGACGAAGTTGAAGAGAAGGAAAAGGTAAGAGAATTTAAATAATTAAATTTTTAAAATTTTAATTTTAGAAAGGTGTAGATGTTATTACCCCCGCATTTGGGCTTCTTACAATAATGGATGATATAATAGAAGATAAAATGGATGAGGAACAAATTGAAGATGAAATTAATATAGATACGAGCGATAAAATCCTACGAATTACTCAGGACGACAAGCCTTTGGATTGGACTGTTGAACCAGAAAATCCTTTTCGTGAACCTACACCGACAGCAAAACAAAATGAAGATATTAAATCTAAAATTCCAACAACATCTATATCAATACGTTCTAAGACACATTTACCTATTCCTTTAATTGAGTATCTTTGCCAACTACGAAATTGTTCGTTCAAGGAACTTCATGTACTATTCAATAATCTTGATGCTCGTCGTGAAATTATTGAGCATTTACGCCAAAATGTGCAGTTACGGACATCTCATCTAAAACCAACGTGTCGCAACTTTATTGTACATTGTCATGACCTTACAGTTCAATCAGCAAGTATTGTTCCAGCAATGAGTGGTTATTTGGGCATAACTGTAAGTTTTTAATCAAAAGACTAATAGCATTTCTTTATTTTAGGTCCGCGGATATTATTATGTAAAGCATAATTTCAAACTTTGTCATCCATATCTACCATGTATTATTGAGTTTGGTGGAGGACATCATCGATCATTTTACCCTCTTGAAGTCCTTTGTGTAATCCGAAACAAAATGAAAGGAGGATGTTATTAGATAAATAATAATTTTTTAAAATTGAAAACCACATATAAATTGTTTTTTAATTTTTTAATTCACAATTAAATTGTCTTTATTTTTTAGTAAATAAATATTATGCAAATTTATAATTGTACAGTTGTATTTAAACTCTTTAAAGACAACGTTAAATTTTCTCAAGAAAATTATTTAAAGCTTGCAAGATTTGGAATTAATACTGAATATAATCCTAAAAGATTCCATTCGATAATTATGCGACTACGACACAAAGGAAATAAAACAACGGCAGCACTAATATTTCAATCGGGAAAAGTCGTTTTAACAGGCGTCCCTTCTCCCGAATTAGCAAATCAAACAGCATGGAGAGTTGTGAAAAATATTAGAGCTTCCAATTCTGCGGCAGGGAATTTCCAGAAAATTGGAATTAATAATCTTTTGGTTACGAATATTGTCGGAGCCTACAGGCATGAACAAAAATTAGCAATTGAGAAATTATTTAAACAACTTCGACAGCAAAATATTAAAGCCAATTACGACCCTACAATTTTTCCTGCACTCCGTTTCAAAATAAATGTGGAAGAACGAGATGGAGAAGCATCATGCCTATGTTACATCTCAGGACGTGTGATACTAACGGGAATAAAATCCATTCATGAAATGAAACATGTTTTTAACAATGATATTTTACCTAGAATTAAACAATTTCCACGAACATAATTTTTTTATTTAACAAAATATATTCAGAATAAATTTTAATAAAAATATAATCAAAAATGGTATCTATTTCTATAATCATTTTCTGTCCATCCGGAAGACCCAGGCAAATTTTGCAAATTTAAAACATTTGTATCTAAACGCGATCTTGTGCTTGTTGTCGGGGGTGTTGTCGTTGTATTTGATCGTTTTTGTTGACGCCTTTGTTCTACTGATGTCTGTAAATAATATATTATTAAAAAAAAGCTAAGAAAATTTAAATAACTATATTATTCCTCCTGTGTCCAAAAGGAAGAGTTTCCATTCCAGGCATAATTCTACCCTTTTCATAACATGGCCTGTATTCCTTCCTAGCCAGATGGGTGTAAAGCTGAGACCGACGAGTTCTTCCAATTTGAGGGAATTGCACACCAATTGAATTACCAACGAAAAAGACATCATCAGCAATCGTGTCGTCACTGAATATATATTTTGTATTTTCTTTAAATTAGATGATAAACTCACACTGCCCCATCAACATTGAATTGATTCAACACGAGTTGTTTCATAGTGTTGAAGTTAAGGAGCTGATGAGTAGCATTGAATAAAGAGATAGGGAAAGAAGGGCTTTGCAGTAACCAAATCCTCTGGCAAAGCAAAAACCTTTGTTAGTGCGTCAAGCTCACAAAAAAGTAGTTAAGTGAGTCCTTGAAAAGCACTTTTCTTTGGTTGTTCCCTCCAAGACTCATTGAATAAATTTTGAGTCCTGTTGTGCATATTCTTGTTGGCGGGTGGCTTCGCCTATGTAGAGCTTCTAATAATAGATGAAAATCATATTTTCCTCCATTATGAGCTATGCAGATTGTAAGCATATGTTGTGAACCGTGATTAAGTAGGTAGTCTAAGAATTGGTCCACAGGATTATCTTCAGCGTTGTCAAAAGAATGGAAAAACATACGCCGATGATTGAATGTGATGTTATTTGGAAAAGCGGTGTTGTCGCCTGGAGCATTTCTGAAGGGTGGGGAACACCAATTACGCCATCGTTCTCCTCTTGGAGTCCCACAAAAACACCCCTGAGCACGTTGGCCAACATCTTCAATACGAATACCTGCTCGTATACAGGCTTCACAAATAACCTGTAAACAAAAATTATATTTAAATATGATTAAAAAATTAACCTCGGCAATAATAAGAAGAGGTACATGCCTGTAGCCATTGATATTTTGGCTTATTTGTACAGGATCATCCTGACTTGTTTCAGCATCAAAAAAACAAAGACGAATTGGTTGTCGATGCTTTCTTGTTCTTTGTTGCTGTTGTTGTTCATTATTATTTTCATTAATATCTTCTTGTTCATCGTCATCATGTTTTAATGGCTGAATAAAACATGGCTGGTCCTCTGTGTGAGGGCCATTACACATTTTACAATTTATTTGAGGTTGTTGCCGTTGTCGTTGGCATTCGTGTGCTTGTTGTGCATAAATTATGTGATGACAATTCCAGCAAATACGACGCATTTGGCAAATGGATGCAAAATTACGTGTATCGCGTCGAATCATTTCTAGAGGAGCAGAATTGACTAAATGGTAGTCATAACATGCACGGCGTGGAAAAATGAATCCACAGTTTTGACACGGGATTCTTTCTTCTTCCTAATAAATAACAATAAAAATTTTACAATTTAATTAGATATTACTTGACATGGGAATTCGGGACCTGACCGCATGCAAAATCTACAAACTACAGTGCACCCAGCCCAATGACTCCAACGTGTCACTGATCGTTCACAGTCAATACAATAACGTTTGACTCCCAAAAGTTGTTCAGGGCGACCAATGTAGTTGTAGTGACGATTCTCCAAGAGCAGACATAAATTGTAACGAGCTGCTCTTCCCTCTCCTTTAAACACAATCCGGTACTGTTGCTCTTTTTGGAAAACAACAATACGAGTGTGCCCTTCTCCATAATATTGATTTAACCATCGTTGGAGAATCGCTACATGTTCAAGCGAATATTCCTATATTACGTAAATATAAAAGTATGTAAGTAAATAATGCCTGTAATCCATATGGAAGTCCGGCTGTATTCATTAAGTAGTTTAAAAAAATCAAATGTTGTTCTTGTTGTTGGCAAAAAGCTCTAAAATGAGCTGCTCCATTATTAGCATCGCCTTGATCAACAAGTCGAATTTTTGTAAGTCCAATCACTACTGCACGAGCAAGACAGTAGCGGTCGTTTGGATTATGGACGCGCACAATTGAACGACATCGAGAAGACACTGCATGTTCTTGGTCCATATCGCAGCTACCTGTAGGAACATGACTGCCTTACATTTATTTGAGAAATGTAAGACTAGTATGAACCTACCCGAATGTGATGCTGGATTATTAGTGCGCTGCCCAGTTAAAGGCCATACAGCTACAACTTTTGTTGTTGTTGTTCCTGAGAGAAGGTCTATCCCGGCCTGGGATATTTCGTTCAATCTCTCAATAGCTGCGGCTAATGCTGCAGCATTATTTTGTTCTACCGGTCTAAGTGGGACCGTAAATGGGTGGTGGAAGTTTGGTGGCTGCACCTGAAGACCAACGCGGAGAGGCGCTGGTCTTCCGGTGAGCACCCGATCCAAAAGTTGTTCAATAAGTGTAGTTAGAGCAAGGTCGGGTCGGGGATGATCGGCCAAATTATTAAATCTGATGTGGGCGATCTCCCCACGCGTGTTGCGTGATTGGGAGGCGAATGGCTCAATTCTTTCAATAACAAAGTAGTTTCTCATGTTTTCAATCTAAATTTAAAATAATAGTCTATTTTTTTAAAACAAATTTTAGCATGCGCAGTTATAGATAGGTGGGAACGAATAAATGTATGTAAGGACAATATAAAAGCTTATTTAAAGAAGATTTTTTTATTTACACGAAGATATGGAGACGACAATAAATCTTTAACTCTATAATCTGGTACCTAAACTTTTTTAACTGTCTAGTAATAATTTAAAAGAATAAAATAATTAAAATTTATTTAAGTAAAAAACATTACATATTATGTAAAGAATTTAATACAACAATTCTCTAATTTAAAAAAAAATCCTTAAAAAAACAATTAGCGAATTGTTGATATTAAAATTAATAACGCTATTAATATAAATGCTAAAAAATTGCTGAAAAAGAAGGCAATAAAATAAAATTATTTAAAAGGCAGGAAAAAAATTGCAAATATTTGTAAAAGAAATTTAATAACGGTAGAAAAGATATAAATATTATATTTTAAAATTGCGTTTATATTGATAGCAAATATAAATATTGAATTTATTATTAAGGTTTAGAAATATTTGCTATCAATGTAAATACATTAATTTTATTTACACATAATATCAATAAAAATTTTTTCAAAGTGGTTAAAATAATATTGAACAATAAAAATGGTTTACGATTTTTTACAAAAAAATATATGAAAAAAAAGCGGTGTAGTTAATCAAAGTGGTTAAAATAATATTGAAAAATAAAAATTGGTGTACAAATTTTACCAAAAAAATATTTGAAAAATAAAAGTGGTGTGGTTAAATGTTATTAAAAACAAATTAAATACTTTTTCCCCTCACGTTAAAAGAATACACTCAAAAAGCTTAGATTCTTTTAAAGTGAGGGGGAAAATATAAAAAATACTCATAATATTTTTTAAATTGTGGTGTGGTTATTATTATTAATTATATAAAAAATACAAAAAAATTTCCCCGCACGTCAAAGAATCCACTCAGAAAAAAACTTGACTTCTTTGACGTGTGGGGACACTGTTACACGTCGGGGTATTTGTCTACTTAGTACGTGTCCAAAAATATCAAATTTTCAAAAAAAAATTTTTTTGGACACGTGCTAGACAAGTAATCCGACGTGTATAGCCTCCAAATTCCAGAGTAGGGCACAAAAGATTTTTAGTCGATTAAATTGCAAAATGAGACCTTCCTAATTTTTAATGTTCTACTCTCATTTTATAATTTAATTGACTTAAAAAATACCCTACTATGGAAATTGTAGGCCCCGACCCATGTCGTATTTACAAGTAGGACAATGTCTATAAAAACGGGATAAATCCCAAAAACACGTTTTGTGCAATTTATGGGAACATGGTAAAAAAATTACGCTTTGTTTCGGCATAAAATCACGTACACATACTCCGCAAAGAGGATCCTCTTCTTTAGATTTATATGTTGCTGCCAGTTGCACACGGGAAGCTAATAATATATTTCGTTCTTTACCATTCAGTCCTTTTTTGGTAAATCAATATCATGAATGCGGCGTTCTCCGCGGAAATAAATTGCATCAGGATCTTCTGGTGGTACTACATAACTTACAATTCCTGGAGCTGGGGGAGTATGTCCAGGATTACCATATAATCTCTATTATATTTTTTGTTAAAAAATAGTAAAAAAAAGAATAAAATTTACTTGTGGATTTGATTCGGCATGAAGCGACTCCTGTGCCAATTCAGAAGAAGGTGACACTTCTTCCTACAAAAAAAGGCCCCCTAGCTTTTTTTTTAAAAAAAAGCTAGTGAGTATTTATTTTAGAGAGTAGGTAAGACTATCTAACGTTTGTTTTTCACGTATCCCTGTCAGAATAATTAAAAAAGTAAATACTAATGATTAATTAAAATCCCCCTAAAATTTTGAATATCATGTACCGTTTGATTTCTTTTGATTAAATTCGAATTTTTATTCTAATTTAGTGATATATCATTTGAAAAAATTTCATTAAAAAATTATTGTGAAAACAATAATATCATTGTATTTATAATAATTCGTTATCATTAAGCTTATTCAATTTTAAACAAAAAATTCCATCTTAAATGATAACAATTTCAAATTTTTTTTTCCTTTTTCAAATTTCTATTTCATTTTAAATACTACACATTCAGAAATAAAATTTTATTTTTTAAAAAACTAAAAAGAATAATCAAATTCCATTTCATAAAATATAAAAATTTTATTTTAGACAAGAATGAAAATAAATATTTTTATCATGATATATTTAATTCAAAACCAAGTTTTATTTTATCAAAATACTATAAAAATTTTTAAATATTTTAAAGCTTTTTTTTCAAATTTTGATTCATTTTTAATAATAAACAATTTCATTTTTTAAGATTTTTTTCAAATCCTTTTTTCAATTTCATTTTAAATACTACACATTCAGAAATAAAATTTTATTTTATTTTAGACAAGAATGTTTTATTTTAGACAAGAATGAAAATAAATATTTTTATCATGATATATTTAATTCAAAACCAAGTTTTATTTTATCAAAATACTATAAAAATTTTTAAATATTTTAAAGCTTTTTTTCAAATTTTGATTCATTTTTAATAATAAACAATTTCATTTTTTAAGATTTTTTCAAATCCTTTTTTCAATTTCATTTTAAATAATAAACAATCTCAAATTTTTTCACAATTAAAAATTTTTTTTCAAATCATTTAAAAAAATTTTTTTTCAAATCATTAACACAATTTTTTAAATTTTTTTTTCCAATCTCTATTTCATTTAGTTAATAAACAAATTCAAACAAATTTTTAAAAACTTTTATTTAAAAAATTTTTTTTCAGTATAACAAATTTTTTTCAAATCATTTGAAAAATTTTTTTAATTTTTTTTAAAATCTCTATTTCATTTAGTTAATAAGCAAATTCAAAAAACTTTTTTCAAGCAGGTTTCAAATTTTTTAAAGATTTTTTTCACATCTATCTTTCATTTTAATTACTAAACAAAATCAAATTTTTACAAAAATTAAAAAAAAAATTTCAAACAATTTATAAATTTTTTTCGAATCTGTATTTCATATTACTTAATAAATTATTTCAAAAAAAATTTTCTCAAAACAATTTTTTTAATTTTTAAAAATTTTTTTCAAATTTCTATTTCATTCAAATAATAAACAAACGTACAATTTTTATTTTTGGAAACATAAAAGCAAATTAATCGAAAATTAAAAATTAATGAAAAAATTTTAATAAGTTTCATTCAATTTAATTTTAATTTCTAAATAAATTCAATTTTAACTTGTTCTTTTCTTCTTTTTAGTAAATAAGCAAATCATAAATCTTCAAAATCCTTGAAAATTGTAATAAAAGTTTTTTTAATTAAATTTTAAATTAATAACAATTCAATTTTAATGTTGTATTTTTTTAAATAAAGTTCTAATTCAAACGGTACATGTAAAACGTTAAACCATAGGATTTATAAATACTCACATATTCGACATCTCTGTCAATAGCAGCAGTTGTATTGCTGGCATAAGAAGAGTTCTGCACATTACCAACATGAGGATTTTGATTTGCTGCAGATGTTGAAGGACCTTCCTCTAAATAATATTTTTTTAAAAAAATTTAAATACAATTTTTTAAAATAAAAATTTAAATAAAATTTTCGCTTATTCACTCAGATTATTTTTCGAAAAACACAAAATTTTTAACTACCTATCATATTTGTAGTCTGCTGAGACGCCGCAATTTGCCCTTGTTCTACAATTGTTAAAGTTGAGTTTTTTGCAAATTTTAATTTGAAATCTATCGATCCTGCCCAGTTTACTCTTTCATTGTCCTCAGGTACAACGATCAAGTTTTTTAACACCACTATCTATAATTAACAAACATTTAAAATTTATAAGAAATTTAATTAAATTACATCATTAATATTTGCTGTCTCCAATTTCGATGCCTGCTCGTTCCAGCCGAAAATTGAAATGCGCTCTTTCTCGTGAGTCTGTCCGACCTCCACTACAAGATCTCCCCTGTCGTATTTATTTTTTGTTGTTAACGCACGCTTCACAAATACCACTACGCCTTTTAACTCTCTTAAATTTATTTTTTTTAAGATTTACCCCCCCCCCCCCTTCCCCCAAAAAACTCACTCAAATATATCATTCTTTTTCCATGCTAGCATTAATACGTCAGTACTCGTCAAATTTGTAATTGGATCAATTAGTGTTAATAGATGTAGATTTGCTGGTCTGGTAGTTTCACGCAATCGTCGTTTTTCGGCTATCTGATTAATTTATTAATAAATTAATTTTTAAATAAAATTTTATTTTAAAATCTACCTCATCTGCTAACGCCTGTTTTGCTTGTAATGCCTCCGTTTCTTGTGGACTTAATTGTTGTTGTTGTTGTTGAGGAACATTAGCATTAGTTACTTTTGGTATTGTATAGCCCCGAAAATTGGGACTTTGTATTTGTTGTTGTTGTTGTTGCTGCGGAATATTTTGATGCAACTGATTAGTAATTGGACGGACTTGAGTTATTGGTGATTTCTTCCTTTTTCGGGAAGCAGTAGAAGAATTTGAAGACATTTTTTACTAAATTTAAAAATTGAATATAGGTAATTTAACACTAAATTAATATAAAACTTAACTAAAAGTTGTTTTATTTAATTAAATTTTTTAGCTAAATTAATTTTTAAAATGAAACTAGTGAATAATGAGTTGGGGACTGCAGCAAATACGCCTATTTTTTTATACGAACAAAAGATCGCTTACATTGATAAACACCCTTAAATTCTTTTGTATAGCTTAACCTATGCTTAATGAAATGACGAGTGGTAGTGACAACAATGCTATAAAGGAATTTAAATTAACTAAGTGAAGATATTTTGCTCGGTTTTAGGAATTTATTTATAGTTATCAAATAAACGATCTTTTATTGTTCAACAAAAAGAAAAATTTAGAAAATTAATTTAAAAAATTTTTTTTAACTTGAGAGTCTTACTGTTTTTTTTTTACTTTGGCAAAAACGTTAAGTTTTAATTATTTTTTGCCGATGTGAATGTTTAAAAAATTTTAAAACTTGTAAGAAAATTTACAAAAAATTAAATTCGAAAATTTTAATTGTTCTACCTTCCAAATAAGGGTAATATGAGTATTTGGGAGAAGTAATACGTCCAGAAGCTAATAAAACACCATCGGGAACTAAAAGAAGAAAATTACTTTTTAACAAATTGTGTAATTCTTTAACCATTTCCATCAATTTTAATACTTCGATTGCAAGCAGAAAAAGTTCGAAAACGAAAACTGACAGAGAATTGGCTTTGAAGAAGAACAGAAGCAGTTAATTGTATAACTGAAGTACTTGAAATGTACTGTTGAGGTGCCTGAATAAATTAAAGGGAAATGACAGGAATAAATAATGTTTTTATTTATAAAATGATTTTGGAATTAAATAAGCTTCGAGGGAACTACCTTAATCCATCTAAAGAAAATCACTTATTTAAAGAAATAATATAAGACTTGGGAAAGGACGGATTCTTTTACTTTTAAACATCTGCTTTAAACATCCACTATTCTTTTAATTAATTACTAACCAATTACTTCTTTCCTTTTTTGTTCTTGTAATGGTTCTGTAGCACAAGCAGGATGTTGACATTCACTTAAGCCCCAACATCACGAAGTTCCAGAAATTCGTTCAAACAATTACCGCAGGTTGATGGAAATGAAAATTAGACAAAAATAACTTCCAAAGGTTATTGTTTTTCTGTGTAAAGAAACCAGCGACAACTTAAAAAAAAATAAATTTTCAAAAAAATTTCAATTAATTATAATTGCCGTTTATGTCGCTGATTTGTCCGTTTTAGTGTCCGCTCACTAACAAAACTAACATCAGACCATTCTTGGCCAGCCAAAAAAGCTCCTCCACAGTCAGATTTAATTGCTCTAAATTCAGCCTTCAAAAAAATTTTTTTTAATAATTAAATTTAAAATAATCTACTTGAAATCCAGTTCCAGCTAATTCTGTACTAGAATCAGAAGAGAAAAATACGTCAATTTGGCGATGGGATGAAATAAAATTTGGATTTAATTCATTATTGTCAGTTAAGGGTAAACTACAGCTTGGTGGAAGTAATAGAGAGGAAGTTGCCTTTAGAAATAATTTTTTGTAGTGAATTAGAAAACAATTCTTATTTTTACTTTAAGTCCATCATAAATAGCTATATAATCAAAACAAGGGGTAACTTCCATAAAAGAGTCCAACATAATTAGCTAAAGTTGAATTAACAGGATTTTTATTTGTTCTTGTTGTGGAGGTTTTTTTGTTCTAATTTTAATACACTTAAACGAATTTCTATAAGATTTACACGTTCGTTATAAAAAAATTGTTGAAAGTTGACTAATTTTATTCTTAAATGCTTTTTACCTCAATATTCCGTTCACAACAAAGATTTGGGTAATAATTCTCAGTTTGAGGATCTATTGGAACGTTTCATTTCTTCCATTCATTTTCCAAAGCTTTAAGAGAACCACCACAACCTTTGGAAGGTCCCAATGTTGCTGTTCTTTAAAGAAATTTTTTCAAAATTTTATAAAAATAAAACAAAGAAAACCTCCAAAAATTCAAAACTATTTGATTGATCAATTATTTTGTCTTCTTTTCATTTTTTTCTACATCCACTTTGACCAATACAAAGGATTTTAGTTGGGTTACTCAAAGAATAATTTCGTCGCATTTATTGATCTCTAAAAAATATTTAGAATTAAGTTAGTACTAATGTTTGGACAGTAAAACCTTTTCTTCACAATACTTTCATTGATTCTCATCTCTAAGATACCCATCAATTCCCTCCAAATCGACCAATACAGAGTTCTGTACGAACTCAGGTTTAAACCCTGAAAAAAATAAAATATAAATTTTTCAGCATTTAACAATTTTTGCTTGTATAAAATATAGGTAGTTAAAAGTGTGATTCACTTTGCAAAGAAAGTGAGAAAAAAGGAAAATAATACCGCATAATCAATAAAGCGGATACAGCCCAAGTGGGCGCACGACCTACCGGCGCAAAGCTATAACTTGCGTGAAGATTCCCGCATCATGCCTAATTTAGTATTAAACGATTCCTCTCATCAAGCTAAAGCGTTTGGTATCAAGATCTATAAGGGCCCGAAATTTTTCAGCAAGTTATGGCTTTGCGCCGTTATGGCCGTGCGCCTACTTTGGCGTGTCCAACATCGGCCATTATTGGGATTAATACGCTTGGGTGCGACCAGTTTAGTGCTAGACGCTTGAGTCCAGATGTGCCCAGTTTAACGCATGACATTCATAGCGACTATTAGAGTGCGAGCCTGTTAGTGTGGCCATTTGAGAGCAGCAGAATCAACTTCAGAATCGCCCTCAGAATCACCCTCAGAATCCCTTCAGAATCACCCTCAGAATCCCTTCAGAATCACCCTCGGAATCGCGGAATCGCTTCAGAATCACTTCATAATCGCTTCAGAATTGCCCTCAGAATCGCTTCAGAATCACCCCCAGAATCACTTCAGAATCACCCCCAGAATCACTTCAGAATCGCCCTCGCTTTACTTATCCCCCTCACTACTCCATTCAACCCCCACAACCTCCTATAGGATTGGGTTAACAAAGTATTGATCGATTAGAACAAGAGAGCCTGAAGAGACCGGTTATATGGGAAGAGAAGAAATTTTTTCTCTAACTTCTCTAACCCAATAATCGGTCTCTTCAGAGCCCTCTTGTTCTAATCGATCAATACTTTAATAATGGTAATATAGTAGTGGACATCTAGATAAAATAAAGATTAAAGTTAATAATAATATTTATTTTCTAATCCCCTTTCAATATATTCTATAAACGAGGATTATTTATTTACTTCAGAGAATATTTTAATTTTACTGAATTTTACAAAGTCCCGATATTTAAAAATTTCATTGACTTTGTTTAAGTAATTGATCTTTTTTTTTTGGGTTTCGAAAATAAAAAATTCGGAATTTGAATAATTCTTGATAGGTTTTCTTTAACTGCAATATTTTTAGATTCATTCGAGATCCATACGTCTGCAGACCCTGCCACTGCGGTCACAGTGGTTCTAAATTCGAATGAATTTGTGAGGGTGAAGAAGACCCAGAACGTGGATTGTTTGCAGGAAAATGTTATTGCAAAAGCAATGTTGATGGGCCAAAGTAATTTTAAAAATATTGAGAAAACAACAAATTTTCTTAATTATCTAAAGTTGTGATCGATGTAAAAATGGATTTTGAGAAATGAGAAAAGAAGATCCTGATGGTTGTCGGCCATGTTCTTGGAATCTAATTGGGACTTATGGGAATGAAGGTTGGGACAAAGTGACAGGAAAATGTACATGTAAAGCTCTTGTAATGGAAGAACAATGTGATCATTGTCTTCAAGAACATTATGGACCAAGTGTTGACGATCCTAATGGATGCAAGACTTGGTAAAAAATTTTATATTTGGCTTTATTTTTTTTTTGTAAAATTTTTATGAAACATATCCATAATGTTGGATTTTTTTAAAATTTAATTATGAATTTAATTAAAATTTTTGATTTAAATATATTTTATAAATTCGACTAATTTTTTAAATATTTTTCTAGTGATTGCGATCCTGGTGGCGCTTATGACAATCACTGCGATAGTGCTGAGGGTATGTGCCGTTGCAGACCAAATTATATTGTGAGGAAAATGGATATTGCTGGCCATGCATCGATAAATATACAGTTGAAGTAATTTTTAAAAATTTTTTAAAAATTAAATAGTTTTGATCTTTCAAAAAAGTTGACTTTTTGGGTTGGTTTTTGCTCCTTTTTTCTCTTTCCGGTCAACCTTTTGTAAAAAAGATTGTGTGAAGTACAAGTTACTTCCGACTATAAAAAATTGATGGAAATTTAAAAACAATTAAGTTTATAATATAAAAAGACCTAAAAACTTTTTTTCTCAGTCGGGTCAAACTTTACAAAATTTCCGAGTAGATGGGCGGGTTGTGCAAGGAGCAAAAATGAACCCCTTCTTATTTCATTAATTCATTACTTCATTTTATAAATTTTATTTATTTTTTTTTTGTAAATATTTTATAAAATTAAAGTTTATTATCTCCCACCGTTTTCAATTTAATTTATGAAAATAATTTTTTAATATTCACTTTAATTTTTTAGTTAATAATGAGTTCCAATCGACGACGACCAGCTAGTAATTCTTCTGATGCGCCACCTACTAATAGAGCTCGGATCGACAATGGGCTTAATATTCTACCAGCTGCAAATAATAACATTAACAACAACAACTTTCCAAACAACTTACCAAACAACAATAACAACTTACTAAACAACAACAATAACTTACCAAACAACAATATTGATGTAATTTTTACAAATAATTAAATTAATTTTGTTATTAAAAATTTAATTTTTAATAAAAATTCTTTTTATGTGTAATAAAAAATTTTTTATTTCTATAAAGGTGGAAGCAATAATAGCCGCTGAAAGGGCACGTGCTAATATTATTGAAATGCCGCCTGCGGCTATGCTTCTACCACTCATAGATATCCGCAATCGCCTGACATCTTCCAATTATGCCTTTGCAGGGTGGCGCACAAATCACGTGTTTAAGTAATTTTTTGTGTAGAAAATTAAAAATTTAATTTAAAAATTTTAGTTCTCTGACTGGGGTTGTTCAATTTGTACATCGTGGTGCAACTCTTAGACGCAGCTTTGATCGGTGTGACGTTCGTGTTAGTTTTGGCTTTGGCACTGATACTCAGACTGTTGGCATATATGCTTATGATCAATGCGCTGCTATTCTTGAGACTGCCCGGGTTAATGAGGTAATTTAAAAATTTTTTATTTGAGATGATTTTTTTATAAAGATCTGCACATTTACCGCACTTACGGTGGTGGAACAAGGGGACAATAGAGGACGGTGGACGGGCACCGTACCTTTTGTTTTGCGATTTACACGTGCGTCAGCATTTGCTATTACTGGGCCAAACAACAACAACAACGTAAATAACAACAATAATAATTTGCAGCAAGCTCCCGCTGATAACAACAACAACATTCCTATTGGTAATAAGAATAATAATAATAATCTAAAAAAAATATATTCGGTTAATTTTTAGTTGGAAATGTGGCCAATCACAGAGAGATGCAGGGAACAAATGGCGGCACGGCAAACAATGTACTTCCTATTGGTAATAATAATAATAGGAAAAAAATATTTCGTTTAATTTTTATTAGGAAATATGGCCATGCAAAGAGAGATGCAGGGGCCAAGCAGCAGCAGCAGCTCATCAAACAACGTTATTGCCGCACCAACTCCTCGTGTCTCGACAACTGCACGTGCAAATCGTGAGCGTGCTACGGATCAACGAGGGGTAGATATTTTAGAAAAATTATTCAATATATAGATATAAAATTTTTTAAAATTATTTAAAATTTTCGAATAATAGTAATACATATAATAATGTTAAATTTTTACTAAATTCTTTTAAGTAATTTATATTTTCTTTTAAGTAATTAAATGAATAGATTTGATGTGGAGAATTAAAAAAAAATAATTTGGATTTTCTTTTAAGTAATTTTTTAAGTTAAATAATTTTCACTTAATTAAAAATGTTTTATTCTAAATTCAATAATTTAGTTAGTAATAAAAATTTTTTTATACATTTTATTTGTATTAATCAAATTAACTGAGCTTTGTCAAAAGAATTAATTTTTGAATATTTTCATGATTTAAAAAAATTCATATATTTTTCGAAAAAATCAGTTTTCAAATGTAAAAAAAAAATAAAAATTTTTTTGACAACTTCAAGTTTTCTATTTTCTAAATTTAATTAACCTTGTTAAATTTTTTAATAAATAAAATTCATATATTTTTTAGATAAAATAAGAAAAAATGTTATTAATCTCTCTTGCAATATATTTTTTTTGAAAAAAATATTTGTTTTTTAAATTTTATTAATTAATTAAATTTTATTAAAAAATTATTTATGTTTTTTTTGATAAATTCAATTTATAAATGTTTGAATTTCTATTTTTAAATTTGACTAATTTTGTTATATTATTTATTAAATAAAATTTATATGTCATTGATAAAGTTAAATTTTTTTATTTAATCCCAGATTTAAAATATTTTTTGAAAAATTTTTTTGTAAATTTTACATAATTAATTAAAAAATTTTTTTTAATTAATAGTGTTTTTGACAATTTCAATTTCTAAATGTTAAGAATTTCTATTTTGGAAACGGATATAAATTTTTTTATTTAATCTCAGATGTAATAATATTTTTTTGAAAAAAATTGTTTTTAAAATATTATCTAATTAATTAAATTAAAATTTTTTGAAAAAAATTGTTTTTTAATTTTGTATAATTAATTTCAATTTTTTTAGATTAATCGTGTTTGTTGACATTGCAATTTATAAAAGTTGGAAATTTCTAGTTTTAAATGGAATTAATAATTTTTTATTAAATAAAATTCATGTCTTTGATAAAATTAAAATTTTCTTTTAATCAGGTGTAATATTTTTTGAAAAAAATATTTATTTTTAAAATATCATCTAATTCATTTAAAAATTGGAAAAATTGGTTTTTTTAAATTTTATCTAATTAATTTAATTTTTTTAAATAATGTTTTTTGACAATTACAATTTATAAATGGTGTGAATTTCTATTTTTAAATTTAATTGAATTTGCTATTTTTCTTTGATAAAATTAAAAAATTATTTTTATCTCTGATGTAATAATATTTTTTTGAAAAAAAATATGTTTGTTAAATATTATCTAATTAAGTTAAAATAATTAAGAATGAAATGTTTTTTTAAATTTAATTTATTTAAATTAAGGCTTGTCAATTTTAATTCATAGATGTTGAAAATTTTTTTATTTTTAAAATTATTAAATAAAATTGAAATAATTCTTGATAAAATTTAAAAAATTATTTAATTTCTGATGAAATAATATATACGTATATATTTTGAAAAAAGTGTTTTTTTAATTTTTAATCAATTTAATAATTGTGTAAGGGTCATAAATATAGTTCTTAATTTTATTATTTTAAAAATTCTATTTGTGGTTGAAATTTTTTAATAATTTATTTATAATGAATATTGTTTGTAATATTTAAATAATATATAAATGATTAGTTAAATGCACATAATGCTCAGTGGAAACAAGGAATTATTAGAAAAGATTCATTTAGGAGAGAAATATAAAAGATTTGAGCCCGAATAAATATTTTCTAATTTAATTTGGAATGTACTTTTTATTTGGAAATTTAGTCCCTATGTACTTTTAAATCGTTTTTTTGTCGATCGTAACCCTGGTTTAAAATAAAAATTTTTTAAAATTAATTAATAAATATTTGTTTTTAAAAATGTTTTCTAGTCATCATCATCATCCTCAACAGCAGCACCCCCATCGCCATCACCATTCTGGGCCTTCCAGAATGCCCGTGAGCGTGAAGTGGCCGCTGCAACATCGGCGCTCCGGGCTTCTGGAAGGCCCCCAGCTTCAAGGGCTGTATCTCCACGCTTGCGTGGCCGTATTGGAAGAACTCCACCTCTTGGAGTATATGTCAATCCAGAGGCCGTTCAAAATAACGGTTAGTTTTCTAGTTGTGAAGTTGTCTTTAGGTAGGGGGGTATTGATTTTAGGGAGGGGTACTAGTTTAATTCTAACCTAGCAAAAAAATTTAATTTAGTGAGAGCTGTCATCGATGACGATGATGATGATGACGTAGAAGTTGTTGAAGTGACTCCACCCCGCAGACCTGCATATTTTTTCCGTGAAAATGGTTTGGAGTTGGAGGTCCCTGAGGATGATGAGGATAATGAGGGTTTAGGAGCGCGAGAGGTAAAAAAATTTGAATTACATGTGGTAACGCTCCCTCCTCATTTTGACGCCCAAGAAGAAGAATGCTTTTGCCAGGAGCCTTTTGCAGGCACCCGAGTTGTTTTTATGGCATGCCTCCACAAAATGCATTATAATTGTTTTGTTCAGTGGGCGCAAGGCTCGCGTGTGTGCCCGTATTGCCGCCGTGACATGCTTCATGGCGCGGCGGTTGATGGGCGCGCACGCGATGGGCAGGGATCCTCAGCCAATACTTAATACTAAAATTATTACTTTTTAAAATTAAGGCAAGAGGATCCCTGTTTTATTTGCTAATGTTATTTATACTTAGTTTTTGTTACTTTATTAATATTTCGCCCACAATCCTGTTTGAGTCTCAGATTAATTTTTTTTCATGCCTCGGAATGGTCAGATTTCCTTCTTTATAAATGATAAATTTTTCCGCTAGACCGATTTTTGCCGCCGAAGGCTATTTTTTCCTTCCTAATACTTGCTCTTTACCAGTAATGTTTTAAGGAAAAATGATTGACATTAAAGACAGCAAAATCTGAGACTCAAATAAGGGTGGGGGCGGGATATTAATAAAGTACCTAGTTTATTTTTTTTTTAACTTGTCTGCCTTAATACTTTTAAAATGTCTTAATATTATTTTAATACATGCCTTAATCTTTTAAATAAGTTAATTTTCATAGAATTATTTTAAATATATGCCTTTTTTTACTATTAAATAATTATAAACCATATTATACCTACATTTTTTATTAAATAAATAAAATTGTTTTTATAAGAATAAATCAAATGATGATGATTTGTTTTGAAAATGGGCAATTAAGTAGTGTCGGGCTCCAGAACCCGTAATGACCAAAACACGGAATACTTTTAAAATCATATATTTAAAAAAAAACAGAATTTATTTAAATAAGAATTTTAAATTCATTTATTTAAATCAGAATATTTTTAAAAATCAGAACATTTTTAAAATCAGAATTTTTTTAAAATCAACATTTAAAAATAATCCTGAAAAGTTTTTTAAAATTTTCTCTTGACTGTGTTTTGGTCGTTCCGTGTTTTGGTATGGTCCGTATTTTGGTCGTTCCTTGTTTTGTCGTTCCATGTTTTGTCCGTTCCGTGTTTTGGCATTCCTTCTTTTGCCCCTCACCCAATTAATTTAGTATTTAACTAATTTAAAGAGAGACCCTACAAATATTTAAAAATTTCTTTAATTTAAAAACATTATTGTATTCAATCTTATATGGGAATTTAAATTTTTTAATTATAGGTACAAATTCAACAAGAAATGAATAACGACCCATTTATAATCGAATCTGTACAGCAATTAAATTCAAGATCTCGAAATACCAGAGGGGAGGTCTGTAATGTGAGATTCAACCCTCTTGAAGAACATGCTCGGCCAGATTTAACAATGACAACGCTAATCACACGATTACTGGATCGGGTATTAGCTGGCCGGCCTCCACCGCTTCGAGTTGGGTTGCAACTACACCCGCCAGCATTTCACAACCCTTTCACGGTGCCGCTACGCCCACCAGCTCAGAATAATCCTGCAGCTTTGGCCGCAGCAATTGAACGTCTTAATGAGATGTCTCAAGCTGGAATTGACTTGCTGGCGGGCACCACTGTAACTAAGGTTGTTGCTGTTTGGCCTCTGAATGCCCAGTTGACAGACAGTCCAGCTGTTCATACAGGTGAGTAACAGTCTTGCTTTACATATTATTATTATTAACTATGTAAGGCGTTTCTGTTATTCAAGGTGCATGCAATGTTGATATAGAACACAACTTAACACTGCAATGCCGATCAATTGTCCAAGTGGTTAATCCAAATGACCGGTATTGTCTTGCACGTGCTGTGAACATAGGGCTCAAACGAATTAGATTGCTGGAGGTGAATGGCCCGCAACAACAGCAGCAATTTCGCTCTTTCTGCAGGCAACAAGAGCAACATTTAGAGGCAGCAGTAGAACTTATGCAGAATGCTGGTCTTCGACTTGATTTACAACATTATTCGCTCGACCATGTTACTGCCATTCAAAATTTTGTTAATCAAACAATTGGAGGGGAAATTCGAATTGTCGTTTTCCAAAAAGAACAACAATATCGGATTGTATTTAAAGGTAAGCCTGTTAAATTTTCCACAAAATTTTATTTATCTAAAGGTTCGGTCCGTGCTGCCAGGTTTAACATCTGCCTTCTGCTACAAAATAACCACTACAATTACATTGGAAGGCCAGAGCAGCTGTTTCGCGCTCATCGCTTTTGTATTGATTGTGAAAGGAGAGTAACTCGCTTATATCACTGGGCTGGTTGTAGTGTAGTTTGTAGACTCTGTATGCGAACAGGACCGGATTATCCATGTCAAATAATTGAGAGGATCCCGTGCAATGATTGTGGCTATGTGTTCCCTCAGCGGTCATGCTTTGATCATCATTTAACTAACCATCCCCCCGAGGAAATGACTGGGCCTCGATCACGACCATTTGCTTCAATTTGTCAATCGCGCCGAATTTGCACAAATTGTGGGCATGTAGTCTTTGGTCAACAACAACTACATAATTGTATAGCCCAACAACAACAACAACAACCGATACAACAACAGGCAGTTGAATGTAGTAAGTGTAAAGGACCTCATTTTCCTGAACAGCCTTGCTTTATTCAACCGCTTCCTATTGACCAAAATTATAACAATTATGAGGAAGGCAATCAAGAAGCAGAAACTGAAAATGAAGGACAAGAACAGGGACGAAGGAATAAAAATAAAAGGCAAAAATTAAGGCTGTGCTTTTTTGATGCCGAAACAAGCCAAGATCAACCTGTGCAAATAAGTTCAAACAACAATGGGTATAAACATATTCCTCTTCTAATAATCGCTGAAGTTATTTGTGAAAATTGCATTAAAGCGGGGATTGGAATTAATGAAATCGGTCAGCGCGCAACTGAATGTTTTTGTGGTAAACCATCAAATTATCAATGGCGAAAGTGGTGTTCACCTCCATTTAAAAATGCAACAGGAGACAACACAGAAGTTCCCTCTGCACTTTCTTATAATCCCCGTCGAATGTACTTTCACAGTTTCGACGACGAAGAGGAAAATCCTGTTGATCAATTCTTGGACTATCTTCTAAATGTAAAATTTAATTCTATTTCAAAATTTATAATATTATTTAGCATGGTTCACAAGATATTTTGACAATATGTATTGCCCACAACGGAGGGAAATATGACTTCCACCTAATTTTAGAAGCACTTCACAGGCGAAGTCTACCTCCAAAGTTTTTATGTACAACTGGTTTGAAGATTTATTCTATGGGGCTGAGTGGTAATCACCAAAGAAAACTACTCTTCAAAGACTCGTTAAATTATTTCATCTGTGAGCTTGATGCTCTTCCAAAAATATTCTCTTTACCAGAAGAAGTTGCAACAGTAAAGCCTTTCTTCCCCTACCTCTACGTAAAACGACAAAATTTACATAAGAGGATTCGGGGTCTGCCAGCGCTTCACTATTACCAACCTGATTTTAAAAAATTTAAGAAGAGAGCTAAATTAATTGAATGGCACCACCACCAACAACAACAAATAAATTCCGGTGTTAATTTCCAATTACGAGAACAATTAATTTTATATTGTGCCAACGACGTCGCGATCCTGCGTGAAAGTGTTCTTCGCTACAGACGTCTTATTGGGGAACATACACAGGGGCTTGACCCTTTTCAAGCAGCTTCTACTGCCGCAGGACTTGCCTTAACAACTATGCGCCGTTGTTTTCTTCCAAAGAACTGGCTAGTTCACTCTCCCGAAGGTGGTTATTTAAGAGGAAGAAGAGCTTCAGCAGAATCGCAGCGTTATATTCGTCTATTCGAATTGGAGAATGAAGAAGCTCGAGGGAAGGTGCAATGTGCTCAATGGGCAGTTGGAGAGGCTCATGTGGAAGATTGTGGTTATCGTCTCGATGGTCTCTGGTTTCGGTCCCCACCACTTAGACCGTTGGCAATTGAATATATGGGGTGTTACTATCATGGTATTTTATATTTAAAAAATTTTAGTTTAATTAGAAAATTAAAATTCAGGATGCCCCCGATGCTTCCCAATACGAGACCAACGTTTGGCTGCAGGCCGTACCGCTGAAGAACTTTATGAGCGTACCCAAAATCGCCTTTGCGAGTTGGAGCAACAACATGGATATTCTCTACATGTTGTTTGGGGACACGAAATGAAAGATCGTCTTCGTAACAACCCCCAACTTAAGCGTAAATGGGATGAAATTGATTGTGTGAAGCCTATGGATCCTAGAAATGACTGCCTGAGGGGAGGCCGCACTGAACCATTCAAACTCCATCATGAATGTGCAGCAGATGAGGAGATTCTCTACATTGATATAGTACTTTACTGCTTTTTAAAATTTTATTATAATTATTCTTAAGGTGAGTCTATACCCATATGTGATGAAGACATGTTCGTTTCCAATCGGAAACCCTCGAGTGTTAACAAGAGAAGTTCTTTTGTCTTCTACCCCGCTACCATGGACTTCTAAAGAACAAAACATCTATCAAGGATTGCTTCTAGTGAGAGTTTTGCCACCAACAACATTGAATGGACTACCACCTCTGCTCGCTTACAGAACATATGATGGAAGGTTAACTTTCCCCTTTTGTTCTACGTGTGCTAACAACAAACAACAAAGCCCTTGTCGACATGTGGATCGTCAACGATCTTGGGTTAGCGGGTACACACATGTTGAACTCAATCGGGCAATTGAACTGGGATATAAAGTCATCGATGTTCATGAGGTATTTAATAATTATTTTTTATTATTTAACGTCTAGGTTTGGCAATATGATCGATGGGACCAAGAACTCTTTCGACCATATGTCAACACCTTTATTTGTTTGAAACAGCAAGCAAGTGGCTGGCCTCAAGGATGCGAAAACCAGGTGGAACGTGACAACTACATTGCTGAATATGAACGGGTCGAAGGCATCAGAATGGACCCACAAAAAGTTGCCGTAAATCCTGGTCTTAGACTGATCGCTGTACGTTTATTTAACTACCAACAAAAATTTTTTTAATTTTTAAGAAAATTCTGGCGAATTCTCTTTGGGGTAAATTGGCACAACGTGTTGGTGGCACTGATGTTAAATACGCAAGAACACCTGTCGAATTTCATCAATTGCTAGAAGACCCTACAATTGAAACTCTCGACTTTGACCACGTTAGTGAATATATGGATAGGTGTGTTGTTCGTAAGAAGGAAGAATTCGCCAAGCCACCTGAAACCAACTGCCTACCAGTTGCTGCATTTGTAACTTCTTATGCGCGCCTACATTTATATCGATACATGGAAGAAGTTCAAAGGGTTGGTGGGCGCTTACTCTACTGCGATACTGACTCTCTCATATACGTCGCAAAACTTTGTGGAGAACGCGTGGCTGAGGGAGAGGCTCTAGGCCAAATGAAACGTGAACATCCAGAAAGACGAATAATTGAGTTTCTAGCTGGAGGGCCAAAGAATTATGGGTACCGACATGTTGATGCTTCAACTGGCAATGATGAACGGGCAGAGATAAAGATCCGCTCTTTTCCACTATCGTATGCTACACATCAAATGCTTAACTTCCAGTCAATGAAAGAACTCGTACTTGGGCAATTTAATATTGATGGAGAAATGTAAGGGAAAAAATTTTTTGGTAAAAATCTTTATTAAATTCAGAGATGAAATGTTATCAGAAAATTTGCTTTTCAACAACAACAACAACAACAACAATGATAGAAATAATTGTATTAGAGTAGAGTTTCCACAAATTGGACGTACTCGCCGCTCGGAACTCTATACCAATCTAGCTAGAAAGGAATACCGCCCTTGTTATGAGAAGGGGAGGATTAGACCCAGCATGGAGACACTTCCTTTCGGTTACAGAACTGAAACATTAGGCCCCCATCAGCAACATGTGGTAATTCAAAATACTATTAAAGAAAAGGATTAATTAATTTAGGTTTCTCCAATTAGCAGAAGACGAAAACGAACATCAAATACAACTCAGCAAATGGGTGTTCAATTAGACTTGCATGATCTTCCTGGAACATCTGCATGGACCGAAAATGAATATTTACAAAGATATCCACAATCATTTTAGTAAAATTTTTATATTTCAATTTTTAAATATTTTTTGATATTAATTTTTATTCAATAAATTTATAATCTTGGAAATTTTTTAACTAAAGGTAAAAGAAAATTATCAAACAAATTATCCATCTGTGTTTTACTAGTCAATCCTGTCATAATAATCCGTCCAGAGATGTATATTAGATATGCAGTTTCTTTTTCTTCTTTGTTTTTCATTTTGAATCGAAGTGCCGGAAATATAGATGGCTCGTAGAATATTTGGCAAATATCCTTTTGTATCAATCTTTGTTGTTTAAGATGTCCATAAATATTCTCTATAGCTAATCTATTTGGTTGTCGATAAGAGCCAACTATATTTGTAACTCTTAGGTGTCTAACGCATATTTCATACATTTCCTCGCATTTTGCCGCTTTATATGATGATTTTATACTTTTCGTTATCCTCCAAGCTATTTTTCTTGCGTACTCAGGACTTGGAACTCCAGTTAATACTACTTTGCTAGATTGAAATATTAATGCTGCCGTTGTTTTATAATTTTGATGTCTAATACGCATTATTATAGCATGGAAACGCTGCGGATTATATTCTGTATTAATCCCATTTCGAGCTATTTGATGAAAATTTTCAATTTTAAATCGTTGAACACCAGGCAAAATTTTAAAAACACATGTACAATTTTCAATATTCATAACATTTATTTACTAAAAATAAAAATTACAAAAAGTTTTTTAATGAGAAGGAAATTCCAAAGAAATAAAAAAACAATTTGAATATACAATTAAATTAAATTTAAAAATAATTATTTATTTATTCTTAATTAGTTAATGGCCTTTCATCTGCTTGTTCTTTTCTGTTACACTGAGAACTTCAAGCGGGTAATAAGATCGATGATGGCCACCACCAAATTCGATTACGCATGGTAAATATGGGTGTCGCAATTTAAAGTTGTGTTTGACATAGTAGTATCCGCGGACCTAAATTAACATTTTATTTGAGTTACTTAATATAGTTTACCGTAATTCCCAGATATCCCCCCATTGCTGGGACATTGCACGCTGATTGTACTGTGAAGTCGTTACAACGGACAATAAAATTCCTTGATGGTGGTAAATGAGAGGTGCGTAATTGTACATTAGTTTGCAAATGCGAAATAATTTCCCGTCGTATCTCAAGATTGTAGAATAATACGTGCATCTCCTTGAGCACACATTTACGTAGCTGACAAAGATATTCTATCAATGGCATTGATCGGCGTTTAATGATGGGGATATTCAACGGTTTCTCAGGATTAACACATTTTGGTTCAATAAATGGATTTTCTGGCTCTTTCTTATCTTCGTTCATCTCTTCTTTTATATCTTCATCCTTCTTTTCCATCTCAGCTAACCAATCTAGTGGTTTATGTTCGGCGTCTTCATCATCACCATCATCGCTGCCAAGAACAATTTCGAGTATTTTTTCATTAGTATCATCCATAATATCTTCTTCAGTCTTCTTATCTTGTAAATTTTCATTAATATTTATAGTTCCTCCAATTTCTGGCACTATTATTGCAGCATCTTTCTGAAAATGTTTAAAAATTACATAATATTAATTAATAAAAACAGACTTTCTCCGCAGATTTATTTTCTTCCACTTCTTGCTTCGAAGAGTTCTTTTCATCTTCATCGTCATCGGGAAGAACTCCCCAGACGGCCCAATTGTTGAAAGCGTTAAAGTTCATGTTTGTATAAATTATAAGATAATAATAATAAATTCGAAAAAAGGGTTATATATATATTTATATATATATAATCTGAAAAAAAATATAATTATTAAAAAATAAAAAATGGAAGGATTCGAAAGAATTGACCTTATTCACACAACTTTTAAACATCCCTTTACTATGATCGTTTCCGGAAGTACTGGTTCTGGAAAATCAGAATGGGTTAAAAAATTTTTGAAAAATTTGACGGAAATGGTAAGTGGTGATAAAACTATTTCGTTGGTATTTTACTGCTATGGGGAATTGAATAAAAATATTTTGCAAATGCAAAGGAGCGGCTTTGTTGATAAAGGACAAACCCGCGTTATTGTTCATAACGGGTTACCAAATGCCGGGGAAGATTTTATACACAAACAAGCTATACAATCAGGAGGATCATTGCTATTGATTTTAGACGATTTGATGGTGGGTATAGACCAACGTCTCCTCGACACTGTATTTACACGTGGATCCCATAATTGGGGTGTAAGTGTTATATTAATTACTCAACATTTATTTAGCAAAGAACTTAGAATTCCCCGAAATAATTCACATTATTTATTATTAATGCGAAATCCTGCGGGGGCATTGCAAATTAGAACTCTAGCTACTCAACTTTTTCCCTCACGCACAAAGTATTTCTTGGAAGCATATGCTAATGCAACAAAGGAAACATTTGGATATTTATTAGTTGATGTACACCCCAGTACTCCCGAATTGCTTAGACTTAGAACACATATATATCAAAATGAAAATGAGAAACCAATTATATATCTTCCAAAATGAAGAAAAAATTTTCAGCTAGTGCTTTATTAGAGAAAAATGCGAATTTCCTAAATAGTATTCTTGCTAAGTCAAAATCGAAAAAATCAATTAATGAAATTATTTCCAAAGCTTCAGAAGAGCAATTACTATGTCTTGTTGAAATTTGTTTAAATTTACTCAGAGGGCGACTCCCATTTCATAGGAAAAGAATAAATAATCTGAAAAATCAAGCTGCTTTACTCCGAAAAATTAGTAGGTCTCGAAGCGCCAAATCAGCTCGGCGTCTTTTAATACAGAAAGGGGGTGGTTTTCCACCTGTTGCGGGTCTTCTTGCCAGTATCGCTTTCCCCTTAGTAGTAGAATATCTTGCTAAATAATATAAATAATGATTACGCGACAAACTTGATTAATTACTCAAAATGCATCATGCAACTAGAATGCTGCTAATACCCGAAGATTTTTATAAGAGTTTAATTGGCATAGACAACCCAGAAGAAAAGGCAAACAACGCTGATGGAACTGCATTAGGTTTATTTCGAGAGCGTTTGCAAAGTACCGAAAATAACTCCATTTTGGACCCTCATACAAAGGCCGCTCGTTATGAGCAGGACTTTAAGAGATATAATAAGCTTGTAAGGGATAAAGAAGAGAAACCTATAAATGTTAAACTTAAAAATTTTGAAGAAATTGTAGAAACATTAAATAAAAATGTAGATAAAAATAATGATACTAATAATATTGAAACTAATAAACCTATACAAAAAATTGTTCGCAAAAGAAGGAAAAAGATATCGGGTTTTAAAATTAACAAAAAACTTCTACCGGGTAAATTGAAAGTTCCCCCTAGGGGGATAGCAGACAAAAATATAGAAGTTGAAAGTGATTATTTTTCACAAGAAAGTGATCCAACCACAAGTGAACAAGCTCTTAAATATGTCAAAGAAAATTCTAGATCCTTAGGTATAACAGATGACTTGAAAATAGCCAAAATAATAGGGGGTCAAGAGCCATTATATAATAGTAACGTTGAAAAAATTATAAAATATATACTTTCGAATAAATCTGTTCGTAAGAAACCAATACCTATTGGCTACAACGAATTTATTCGAAGAATCGATAATCATACATACCTAAAAGATTTGCTTCTACCTCCCTCCTCCTCGTCAAAACAAACAGGTAACGGTACATTCTCGTTTAAGCCATCCCTATGGAAAAATCAGAAGAGAAACGAATAAAAATATTAGATCGTTTATATAAGGATGTTAACTCTCCAACTTGTTTTACTTCAATTGAACCTCTCTTGCGGGAGGCTAGAAAATTTAATAAGAATATAACTCGGGACCAAGTTAAAGAATACCTATCAACTCAAAATACTTATACTCTACATAGAAGAGTAGTTAGAAAATACAGTCGAATGCATACATTGGCGGCAGGTTTACATACAGAATGGCAAGCTGATCTAAGTATTTTTGATAGGTTAAGCGTTCAAAATAGAGGTTTTAAATATCTATTAGTTTGTATTGACACACTTAGCCGTCAAATATTTGTTGAACCAGTTAAGAGTAAACAAAGTATGAATATGATTGATGCTTTTAAAAAATTGTTTTCAAGAATAAAAATTGTTCCTTGGAAATTACTAACAGATCAAGGAATTGAGTTTACAGCGAAAGATGTCCAAAAATATTTTAAGTCATTGGAAATGGAGCATTTTTCTATGCTTACGTCTCCGCAATGGCACGCAGGAATGGCAGAAAGGGCTAATCGAAGTATAAAAGAACGACTATATCGCTACTTTACTGAAAAACGAACATTAAAATGGATAGACGTTATTCAAGATATAGTCTCTTCCATAAACCACTCTTATAATTCAAGTATTGGTATGCGTCCTGTGGACGTCTCTTATAGAAATGCTGAAGAATTAAGAAAGAGATTAAAAGTAAAGGCCATTGAGGAATTTGCTCCAAAGCGTTGGAAGACCAAAAAGTTTTCAGTAGGGGATAAAGTTAGAATAGAGAAGTACAAGCATGTATTTCAGAAGGGATATTTGCCAAATTTCACTAATGAGATTTTTATCATCAATAAAATAAGAGAAGTACCGCACCAGCCACCTACATATAGAATTTGTGATCAAGAGGGAGAAATAATAAGGGGGTGGTTCTATTCAGATGATTTGTGTTTGGTAAAGGAACTCAAGAATAATGAAAAATTTTATGATATAGAAAAGGTTTTAAAGAAACGGAGAATCGATAACGAAGATCAGTGTTTAGTAAAATGGAAGGGTTACGCTCCCAAACATAATAGTTGGGTTCCTGCAAGTTCAATTATTTGGAAATAATATAAATAGATGGGCAATGGGAAATACTATTAAATTAAAATGACTTCATTTTATATTGTTTTACCTTCTAATACTAATGTTGACGGGAATAAAACAAATTCGTTCAGAGTTCGATTACCCCATAAATTGCAATTTAATTCAGAATGGTCAGTTGGATTAGCTGTAATGGTTTACCCCCATACATGGCCATCTCTTGGTACTACTTCCGAACAATTTTTTATTGTAACATGGCAGACCGGGGAAATTGTTAGTTTAAAAGTACCTTCCTCTAGTTTTGTTAATCCTCAACAATTAAAAGAAAGTTTGGATAAATCTCTTAATGAAGGTTGTGAAGATTTATCAGAAAAAATGAGGATATTTCATTTAGAATATTTGGGTAAGTTAAAAGAACTTAGAGCCCAAGCAAAGCAAGAATATATCAATTTAAAAGGTGAAAAAAACAAAAAGCTAGCAGATAATACAACCAAAAATGAACACGAACCAGAAGAGAATATTAATATAATGACTGAACCAGAAATATACTCTAATTTACTTTTGGAATACCATAATAGTTTGGATGAAAATAAAAGAAAAATTATTTCATTAACAAGTGATACTGGATTCGAAAAATGGATAAGTGTCTATCGTAAGCCAGGATCTGTGTGTAACTTTGAGTTTTATGCTAAGAAAAATCGTTTCGCACTGACTCTAGATAAAACATATATAAAAAATATTAAAATTACAGATCAACTTGCCTATATTTTAGGGTTCGAATCTTATGATATATCCGAATCCACGGTAGCAAGATTTATACCTGATATGAGAGGGGGAGTGTCATCTTTTCACGTATATGCCCCTGGACTAATCGAACCCATGGTGATTGGAGATGTAAGTGCTCCTGTTTTACGCATTGTAAATATTAGGGGTCAACAAGATGAAATTGTTGAAGAACAATTTCTTTTTATACAGTATCATAAATTGCTAATTAAGGAAATTTATGAAATTTTTATTGAAATAAGAACATCAAGTGGAGCCCTAATGCCATTTCAATATGGAACTTGTACATTAACCCTCCATTTTAAAAAGTCACCCTATTTTTAATGTGTTATGAACACTTTACAAATAAATAAAATATTAAATAGAAATAACATCACAAAATATTATTATATCGGTTGTTTCCCTTCGGATTCCATTCCTAACCCCATTAATTTTAAAATCTTTTGTATGGTTGTAAATACTGATACAAGTAGGGAAGCTGGTAGTCACTGGATAGCAATATTTTGTCAATATCCAAGTGTAGATTATTATGATTCGTTGGGGATATGGCCCCCAATAAGCTTACATATACGAAACTATTTGAGTTTATTTCAAAGCGTTCGCTTTAATAGAATTCAAATTCAAAATTCCTTTCAGTACACATGCGGTCAACACGTAATATTTTTCTTGTTTCTGCGATGTAAAGGATTGCCCATGGATAAGATAATTAAATATTTAAAAGGAGTTGACGCAGACAAATTGGTTTCGGAATTTGTCTCCGCTAAGATATTTAGTATAAATAGTTGAGAATTTATTACATTGATATTAAAAATAATGCATATCGAATTTGATCCCTCGCATGTTGATTGGTCAACATTGACCGATTTATCATTAGACAATTCAGTTCATCAATGGGGTGGTTATAATGTTTTTCGAGGTGTCCCATACCAACGAGGCAGTGGTCTAGGATCTGTATTTAGAAGTTTTTTGCGATACCTGATTCCTTATGGAAAACAAATTGGTAGTGCCATTGGTAGGCAGGGCTTGGAATCTGGTAATCGTGTTCTAACAAATGTTTTAGAAGGTAAAGATTTAAAGGAATCACTTATAGATGAGGGTAAATCTGGTCTAAAGAATTTGCTTCAGAAAGCAGCAGACAATGTTGACAAACAAAAGGGGAAGGGTTTTGATTTTAAGCGGTATAAAAATGTTGAGAAACGCCCTGCAATAGGTCAGATGAATAATGATAGTCATGATTTAGAGGTAAAAACTATAAATAAACGACCATATTCAAAAATCGGTCCCCCTAATTTTATTCCAAAGACTTCACGAAAATCGCGCAAAAAATCTACCAAAAAACGATTTCGTGTAGACGCACTTGGTACATATTAAAATGAGCTGCTGCAAGAAGATAAACGAAAACAGCCCCTTAGCTCTTAATAGTGCCTTAAGTATATTCACTGTTCCACCTACTAACGTTTCAGTTGTTCGTTCCTTTTTCCGTGAAATACTTCCCTTAAGTACAATTACCCAAGATTCTCCTTATTTATTTCGTTTGTTTAGCGATAATCTCTGGACTGATTTATCGCGTACTTATCTCTATCTTGAGCTTTCCATTGAAAAATTTGGCGGAGACAATAAATGGAGTGCAATTACCGCTACTGATACAAGCATTGCCCCAATTCAGGGAATTGGCCAAACATTTATTCAACAATTAAAAGTCACAGTGGGAAATAATGAAGTGTACGATAGTGGGACTCTCTATCCTTACAAGGCGTATATAACAAATGAACTTTCATTTCCTAATAATGTTAAATCTAACTTTCTTGCATCCATCGGATATTACAAAACCGATAAACATGATGATAGCATTGACTTTGGTTTCCTAAAGCGAAGTTCTCTCTTTTCAAATGGCAAGAAATGCCAATTTCTTTCTCGCCTAGATTTTGATTTGGGAAATCAAGAATTATTTTTATTAAATAATTTAGATGTTAATTTTAGCGTTTATCGATCTAAAAATTCATTTGCCTTACAAAAGCTAAACTCTACTGATGAGAATCAGTATAGACTCTACGTTCATGACGTTAAGCTTTTTGCAAAAATGATTGAAGTTCAACCATCCCTTAACATGAATATTTACAAGACTCTAGAGTCCAAACCAGCCACTTATGCAATTCGTAAAACTGAAATTAAGTCAACTTTTCTTACTGCGGGACGAACTGAAATCGAATACAATGCATTTAGTGCAAGTATCCCGCGGCGAATCACAGTTGCCCTAGTAGGTAACAAGGCCTTCAATGGAGATTTTAGTCTATCTCCTTTTAATTTTCTACCCTATGACTTGAGAGATATTTCAGTTCATACTGGTGGGCATATTTACCCCATGGTCGCCTATAAATTAAAATTTAAAGAAGATCTCTTTGTTCGCGCCTATGTTGACATGTATGAAGCATTGGGTATGGCTAATTCAGATCGATCCTTCGATATTTCTATGGAAAAATTTAAAAGCGGATGGACCTTCTTTGTAATCCCCTTAACTTCCACATTAGATGATTCATGCGGTTTCGAGCTTTTGCGAAGTGGTACGACTAGTATTCGCTTAGAATTCAATACTCCAATTCCCACGGGAGGTGTTGAGATGATTGTTTTAGGAGAATTTGATCAGATGCTCATGATTGATTATAATCGCCATATTGTATCTGACTCGAATTTGGGTTAATACATAAGAAGCCTTTATTATTTTCAATAACAAAAATGCAGAATATTTCTGACACTGGTAATTTCTCCAATCAATCATTTGATTTTTTGACTATAGAAAAAGATTATATAGATGCCCCGATGCCTTATGAATTATTGATTTTAGTAATACAATACACCCTATTATTACCTATTATTTTTCTCTGTTGGATTTTTATGCTTAAGTTTTTAAGGACCCATGGATTTATTACTCAGACTCAAGCAGACAATATGATAGATACTCTAAGAAACTTCCCCTTAGATGAATGATTAGGTTTAAGATACATTAATAGTAAAAGTAATTTAGCTTCTTGGTAGCTTAGTCGGTAGAGCATCCGCCAATAACGTGAAGGTCGCCAGTTCGATCACTGCCCAGCGGCTTTTATTTTAAAAGTATTTTTAAAAGTTGGCAACTTGGCAGTTGACATTTTGTCCCAGGACGTTCTAAAAAAAATGGCATTCTGTCCCTTGACATTTTGTCATGGGGCATTTTGTCCCTTGACATTTTGATAAGTGGCATTTTGTCGCGGGACAAAATGGCAATAACTGGCCAGCCCCCTCCGGCCAGCCAGGGAAAAATTTCTCTAACACCCCTCGCCCGATATTTGTCTCTCCTATAATTGTGTAGTCTATCATCAATCAATAATTTATTAGTGGACATATAGTAGTGTCCATTTCAGATTCCATTTTTTCGTTAAAGAGCTTAAAAAATTTTTTATCTTCTATGTTCATTCGGTTACCGAATGATTTATTAACATTTGGGCTAAATAATAAAAATCATCTCTTTAGAAGAAGGGAGATGCTCTCATTTATTTAAAAAAAATTTTTTAAGGTCCAACATTAGCTTGTGTTGTTTCCAAGCAGTTCAAGGCTCTAAGAGATGGTGATCGGTCAGTTTTACAAAAGAATAATTAACTTATTTCCTTCAGGATTAGGCATTATTTTGGATAAATTTTTAAGAATTTTCTAAATTATAAAATAATTCAATGACCTTAGGCAATTTTTAATTTTAATGGTAAAAGTAAATAAATTTTCTGTTTCAATATTGCGAGATTTCTAAGTTACACTAGCATAATTCTGAAACATAAATTTAATTTACGGACGAGCTAAAAATTTTTAGAAGGGTTGAATATGCCGTTTCGATTCCCCAATTCCAAAATTGGAAATTTATTTTTTATGTCGGCACATTCCCTCATGTGTTAATCAAAAATTGTCCAAACATTCTTACCTTTCTTCCAAGAATTAAAAATAAACTTTTGTCCAAATCTAAATTTTTTTGTAGAATTTACAACACAATTTCTAAACAAATAATCTTATTAATCATTATCTTTTCCACAGATTTTTCTATGAGAACCCAGACATACTTTCCAGTGAACAAATAAAACAAATAAAACGTGCAACTCTAGCTAGAATACTTTGTGATTCTTGCGATTCTATGAAAAAAGTTTGTAAATTTTGTTTTTTTAAAGCTTTTTCAATGAGTAGAAAAGTCTAGAAATTTTCCAAAAAATTAAAACCAAATTAAAAACATAAATCTTTAAATAATAAAAATAGCTTTATTTGTAACTTATTAATTAATAAAATTAATTAATTATAATTTATTTTAATAAATTAACAGTTAATTGTTCGGTGCAATATCATTTGCTTTTAATTTTTTGGATGTCTAAATATTTAACTTAGACAATTTTATTAATTGGGACCTTAAATTTTATCCATCTAGTGAACGGAAAAAATAAAAAAATTAGATTCTTAGATAAATAAAATAATTTGCAATTTTTATTTCCGCTACCAATCAAGATTCAAACCCAAATTTAAGAAATTTTACCTAAACGTTTTTCTAATTTATTCTTCCAGGTACCCAGACATGCATTTAATCAAGCCAAGGCTGAAGACCTAATTAATTGTGACCAGATTGATTCACCAAATTATTTTAAATGGAAGGAGGACCAACTTGGGATTTAAATTATCTTTCTGAATAATCTTCAATTTCATTTGTCCCAATTATTATTTTCAATATATGTAGTTTAACTCTTATACAATTCTTAAAAGTTTTTCCGATGAAAACCTTACCTAAATTTATGGCCGTAATTTTTAAATTTAAATTTTCAGTACTGTTAGTCAGTAAAAAATAAAAACCTATGGGTGTACAAGCCATTTTTAGTACCGGATTTTTAATTAACATATGACAAAAAATAATGTAACAATTTTTCTAGAAAATAAACAAAATTGGACTTTTTAACTACTCGTATGTTAGTTTCTCCGACAAGACGCACGTGTGCGTATATAAAATCGGAAATTTTTTTGTTTTTTATTTTAGTTAAATCACTCGCGTCTTTTGCAAGACTTGCATGTTATTTTTAAGTAGCCAAGCATAATAATGTTTATTTTAGAGAAATTTGGCATTTATTTATTTCATTTATTAAATACTTTAAAATTTTGTATACTAATTTTTAAAATATTTTTTATAATTCCCCTCCGTCTAAATTTTTGCTCAAAATTATTTAAACCCATTAAACTAAATAAAAATTAATCTAAATTTGTTATGTACTAGACTTCGATATCATTAACAAAGAATAACGAGTTAAAATAAGGACGCAAGCTGTGATTTATTACGATAAAAATACACAATAATGTACTACCTAATTTTGTAAAGTCTACCAAAAAATTTGTTTTTTTTTTCGTTGTAATACATAATTGTCTGTTAGAGCATGCTTTAACATCCAAAAATAATCTAAGACAAATTACCAAAAATTAAAATTTATTTTTAAACATTTTTAGATCTCTGTAAATTTTGGACATCAATTGGTGAATGTAAAAATAACAAGGATTGGATGCGGGACCATTTGTCCTGTTATTGGATGTCCTGTTCCACATCAGATGTCCGTGTAAGCAACAATGCTTTTGGTTGTTCTCCTGCATTAACTAGACCAAATTGTAACAAAAATCTCTGCTATCATTTAAAATTCCGAACTCTAGATGGTTCGTTTATTTATTAATTTAGGCAAAGTTGGGCTATTAAAAAATGTTTTCTTGCTTTTCTAGGAAAATATAAATTATTTTGTTTTTAAAGTTTAATAAACTTTTAGGTGGATAAATGTTTAAGTAATATCTTTTTACACGTAAATATTTTTGTAAGCCAGAACATCGTTCTAGGCTATAAATATTTTTTTGTAAAATTTTATCGCTTTACTTAATGATAATGATAATATCCATGGATGGGGTTTGTTATGAAATACCGCGGATATAACTAGATGCGGATATATATCCCTTAAATTTTCGAGGATATTGACATTAAAATTTATGACCCTGAGCATCTCATTTTATTCAAGATCATTTTGCTTTAAATTTATTTTGAATTTAGGAACTTGTAACAATTTGGAAAAGCCGTTGTTTGGTGCGGCATTTATGCCTTTGGCTCGGTGAAAATTAATTTTTTCGACAAAATAATTTTATTTCAAATTTCAAGGCTAAGAGAACCTGTTTACGATGACAAGATGGCAGCTCCTGTTGGTATATTATTTTTTAGATTTTATAGGGGCAATACACCGTCGACATATACGGATTTCCATATTTTTCCGGGCCTCGTTGGGTTTTCAAGATTTACACTAAATATTATATGTTCATATTTTTCGATTGATAGTAGGGTTGCCGTTTTCGGTTTTTCGAGCTTGGTTTTTTTCTATTCGATTCGTTTTCGAGCTGAAAAGCCTCGGCTCGCTCGATCTTTCGAGTTTCGGGTCGAGCGAGCTGGCAACTCTAATTGATAGTCCATATAAATCCGTTCCCTAATTATAACTCATACGACCAAAATTTTATTTTAAAATTTGTTCATCTAATCGAAATGGGCGTTTATTTTACTCTAATTTGTGAACGGTATTTTTGTCGGACAGCTATTTATACCTTCACGAAAAATATAATATCAATTTCTTATCTCATTTTATTTTCTAGCCTCAATCAATTATTTGAAGCCCTCCTCAAGAGAAGCAAGCAGATTAGTTAGTTAATCTTTCTGGGTATTAAGTAAGCTTTTAAATTAGATGCTCAGTTCAACAGCAGAAATTCCAACAAAATGGAATGCTCTCCTTATGCAATGGGGACAATTTATTGCCCACGATGTTTCAAAAACTACAATGTTAAATAATCAAGTAAATTAATGAAAAATTATTCCGGACCGGAATAATCCGGAGATCGTGTAAAAATTTCTGGATTTTGGACTCGGACTCTGTAAATTTCGTCCATCGCCGGGTTGTTATGTATCGACTTGCGGTGTGTCCGATACTAACAGAAAGACTAGACTACCTAACAAGGTTTATCACGAAGCTAACAATACAATATAATAACGAGACTATACGCTGGAGTAGAATACTAGCTTTGACTACGGACTAAGACTGACTAACTGGCGACTACCCGACTACTAAAAGGCTGCGCCTTTTATACTAAGCGCGTCACCCTAACACGGGCACTCATTTAAGATTTGTAGAACAATTTATTTTTGTTTACATTTACAGATCTGTGCAAGTTGTCTTCCAGAAGGCGGTACTTGTTTTCCTGTAATGCTTAGCCGCTTGGATCAAACGTAAATATTTTTAAAATTTATTTTTTAGAAAAAAATTTTTGGATATAGTGTAGTGTACCGGTGGTAAAAGTTCGGGACGTGACATATGTCATTCGATTCGACAAGCTGAGTCGAACGGTATCACTCACTATTTTAGGAAATGATTCTGGACCTAGTTATAGGTCACTGAAAATCGAAAAACCATAGGGGGGAGTAAGCCCAACTTTGGGGTGAAAATTCTAATATGCAAATAATAGCTCATTCGAAAGAACTCTTCGGGCTGAGTCGAATGACACAAAAATCAGCTTGATTGAACAAGTTTGAGTTGAGATATAGGGCTCGAAATGGACAAAAACCATGGGGGGATTTTGGGTCAAAAATTCGATTCTACAAATGTTAGCTCATTCGAGAGAGCTCGTCGAGCTGAATCGAATGACACCAAAACCATCTTGATTGCACAAGTTTTGACAAAGTTACGATAGAAAAACTACAAACATAAACTTATGGGTCGTCGGCGAGGCGCTTGTGCAAGACCCCGCGCTTCGCGCGGGGTCTTGCGGCACGCGCCTTGCGGGGAGTCTACGGGCGCTGGGTCTGGGCTTGTAACATAAACCTATTCCTATCTCCCTTCCTCTTGACGTATTTGGGGCCTCCGTAGCAGCAAAAATCTCCACAGATGCCATAGGTAAGGAGCTAAAACAAACGTCATAATTTTGTAAAATCAAGTCGGATTTTGTTGATTTTGGTGTCATTCGACTCAGCTCGACGAGCTCTTTCGAATAAGGATTTTCGAATTTTTGCATTTTCGAATTTTTCACCCCAAAAAAGTGCTTGGTCCCCCGTTTGGTTTTTCGATTTTTCAGGACCTATAACTCGGTCTAGAATCATTTCCTAAAATAGGGAGTGGTACCGTTCGACTTAGCTCGTCGAGACGAATCGAATGACATATGTCACGTCCCGAACTTTTACCACCGGTACACTACACTACAGCCAAATTTTTAATAAAATTTTGTGAAATAATTTAAGATTTGGTCGTTTTCTCTGCCTTCCGGTTGCTTGCTCGTCTCCTGTAAATAAAATAATGAATAAAAGTTTTATTCTTTTAATTTCTAGGTCTGCGGAACAGGAGAAGACAATAATGTTCGACAGCAATACAATGAAAACACAGCTTTTATTGATGGATCTATGGTAAGCATTGGTGCTCGGATCTGATCCGGGTGGATTTTTTGGATTTTGGGTACATATCCCAAATTCGTCTCAAGAAAATTTATAGCCGGGAACAATGTTCCGGCTTACAAAAATAATGGCTTCGCCTCTTCGAAAGATTCAAACGTTTAGACAAAAATTAAAGTTTTTTAAAATTTAAAAATAAAACAATTTATATTGCATAAAAAATCCGGGTTTTCAAATTCTTGGCTACGCCGCAGCTGGCTCCCGGAGCCATACCCAGCACTGATCGGTTTATTAGAGGGGGTTCAGTCTAATAGAGAGTCGCAATATTAGAAGAAATACGATAATTATCAAAAGGTTTATGGAAGCAGCCATCGAGACCAATTTGTGTTTCGCCAAGGTGCTTTTATGAAAACAAACGTCCTTCGTTCCCGTGTATTTCCACCTGTCGACAATAATCAAAATATTATTGCTGGGGATGATAGAGCGAATATTTTTGTTGGTTTAGCTGCTTTGCATACTCTTTTTGTTCGGGAACATAATCGGTAACTTTATGAACAAAAAATTATTTTTTGTTGATATGTAATTGGGGTCTAACCAGCATGATTATAGAAAATTTTGAATTTATTTATTTAGACCCCTTAGTCTACTGAACTGGACTGAAAATTACCATATTTTGGTTTGACCGACTTCTAATTAATTTCTTAAGGTACCCAGACATGCATTTAATCAGGCAAAGGCTGAAGACCTAATTAATTGTGACCAGATTGATTCACCAAATTATTTTAAATGGAAGGAGGACCAACTTGGGATTTAAATAATTTTAATTAAATTTATAATTTTATATTTCCCAATTATTATTTTCAATATAATCTATATAATTCTAATAAGTTTTTCCAATGAAAACCTTACTTATATTTACGGCCGGATTTTTCTATTAAATTTTACTGTCTGTCCAATCCTTTCTGAATCAATCCAAAAATCATTTTTAATGTACCAAATTAATTCTCTTACAATCATTTTACAAAAAATAATTTAACACTTTTCTCTAAAATAAACAATATTGGGCTTTATTTAACTACTCGAATGATTAAATTTTCTGACAAATCACTCCGGCGACTAACGCTTCGCTATGTTTTTACATAAAATATGTAGGCATCTTCCGCAGGTATCACGACTTTTGCGCCGCGCCATTTGTGCCGCCATTTTTTAAAAAATCCGGATCCGAAAAATGCCGGATATCCGAAATTTTCAGTTCGGATATCGGATCCGGATATCCGAAGATTTCCAACTATCCGACAACCCTACTAAAGTGAGGTTCGGCTGTAGTTATTGATATATTTTTAATGATAGTGGCGGCACAAATGTTCTCGGCGCAAAAGTCACGGAACCCTTCCGCAAATATGAATTATATTTTTATTTTATTTAAACCATTCGCGTCATACTTAAGACGTGCGCATTATTTTTAAGTAGCCGAAGCATTTTACTGTTTATTTTAGAGAAATTTGGCATTTATTTATTTCATTTATTAAATACTTTAAAATTTTGTATACTAATTTTTAAAATATTTTTTATACTTCCCCTCCGTCTAAATTTTTGCTCAAAATTATTTAAACCCATTAAACTAAATAAAAATTAATTTTTTTGTATTTTTCTTTTCGAATAATTAATTAAAATAAATAATTTAAATTAATTTTTGATAAAAATTTTCAATTCACATAGATTAGCGAGAATTTTTTTTTGCTTTAGATTAAGATTAACCAATTTAACCAGTGCGAGGCAGAGGTTAAGAAAAGGTGGATATAAGATTTAGGTGGATATACAAGTTGTGACAAATTGGGATAACTTTTCTTTTAGTCATAACTTATTTTTTTTGGAAAAAATAAAAAAAAAGAATGATCAATTTTCATAGTTTTTAAAGAGTTACCGTATTTTCTCGAACAATTCCCCTCCCTCGATTAATTCCCCATGCCAAGGAAGGGTTGAAAAAATAATTCCCCAGGGGAATTAATCGAGAAAATACGGCATTCAAAAAGAGTAGGTCTTTTAGTAGTCTTAGTAAAATTTTTTAAATTTTTAGCTAAAAATTTTTTCCAGTTTATTTTTAGCTAAATCAAGCTTAGCTTCCAAAAATATTACAGTTCAGGAATTCGTGAATTAACTTTTAAAACTTATCTCGTTAAACATAAATAATAATGAAATAATTTTAATGTACTATATCAAGTAATTGACTTTATTATTAAAAATGTAAATAGAGATGGGATTTTATACAGTACCTTACTACATACCGTACTAAGAATACGTATTACCGAAAAATACCAGCGGTAGTACGGTAGATTCTATCTTCAGTGTAATTAATTAATATGAAAAAAGGGGAAAAGAAAGTAATGAATAGAAATTCAATCTGTTCAATCTCTCCGCTGGAATCTTAAGTAATTATTAAGCCCAAAGTCTTATGGGGCTTCATTGGACTCACAGACTAGACCGAATATTTTATTAAACCTGAATCCACTTTGCTCTAAATTTTAAATTCATATTACAATTTAAATTGTTTTTTAACATTTCAGTTCAACAAAATCAACAACAACAGCGAAAACCACCACAAAAACTACAAAAAAGACAACTACAACAACCATCACAACAACTACCGAAGCCTTTACTGAAACAACAACAATGGATCGAGAAAAACAAATGTTAAAATCGGCTGAACGTTCATCTTTACTTAATAGAAAACCAACAAGAAAAAGAGTTGCAGGAGAATGCAACGATTTACATGGTTGGGAATTTTGTTTAAATTATTTTTAAAGTTTTGATGGTCACATCTTATTCCTGATGATAGAATAAGAAGTGATTAGCATGGGGAATGAATCGAGAGGGGGAATTATTCGAGGGAGGGGAATTAATCGCGAAAATACGGTATATGGAACCTCTTCCTGGCACGGTTGTGTTCTGGTTAGTGTTCGGCACAGTTTGATACTATCGCGGTATCCCAATGGCATTGGAAAAAACATAGTTTTAGCATATGTTGATAAGGTAGTTTCTGTGTTATTAATCTGTAACCTTTACTGTTAAGTCCATATTTTTGAATTTTTAGTCTATATTTTACCATTTTTTCGATTGGTAGTTCATATAATTCCTTATCTTACTTAAGCGTTGATTATTTCACATTTGAATTCCTCCTAGTTGCGAATAAATAAAACCTTATAGTGAGGGTAAGATTTGTTTAAGTGCCAGTTACAACATCCAAATTTAGCGTTACGTAACTCAAGATGAGGAGTACCTAATTTTGTAGCGTCTTCTAAATATATGTACTTAGCTTTGCGTCTTTAAATTAATTTTCTGTTAAGACAAGCTTTAACATCCAAAAATAATCTCAATGAAGATGAAAAAAATATATGCTGGAAATTTTATCAGCAAATTAATTAATAAATTTAATAATAAATTATATACGAAGCATTTTAAATTATAGTCGTATTTAAATTAACAGTTTTTTAACTCTCAAGAATATGATTTTTTACAAACAAATTATCTGAAATTAAAATTTATTTATCTTAGATCTCTGTAAATTTTGGACATCAATTGGTGAATGTAAAAATAATAAGGATTGGATGCGGGATCATTGCCCTGTTAGTTGTGATGTTTGTACTAATGGTAAATAGAATAAATATTTTTTGAATGAGGGGAAGTATAATAGAAATTTTAAAGGATCATCAGTCTGTGTCGATCGTCATCGTTTTTGTGATTTTTGGGCATCTATGAAAGAATGTGAAACAAATGCTGTTTGGATGCTTGTAAATTGTCCTCGTTCTTGTAAGGTGTGAAAGTATTTTTTTTTAACTTTTTTTAATTGGACCTCGCTTTTACCCAGGGTACTGAGGAATTATTTCATTACTTAGTGGTAATACCTCTTTTGATAAATTATGCATATACATTCGTAAATATGTATGGCATGCCTTATCTCTTTTGTGACACAATTTGATCAAAATATTGGGTGGGGGCTAACTCAAGGAATACCAACTCAACGAACAGACAAGTCAAGGAAAAGGCAGGTCTTTCCACTTGGTCCACTTGTCTTTTCCTTGACTTGTTGTTTCTTGAGTTAGCCCGACACGCAAAAGATTTACATGTGACATGTCATATCAGAAACTTTATATTATTTGAATAGGCTCTAGATAGATGGATCTTCCCTCACACTAACTACTTAACATTAGTTATTTTAACTTAAATTTAAATTATAAAAGATTTTTTTTGAAAAAATTAGAGAGTAAGAGGAGATCTTGAGATTATTTTTTGGAAGCTTGACGTTGTTCATAGCTAATTGACGTCCCCGTCTCAGACTATATTAAGTCTTAAGAATTAACTGATATATTCCCCAGCTCTTGAATATTATTTTTTAATTTTGAGTTATTTTTCTCGAAAAACCCTCCCACTTATATTTAACAATTAAAAAATATGTATTTTGTTTAAATAGCTATGTAAAGGCGCTTCTGCAAAACGAGCGGAATTAGGAATATTTGAAGAATCTGACTGTACTTTTGTTTCAACACGTGAAGGTCAATATATTTATTCGAAAATTTTATTTTCTCCGAGTTCTCTAAAATCTGAGGTTCTGTTTCCCTTTAGATACCACAATTCGTCGTACAATTTCCAAATCAGATGTTCGTGTAAGCAACAATGCTTTTGGTTGTTCTCCCGCTTTGACTAGACCTAATTGTAACAAAAATCTCTGCTATCATTTAAAATTCCGAACTCTAGATGGTTCGTTTTTTGTTTAATTTATGGCAATATGGGCAATTAAAAAACGTTTTTTAGTAATATCTTTTCTAGGAAAAATATAAATTATTTTGTTTTTAAATTTTAATAAACATTTTTGTTGCAGACAGTTTAAGGACTACACGGAGATTTCATAGTATTTTTGGAAGCTAGAACATCGTTCTAGGCTATAAATATTTTTTGTAAGATTTTATCACAGTTACCTAAGGATACCGATAATATCCATGGATGGTTTTGATCATGAAGTGCCGCGGATATTGACATTAAAATTTATGACCCTGAGCATCCCATATTATTCAACATCACTTCGAATTAAATTTATTTCGCATTTAGGAACTTGTAACAATTTGGAGAAGCCCTTGTTTGGTGCGGCATTTATGCCTTTGGCTAGGTGAAAATTTTTTAAATACAATAATTTATTTAAATTTCAAGGCTAAAAGAGCCTGTTTATGATGACAAGATGGCAGCTCCTGTTGGTATATTATTTTTAGATTTTATAGGGGCAATACACCGTCCATTACTAGATTTTTAGTCATATTATATGTTCGTATTTTTCGATTGATTGTCCAAATGAATCCTACCACTAATTATAACTTATACGTCCAAAATTTTATTTTTAAATTTGTCTAAGCAAAGTTAACCGTTAATTTTGTGAACTCTAATGTGTGAACGGTATTCTTAGTCGGGCTGTTTTTGTACCTATACGAAATTATAATATCAATTTCTTATCTCATTTTATTTTCTAGCCTCAATTAATCATTTGAAGTCCTCCTCAAGAGAAGCAAGCAGATTAGTTAGTTAATCTTTCTGAGTATTAAGTAAGCTTTTAAATTAGATGCTCAGTTCAACAGCAGAAATTCCAACAAAATGGAATGCTCTCCTTATGCAATGGGGACAGTTTATTGCTCATGATGTTTCTAAAACTACAATGTTAAATAATCAAGTAAATTAATGGAAAAGTATTTCAGTCCTGTTGAGTTCGCACTTGCAGAATGAATATAAACGAAAATAAATAACCCAGCCTAGGGTTGGATGGTGGCACAGTCAGTTGTGATTCGTTTTGGGCCCTTTCCATTATGGTTCTATTCCATTCAATGAATTTCTCACAGCATGAACAATCGTATATAATAGGTCCGGAGATCGTGAAAAATGCCCTGGATTTTAGACTCGACTCAGGATAATTCCGTCTGTTGTCGGGCACTAATTTAAGCTGTGTAGAATAATTTATTTTTGTTGTACATTAACAGATCTGTGCAAGTTGTCTTCCAGAAGGCGGTACTTGTTTCCCTGTAATGCTTAGCCGTTTGGATCCAACGTAAATATTTTTTAAATTTATTTTTTAAAGAAAAATCTTAAATAAAATTTTGTGAGATAATTTAAGCTTTGGCCGTTTTCTTTGCCTTCCGGTTGCTCGCTCGTCTCCTGTAAATAAAAAAATTAAGAAAAGATTTATTTTTTTAATTTTTAGGTCTGCGGAACAGGAGAAGACAATAATGTTCGTCAGCAATACAATGAAAACACAGCTTTTATTGATGGATCCATGGTAAGCATTAGTAGCCGGATCTGATCGTTTTGATCCGGATGGGTTTTTTTGGATTCTTGGTTCAAGTGCAAAATCCGTCTCCATAAAATTTATAGCCGCGAACAATGTTCCGGTTTCCAAAAATAATAACCTTCTCAAACATTATCACATGTTTAGACAAAAATTTAATGTTTTTTAAAATTTAAAAACAAAACAATTTATATTCTTCAAGAAAGGTTTAAAATCAGACTAGGACATTGATACGGATATGGATACAGATATTATAAAAATGCCTGCGATAGCCGTCTGTTTATCCGGATACAAAAAAATTCACTTTTTCAGCGCCGCAGGCGAAAATTTTGAGAATTCTGGAGTTTTTTCCATACTCATTTGTCAGCGCGCTGCAGGTAATTTTCGAGGAAATTTTGTCAAAAATAAACCCCCAAGAACTAGTTCCAAACTAGTTCCAGATAATCGTTAGTTCCGTAGTTCTAGTTCCGGAACTGGAACTTTGCCCATCACTGCTTCCAGAAGGTGTAAAATTAATTTTTTAGTTACCTAAATTACTAAAAATTAATAATTAAACCAGCAAGAGTTCATAATAGCAGAGATTTTTGTTACAATTGATACTTATGTACCTGATTAATTCAAGAAATCCAGTTTGATACGGTCCGGCATAAGCGCGAAATTCTAACCTTTTTTTCAAAAAATTTTTTAGGAAATTCAAGCAATTAGATTCCCGAAAAATAAATTTCCTGGTCACTATTAAGAATAATATTTAAGAATTGTCCCGGCATTCTGGCATATTTTAGTAGATTTTTAGTATTACATATGAATTATTGCAATAGATTTTGTTAATAATATTTATTTGACATAGTAATCAGTTTACCTCTATTTCTTTGTTGTTAATTTTTTGGATGCCTAATATGTACCTATTTCTTAGGCAATTAATATATATTAAAAGATACAAAATTTTAAAAATTATAACATACTTACCTACTATACTGTATTTCTTCTAGATGTGCGACCGGTTGGTTTATTTTAAAACCATCCTGTACAGGGTCGGTTTCAGTGTTGGGTATAAGACATTTGTTTGCTCCTGCTCCGGGGTTTTCAATTTTTTGGCTCCGGCTCCGATGGAGCTGGCTCCCGGTGCCATACTCAGCACAGATCGGTTCATTAGAGGGATCAGTCTAATACAGAGAGTCGCAAAATTAGAAAAATGCAGTAATTATCAAAAGGTCTATGGAAGCAGCCATCGAGACCAATTTGTGTTTCGCCAAGGTGCTTTTATGAAAACAAACGTCCTTCGTTCCCGTGTATTTCCACCTGTCGACAATAATCAAAATATTATTGCTGGAGATGATAGAGCGAATATTTTTGTTGGCTTAGCTGCTTTGCATACTCTTTTTGTGCGGGAACATAATCGGTTGGTTTTATGGAACAATAAATTATTTTTTATTAAAAGTATCAGGGATCTAACCGGATTGATTACAGAAAATATTGAATTTACATGACCCTTCGTATTAATAAATAGATTAAAGTTTAGTTAATAATATTTTTATTTGTAGCCATCATGACAATTTTCATTTGCGCATTGTATTTTTTGGGTGCCTAATAATTCTTAGGCAATTATTTAATTTCTAACCGCCCCAATTTCCGTCGTGTTTTTCAAATACGGAGATAAATAAAATTTTTTAACGGGTAACAACCCGTTGTTTTTTGTTCGGGATTTCCAAATCCTAAAATTCGGATTTTATATTACGAATGCGGACTAAATTACAGATTCTTCGTTTATTAATTTTTGTTAGGAGCAGAGGGTTTAATTAATACTTTTCGATCTATGTATGTATTTTTATTAAACATTTTTAAGTATTGCTTTGCTTCTTCAAAAAGTGAACCCGCATTGGGACCACGATAGAATTTATTTGGAGACTAGAAGAATTGTTGGGGCTGTTATACAAGTATTTAGTCAAATGATTTTAGAGAATTTTCTGTTAATTTCAGAAAATAACATATGAAGATTATTTGCCTAGGCTTTTTGGCAAAAAATTTGATGAACTTATTGGAAAATATAAAGGATATAATCCAAAAGTTGACCCCTCAATTTTTGTAAAATTTATTAAAATTGTTAAAATTTTTGTGGTAATTTCTGCCTAATTATTGTGGTCGGAAACGAACAGTCTACTGAACCGGGATTGAAAACCGGTGACTAGAACATTCCTCAAAAGTATTTGCTAAAGAATATTACTGTAAAGTATATAGCTATTTCATTCCTAAGGTTATCAAAAGGCGGCGTGGTTAATGGCTAACACATCAGTCCTGTCTACTGAAGATGCTGGTTCGCTCCCAGCCGCCGATTAACCTTTTACACATCTAAAGGAGAAAAATAGCTATAGCACAGCTGCTTTACTTTACTTCATTTATGGGATAAACGTGTTTAAAATTTTAACTAAAAATCGACATAGGATATCCAAAAAACCGTATCGCTCTGGCACATTACATGGTGGTTCTGTTCCATATCCTATCCAATAAATATTGCCATAACGCAATTATAACTAGGGTTGCGCTAGGTCGAGGTTTTTCGAAAAAACCGAGACCAAGGATCAGTGAGATTGAAAAAGCCTCGGCGAGACCTCGACCTCGCGCAACCCTAATTATAGCTCGGTGATACGGTTTAATAATCGGTTGTGTTTAACTTTATTTTATATTAATTAATCCGACGAAGATTTTGTTTAAATAATTTAATTTAATCACTAAACACTATTATTTTATGTCGTAACTTTCTATTTTTGTAAGCCAATTTCTCTTTGGCTAATTCGTTTAGAGTTCCCTGTTTTAATCATTGCTTATTTCTTTTTTGACCAATCTTTTGTATTTTTTCGCTAAAATGGATGCTTAAATAGAAATCTCGCAAAAAATCTCGATGCTATGTAGGAAAAGGAGGGAGAGAGAGTTCCGAATCTACCGTGCTCCAAATCCCTTAAGAAAAAATTTTTTTAATTTTTAGAATGAATTCACAAGTTGCGCATTTCGGTTTGGTCATGGAATGATTCAAGTTCCTTCCCTTTATGATTTAAAAATAAGAAATTTTTTCAGGAATTTTATCCTTTTTTTAATCAAGAATTTGCTCAAATTGGTAAAAAAAATTTTTTTAATATTTTTTAATAATTTTTGTTATTTTTGGGTGGAATACCATTCAACGAAGGAATGTTTAAATCTGTCCATATTTTGTAAGGCAAAAATTTTTTTCGAGAAATTTTTTTTATTTTTTAGAAATAATTGAATAGATCCTTTAGTAAGAGGTAATTTTTACTAAAAAATTTTATTTTAAGAAGAATTATCAAAAAAATATTTTTTAGGTTTAATGTCATTACCTGCAAGACTGCCACAAAGACTGACTGTTTCTGTAACTGAAAAGATTTTTGGAAATTCTGATTTGGGGTAAAAATTAAAATTTAATTAAATTTTTTCGGATTTACACAGAAAACCAGCATTTTATGAGTAATATGAGAAATTTAAAAATAATTTTTATATTACTTTACTAAATCTTGCCATATTACTAGTTCCCAGTTCTTTTATTTTTGTAAGCTAAAAAGCGCTTGAGCTATCTAATAATTTACAATTTTAACATGTTAGTGACATCGGTGACTTAATTTTAAGAAAAAACCATTCGTTATTTTTGTGTTGGGAAATTTAACACCTTTTTTTGTTAATTTAAAAATAGTTCTATAAAAGCTTTAGTTTTTTGTGAACTGTAATTTTAAAATTAGGAATAAAAAATTTCTTTCAATTAATAAAATTCGTTAAATTGTGGTAATAATTATGTTTCTTAAATTTTCGAAAAAGTCATTATTAGTTCACTAGTCTCAATTATTTTAACTTATAGCGTCGAATACGATAAATAATCATAAAAAAGAGCTAGACGCTATAAGTTAAAATAATTGAGACTAGTGAACTAATAATGACTTTTTCGAAAATTTAAGAAACATAATTATTACCACAATTTAAGGAAAATACTAGCTCTTTTTTATGATTATTTATCGTTATTCGACGCTATAAGTTGAAATAATTGAGACTAGTGAACTAATAATGGCTTTTTCGAAAATTTAAGAAACATAATTATTACCACAATTTAAGGAAAATACTAGCTCTTTTTTATGATTATTTATCGTTATTCGACGCTATAAGTTGAAATAATTGAGACTAGTGAACTAATAATGGCTTTTTCGAAAATTTAAGAAACATAATTATTACCACAATTTAAGGAAAATACTAGCTCTTTTTTATGATTATTTATCGTTATTCGACGCTATAAGTTGAAATAATTGAGACTAGTGAACTAATAATGGCTTTTTCGAAAATTTAAGAAACATGATTATTACCACAATTTAAGGAAAACACTAGCTCTTTTTTATAAATATTTATCGTTATTCGACGCTATAAGTTGAAATAATTGAGACTAGTGAACTAATAATGGCTTTTTCGAAAATTTAAGAAACATAATTATTACCACAATTTAAGGAAAATACTAGCTCTTTTTTATGATTATTTATCGTTATTCGACGCTATAAGTTGAAATAATTGAGACTAGTGAACTAATAATGGCTTTTTCGAAAATTTAAGAAACATAATTATTACCACAATTTAAGGAAAATACTAGCTCTTTTTTATGATTATTTATCGTTATTCGACGCTATAAGTTGAAATAATTGAGACTAGTGAACTAATAATGGCTTTTTCGAAAATTTAAGAAACATAATTATTACCACAATTTAAGGAAAATACTAGCTCTTTTTTATAAATATTTATCGTTATTCGACGCTATAAGTTGAAATAATTGAGACTAGTGAACTAATAATGGCTTTTTCGAAAATTTAAGAAACATAATTATTACCACAATTTAAGGAAAATACTAGCTCTTTTTTATGATTATTTATCGTTATTCGACGCTATAAGTTGAAATAATTGAGACTAGTGAACTAATAATGGCTTTTTCGAAAATTTAAGAAACATAATTATTACCACAATTTAAGGAAAACACTAGCTCTTTTTTATAAATATTTATCGTTATTCGACGCTATAAGTTGAAATAATTGAGACTAGTGAACTAATAATGGCTTTTTCGAAAATTTAAGAAACATAATTATTACCACAATTTAAGGAAAATACTAGCTCTTTTTTATGATTATTTATCGTTATTCGACGCTATAAGTTGAAATAATTGAGACTAGTGAACTAATAATGGCTTTTTCGAAAATTTAAGAAACATAATTATTACCACAATTTAAGGAAAACACTAGCTCTTTTTTATGATTATTTATCGTTATTCGACGCTATAAGTTGAAATAATTGAGACTAGTGAACTAATAATGCTTTTTCGAAAATTTAAGAAACATAATTATTACCACAATTTAAGGAAAATACTAGCTCTTTTTTATGATTATTTATCGTTATTCGACGCTATAAGTTGAAATAATTGAGACTAGTGAACTAATAATGGCTTTTTCGAAAATTTAAGAAACATAATTATTACCACAATTTAAGGAAAACACTAGCTCTTTTTTATGATTATTTATCGTTATTCGACGCTATAAGTTGAAATAATTGAGACTAGTGAACTAATAATGGCTTTTTCGAAAATTTAAGAAACATAATTATTACCACAATTTAAGGAAAACACTAGCTCTTTTTTATGATTATTTATCGTTATTCGACGCTATAAGTTGAAATAATTGAGACTAGTGAACTAATAATGGCTTTTTCGAAAATTTAAGAAACATAATTATTACCACAATTTAAGGAAAACACTAGCTCTTTTTTATAAATATTTATCGTTATTCGACGCTATAAGTTGAAATAATTGAGACTAGTGAACTAATAATGGCTTTTTCGAAAATTTAAGAAACATAATTATTACCACAATTTAAGGAAAATACTAGCTCTTTTTTATGATTATTTATCGTTATTCGACGCTATAAGTTGAAATAATTGAGACTAGTGAACTAATAATGGCTTTTTCGAAAATTTAAGAAACATAATTATTACCACAATTTAAGGAAAACACTAGCTCTTTTTTATGATTATTTATCGTTATTCGACGCTATAAGTTGAAATAATTGAGACTAGTGAACTAATAATGGCTTTTTCGAAAATTTAAGAAACATAATTATTACCACAATTTAAGGAAAATACTAGCTCTTTTTTATGATTATTTATCGTTATTCGACGCTATAAGTTGAAATAATTGAGACTAGTGAACTAATAATGGCTTTTTCGAAAATTTAAGAAACATAATTATTACCACAATTTAAGGAAAACACTAGCTCTTTTTTATGATTATTTATCGTTATTCGACGCTATAAGTTGAAATAATTGAGACTAGTGAACTAATAATGGCTTTTTCGAAAATTTAAGAAACATAATTATTACCACAATTTAAGGAAAACACTAGCTCTTTTTTATGATTATTTATCGTTATTCGACGCTATAAGTTGAAATAATTGAGACTAGTGAACTAATAATGGCTTTTTCGAAAATTTAAGAAACATAATTATTACCACAATTTAAGGAAAACACTAGCTCTTTTTTATGATTATTTATCGTTATTCGACGCTATAAGTTGAAATAATTGAGACTAGTGAACTAATAATGGCTTTTTCGAAAATTTAAGAAACATAATTATTACCACAATTTAAGGAAAACACTAGCTCTTTTTTATGATTATTTATCGTTATTCGACGCTATAAGTTGAAATAATTGAGACTAGTGAACTAATAATGGCTTTTTCGAAAATTTAAGAAACATAATTATTACCACAATTTAAGGAAAACACTAGCTCTTTTTTATGATTATTTATCGTTATTCGACGCTATAAGTTGAAATAATTGAGACTAGTGAACTAATAATGGCTTTTTCGAAAATTTAAGAAACATAATTATTACCACAATTTAAGGAAAACACTAGCTCTTTTTTATGATTATTTATCGTTATTCGACGCTATAAGTTGAAATAATTGAGACTAGTGAACTAATAATGGCTTTTTCGAAAATTTAAGAAACATAATTATTACCACAATTTAAGGAAAACACTAGCTCTTTTTTATAAATATTTATTGTTATTCGACGCTATAAGTTGAAATAATTGAGACTAGTGAACTAATAATGGCTTTTTCAAAAATTTAAGAAACATAATTATTACCACAATTTAAGGAAAACACTAGCTCTTTTTTATGATTATTTATCGTTATTAGACGCTATAAGTTGAAATAATTGAGACTAGTGAACTAATAATGGCTTTTTCGAAAATTTAAGAAACATAATTATTACCACAATTTAAGGAAAACACTAGCTCTTTTTTATAAATATTTATTGTTATTCGACGCTATAAGTTGAAATAATTGAGACTAGTGAACTAATAATGGCTTTTTCGAAAATTTAAGAAACATAATTATTACCACAATTTAAGGAAAACACTAGCTCTTTTTTATGATTATTTATCGTTATTCGACGCTATAAGTTGAAATAATTGAGACTAGTGAACTAATAATGGCTTTTTCGAAAATTTAAGAAACATAATTATTACCACAATTTAAGGAAAACACTAGCTCTTTTTTATAAATATTTATTGTTATTCGACGCTATAAGTTGAAATAATTGAGACTAGTGAACTAATAATGGCTTTTTCGAAAATTTAAGAAACATAATTATTACCACAATTTAAGGAAAACACTAGCTCTTTTTTATGATTATTTATCGTTATTCGACGCTATAAGTTGAAATAATTGAGACTAGTGAACTAATAATGGCTTTTTCGAAAATTTAAGAAACATAATTATTACCACAATTTAAGGAAAACACTAGCTCTTTTTTATAAATATTTATTGTTATTCGACGCTATAAGTTGAAATAATTGAGACTAGTGAACTAATAATGGCTTTTTCGAAAATTTAAGAAACATAATTATTACCACAATTTAAGGAAAACACTAGCTCTTTTTTATGATTATTTATCGTTATTCGACGCTATAAGTTGAAATAATTGAGACTAGTGAACTAATAATGGCTTTTTCGAAAATTTAAGAAACATAATTATTACCACAATTTAAGGAAAACACTAGCTCTTTTTTATAAATATTTATTGTTATTCGACGCTATAAGTTGAAATAATTGAGACTAGTGAACTAATAATGGCTTTTTCGAAAATTTAAGAAACATAATTATTACCACAATTTAAGGAAAACACTAGCTCTTTTTTATGATTATTTATCGTTATTCGACGCTATAAGTTGAAATAATTGAGACTAGTGAACTAATAATGGCTTTTTCGAAAATTTAAGAAACATAATTATTACCACAATTTAAGGAAAACACTAGCTCTTTTTTATAAATATTTATTGTTATTCGACGCTATAAGTTGAAATAATTGAGACTAGTGAACTAATAATGGCTTTTTCGAAAATTTAAGAAACATAATTATTACCACAATTTAAGGAAAACACTAGCTCTTTTTTATGATTATTTATCGTTATTCGACGCTATAAGTTGAAATAATTGAGACTAGTGAACTAATAATGGCTTTTTCGAAAATTTAAGAAACATAATTATTACCACAATTTAAGGAAAACACTAGCTCTTTTTTATGATTATTTATCGTTATTCGACGCTATAAGTTGAAATAATTGAGACTAGTGAACTAATAATGGCTTTTTCGAAAATTTAAGAAACATAATTATTACCACAATTTAAGGAAAACACTAGCTCTTTTTTATAAATATTTATTGTTATTCGACGCTATAAGTTGAAATAATTGAGACTAGTGAACTAATAATGGCTTTTTCGAAAATTTAAGAAACATAATTATTACCACAATTTAAGGAAAACACTAGCTCTTTTTTATGATTATTTATCGTTATTCGACGCTATAAGTTGAAATAATTGAGACTAGTGAACTAATAATGGCTTTTTCGAAAATTTAAGAAACATAATTATTACCACAATTTAAGGAAAACACTAGCTCTTTTTTATAAATATTTATTGTTATTCGACGCTATAAGTTGAAATAATTGAGACTAGTGAACTAATAATGGCTTTTTCGAAAATTTAAGAAACATAATTATTACCACAATTTAAGGAAAACACTAGCTCTTTTTTATGATTATTTATCGTTATTCGACGCTATAAGTTGAAATAATTGAGACTAGTGAACTAATAATGGCTTTTTCGAAAATTTAAGAAACATAATTATTACCACAATTTAAGGAAAACACTAGCTCTTTTTTATAAATATTTATTGTTATTCGACGCTATAAGTTGAAATAATTGAGACTAGTGAACTAATAATGGCTTTTTCGAAAATTTAAGAAACATAATTATTACCACAATTTAAGGAAAACACTAGCTCTTTTTTATGATTATTTATCGTTATTCGACGCTATAAGTTGAAATAATTGAGACTAGTGAACTAATAATGGCTTTTTCGAAAATTTAAGAAACATAATTATTACCACAATTTAAGGAAAACACTAGCTCTTTTTTATGATTATTTATCGTTATTCGACGCTATAAGTTGAAATAATTGAGACTAGTGAACTAATAATGGCTTTTTCGAAAATTTAAGAAACATAATTATTACCACAATTTAAGGAAAACACTAGCTCTTTTTTATAAATATTTATTGTTATTCGACGCTATAAGTTGAAATAATTGAGACTAGTGAACTAATAATGGCTTTTTCGAAAATTTAAGAAACATAATTATTACCACAATTTAAGGAAAACACTAGCTCTTTTTTATAAATATTTATTGTTATTCGACGCTATAAGTTGAAATAATTGAGACTAGTGAACTAATAATGGCTTTTTCGAAAATTTAAGAAACATAATTATTACCACAATTTAAGGAAAACACTAGCTCTTTTTTATGATTATTTATCGTTATTCGACGCTATAAGTTGAAATAATTGAGACTAGTGAACTAATAATGGCTTTTTCGAAAATTTAAGAAACATAATTATTACCACAATTTAAGGAAAACACTAGCTCTTTTTTATGATTATTTATCGTTATTCGACGCTATAAGTTGAAATAATTGAGACTAGTGAACTAATAATGGCTTTTTCGAAAATTTAAGAAACATAATTATTACCACAATTTAAGGAAAATACTAGCTCTTTTTTATGATTATTTATCGTTATTCGACGCTATAAGTTGAAATAATTGAGACTAGTGAACTAATAATGGCTTTTTCGAAAATTTAAGAAACATAATTATTACCACAATTTAAGGAAAACACTAGCTCTTTTTTATGATTATTTATCGTTATTCGACGCTATAAGTTGAAATAATTGAGACTAGTGAACTAATAATGGCTTTTTCGAAAATTTAAGAAACATAATTATTACCACAATTTAAGGAAAACACTAGCTCTTTTTTATGATTATTTATCGTTATTCGACGCTATAAGTTGAAATAATTGAGACTAGTGAACTAATAATGGCTTTTTCGAAAATTTAAGAAACATAATTATTACCACAATTTAAGGAAAACACTAGCTCTTTTTTATGATTATTTATCGTTATTCGACGCTATAAGTTGAAATAATTGAGACTAGTGAACTAATAATGGCTTTTTCGAAAATTTAAGAAACATAATTATTACCACAATTTAAGGAAAATACTAGCTCTTTTTTATGATTATTTATCGTTATTCGACGCTATAAGTTGAAATAATTGAGACTAGTGAACTAATAATGGCTTTTTCGAAAATTTAAGAAACATAATTATTACCACAATTTAAGGAAAACACTAGCTCTTTTTTATGATTATTTATCGTTATTCGACGCTATAAGTTGAAATAATTGAGACTAGTGAACTAATAATGGCTTTTTCGAAAATTTAAGAAACATAATTATTACCACAATTTAAGGAAAACACTAGCTCTTTTTTATGATTATTTATCGTTATTCGACGCTATAAGTTGAAATAATTGAGACTAGTGAACTAATAATGGCTTTTTCGAAAATTTAAGAAACATAATTATTACCACAATTTAAGGAAAACACTAGCTCTTTTTTATAAATATTTATCGTTATTCGACGCTATAAGTTGAAATAATTGAGACTAGTGAACTAATAATGGCTTTTTCGAAAATTTAAGAAACATAATTATTACCACAATTTAAGGAAAATACTAGCTCTTTTTTATGATTATTTATCGTTATTCGACGCTATAAGTTGAAATAATTGAGACTAGTGAACTAATAATGGCTTTTTCGAAAATTTAAGAAACATAATTATTACCACAATTTAAGGAAAACACTAGCTCTTTTTTATGATTATTTATCGTTATTCGACGCTATAAGTTGAAATAATTGAGACTAGTGAACTAATAATGGCTTTTTCGAAAATTTAAGAAACATAATTATTACCACAATTTAAGGAAAACACTAGCTCTTTTTTATGATTATTTATCGTTATTCGACGCTATAAGTTGAAATAATTGAGACTAGTGAACTAATAATGGCTTTTTCGAAAATTTAAGAAACATAATTATTACCACAATTTAAGGAAAACACTAGCTCTTTTTTATGATTATTTATCGTTATTCGACGCTATAAGTTGAAATAATTGAGACTAGTGAACTAATAATGGCTTTTTCGAAAATTTAAGAAACATAATTATTACCACAATTTAAGGAAAACACTAGCTCTTTTTTATGATTATTTATCGTTATTCGACGCTATAAGTTGAAATAATTGAGACTAGTGAACTAATAATGGCTTTTTCGAAAATTTAAAAACATAATTATTACCACAATTTAAGGAAAACACTAGCTCTTTTTTATAAATATTTATCGTTATTCGACGCTATAAGTTGAAATAATTGAGACTAGTGAACTAATAATGGCTTTTTCGAAAATTTAAGAAACATAATTATTACCACAATTTAAGGAAAACACTAGCTCTTTTTTATGATTATTTATCGTTATTCGACGCTATAAGTTGAAATAATTGAGACTAGTGAACTAATAATGGCTTTTTCGAAAATTTAAGAAACATAATTATTACCACAATTTAAGGAAAACACTAGCTCTTTTTTATGATTATTTATCGTTATTCGACGCTATAAGTTGAAATAATTGAGACTAGTGAACTAATAATGGCTTTTTCGAAAATTTAAGAAACATAATTATTACCACAATTTAAGGAAAACACTAGCTCTTTTTTATGATTATTTATCGTTATTCGACGCTATAAGTTGAAATAATTGAGACTAGTGAACTAATAATGGCTTTTTCGAAAATTTAAGAAACATAATTATTACCACAATTTAAGGAAAACACTAGCTCTTTTTTATGATTATTTATCGTTATTCGACGCTATAAGTTGAAATAATTGAGACTAGTGAACTAATAATGGCTTTTTCGAAAATTTAAAAACATAATTATTACCACAATTTAAGGAAAACACTAGCTCTTTTTTATAAATATTTATCGTTATTCGACGCTATAAGTTGAAATAATTGAGACTAGTGAACTAATAATGGCTTTTTCGAAAATTTAAGAAACATAATTATTACCACAATTTAAGGAAAACACTAGCTCTTTTTTATGATTATTTATCGTTATTCGACGCTATAAGTTGAAATAATTGAGACTAGTGAACTAATAATGGCTTTTTCGAAAATTTAAGAAACATAATTATTACCACAATTTAAGGAAAACACTAGCTCTTTTTTATGATTATTTATCGTTATTCGACGCTATAAGTTGAAATAATTGAGACTAGTGAACTAATAATGGCTTTTTCGAAAATTTAAGAAACATAATTATTACCACAATTTAAGGAAAACACTAGCTCTTTTTTATGATTATTTATCGTTATTCGACGCTATAAGTTGAAATAATTGAGACTAGTGAACTAATAATGGCTTTTTCGAAAATTTAAAAACATAATTATTACCACAATTTAAGGAAAACACTAGCTCTTTTTTATGATTATTTATCGTTATTCGACGCTATAAGTTGAAATAATTGAGACTAGTGAACTAATAATGGCTTTTTCGAAAATTTAAAAACATAATTATTACCACAATTTAAGGAAAACACTAGCTCTTTTTTATGATTATTTATCGTTATTCGACGCTATAAGTTGAAATAATTGAGACTAGTGAACTAATAATGGCTTTTTCGAAAATTTAAGAAACATAATTATTACCACAATTTAAGGAAAACACTAGCTCTTTTTTATGATTATTTATCGTTATTCGACGCTATAAGTTGAAATAATTGAGACTAGTGAACTAATAATGGCTTTTTCGAAAATTTAAGAAACATAATTATTACCACAATTTAAGGAAAACACTAGCTCTTTTTTATGATTATTTATCGTTATTCGACGCTATAAGTTGAAATAATTGAGACTAGTGAACTAATAATGGCTTTTTCGAAAATTTAAGAAACATAATTATTACCACAATTTAAGGAAAACACTAGCTCTTTTTTATGATTATTTATCGTTATTCGACGCTATAAGTTGAAATAATTGAGACTAGTGAACTAATAATGGCTTTTTCGAAAATTTAAGAAACATAATTATTACCACAATTTAAGGAAAACACTAGCTCTTTTTTATGATTATTTATCGTTATTCGACGCTATAAGTTGAAATAATTGAGACTAGTGAACTAATAATGGCTTTTTCGAAAATTTAAGAAACATAATTATTACCACAATTTAAGGAAAACACTAGCTCTTTTTTATGATTATTTATCGTTATTCGACGCTATAAGTTGAAATAATTGAGACTAGTGAACTAATAATGGCTTTTTCGAAAATTTAAGAAACATAATTATTACCACAATTTAAGGAAAACACTAGCTCTTTTTTATGATTATTTATCGTTATTCGACGCTATAAGTTGAAATAATTGAGACTAGTGAACTAATAATGGCTTTTTCGAAAATTTAAGAAACATAATTATTACCACAATTTAAGGAAAACACTAGCTCTTTTTTATGATTATTTATCGTTATTCGACGCTATAAGTTGAAATAATTGAGACTAGTGAACTAATAATGGCTTTTTCGAAAATTTAAGAAACATAATTATTACCACAATTTAAGGAAAACACTAGCTCTTTTTTATGATTATTTATCGTTATTCGACGCTATAAGTTGAAATAATTGAGACTAGTGAACTAATAATGGCTTTTTCGAAAATTTAAAAACATAATTATTACCACAATTTAAGGAAAACACTAGCTCTTTTTTATGATTATTTATCGTTATTCGACGCTATAAGTTGAAATAATTGAGACTAGTGAACTAATAATGGCTTTTTCGAAAATTTAAGAAACATAATTATTACCACAATTTAAGGAAAACACTAGCTCTTTTTTATGATTATTTATCGTTATTCGACGCTATAAGTTGAAATAATTGAGACTAGTGAACTAATAATGGCTTTTTCGAAAATTTAAGAAACATAATTATTACCACAATTTAAGGAAAACACTAGCTCTTTTTTATGATTATTTATCGTTATTCGACGCTATAAGTTGAAATAATTGAGACTAGTGAACTAATAATGGCTTTTTCGAAAATTTAAGAAACATAATTATTACCACAATTTAAGGAAAACACTAGCTCTTTTTTATAAATATTTATCGTTATTCGACGCTATAAGTTGAAATAATTGAGACTAGTGAACTAATAATGGCTTTTTCGAAAATTTAAGAAACATAATTATTACCACAATTTAAGGAAAACACTAGCTCTTTTTTATGATTATTTATCGTTATTCGACGCTATAAGTTGAAATAATTGAGACTAGTGAACTAATAATGGCTTTTTCGAAAATTTAAGAAACATAATTATTACCACAATTTAAGGAAAACACTAGCTCTTTTTTATGATTATTTATCGTTATTCGACGCTATAAGTTGAAATAATTGAGACTAGTGAACTAATAATGGCTTTTTCGAAAATTTAAGAAACATAATTATTACCACAATTTAAGGAAAACACTAGCTCTTTTTTATGATTATTTATCGTTATTCGACGCTATAAGTTGAAATAATTGAGACTAGTGAACTAATAATGGCTTTTTTCGAAAATTTAAAAACATAATTATTACCACAATTTAAGGAAAACACTAGCTCTTTTTTATAAATATTTATCGTTATTCGACGCTATAAGTTGAAATAATTGAGACTAGTGAACTAATAATGGCTTTTTCGAAAATTTAAAAACATAATTATTACCACAATTTAAGGAAAACACTAGCTCTTTTTTATGATTATTTATCGTTATTCGACGCTATAAGTTGAAATAATTGAGACTAGTGAACTAATAATGGCTTTTTCGAAAATTTAAGAAACATAATTATTACCACAATTTAAGGAAAACACTAGCTCTTTTTTATGATTATTTATCGTTATTCGACGCTATAAGTTGAAATAATTGAGACTAGTGAACTAATAATGGCTTTTTCGAAAATTTAAAAACATAATTATTACCACAATTTAAGGAAAACACTAGCTCTTTTTTATAAATATTTATCGTTATTCGACGCTATAAGTTGAAATAATTGAGACTAGTGAACTAATAATGGCTTTTTCGAAAATTTAAGAAACATAATTATTACCACAATTTAAGGAAAACACTAGCTCTTTTTTATGATTATTTATCGTTATTCGACGCTATAAGTTGAAATAATTGAGACTAGTGAACTAATAATGGCTTTTTCGAAAATTTAAGAAACATAATTATTACCACAATTTAAGGAAAACACTAGCTCTTTTTTATGATTATTTATCGTTATTCGACGCTATAAGTTGAAATAATTGAGACTAGTGAACTAATAATGGCTTTTTCGAAAATTTAAGAAACATAATTATTACCACAATTTAAGGAAAACACTAGCTCTTTTTTA